>CM051032.1:31688542-31803542 GCA_027627225.1 Congeria kusceri | reverse complement strand
ATCATTATTATCATAGTTATCGTCGTCCTCATTATCCTCATCATCACCATCGTCATCACATCAGCATCATTATATGATCATAATCATATTAATTATAATAGTCATCATCATCAGCAGCAGTATTATCATCATTATTATTAGCAATATCATCAGCAGCAGCATTGACAGTGGCACCACGATCACCATCATAAGCATTATTGACTAACCTGTCGTGATTGTGTCTCAGGGACGGCGTGACCTGCTGCGGCATTTTCGTTGCCAGTAACAACGTATTGGACCAAGTGACCACTGACCAGGAGGTGGACATCTTCAACTCGGTCAGACAGATTCAGATGAGGAGGCCCCAGTTTATCAAGAACAAGGTTACGTATTGTGTCCGTGACCTTTCGAGCATCATTTTATAACAACAGTGCATTTGGGGCTTAAGTCATTGTACACTTCGATATTTATTCTAATTTTTAGATTTGTTTAAAGTCCGTGATCTTAACATTTTGAAATACTTATTTCGTATTGATTTGTACGTGAAATGTTTCCTTAGTTAAGTAAAATACATGTATAATTATAGAATTTTCACTTTTTAATGAAGACCATTGAGGAATACTAGTTGTTTTTTTTTCCTTTTTAATTCTTAATTAATGTGGATGAGAAGCGAGTTAACATTTTCGAGATTATGTATTTAGTTTTTACGCATAGGTGTTTTCTTGTATACACATGTACACGTAGATAGTCATCTACTTATAGAACATGTCAGACCTGTTCACGTTTGGGGTCTTTGGCGTCTTTAGTTTGTTACTGAAAATAAGGCATTGACTATTTGACGGATACGTCGCCTGCATGGACATTCACACATCTTGTTGGTCATCCTCTAACCACGTGACATGCGTTCCGATTTTGAAGAGAGGGGGATAATCAGATTAGCGGAAGACTATCTTTCTTAGATATGATAAAAATATTTGTGGCGTGTCGTGGGAAAACCGGTCTTAATGCATGTGCGTAAAGTGTCGTCCCGGATCAGCCTGTGCAGTCCGCACAGGCTGATCCAGAACGGCACTTTCCGACTAAAGTGGATTTATGGTTAAGAGACTTCCTTGAAACAGAAAATACCATAAAAGCGGAAAGTGCCGTCCCGGATTAGCCTGTGCGGACTGCACAGGCTAATCCGGGACGACACTTTACGCACATGCATTAAGACCGGTTTTCTCACGACACCCCACATTTGTTATTTTCAGGACCAATACCTGTTCGTGTATCAGTGTGTCAACAAACGCATTCAGCTCTCAATGGGAGGGTCGGCCAGCGACGCGTTGTACGGGAATGTCCACAGATAGCACGTGGCGTCACGTGGTGCAGCGATGAAACAACAGAGATAGAACTTGACGTAACGTGGTGAAACACCGATACGCCATAGATAACACGCGACGTCTCAGATAGAGCATGACGTCAAGTACTTAAGCGAAGATTCACCACCGATAGAACTTGACGTCCTGAGGTGAACTGTAAATTGCCCTACAGATGGCGATGCCACGTTGTGAGATTCGCAAAATATATCACACGATGTCATTTATAGAGCAGGATGCCAAGTTGGTTAACGTTGCATCAGAACAGAATGTGGTCCTGAGAAGTACGTCATCACTAGAAGGCATGAAAATACAAAATGTTAATGTAATTTGGATATTCTGTGACCGTTTCGTTTGTTATTAATATAGATAATTAGACATTAGGCGTAAAAGAGTAAACAAAAAGTTGTTTGTTTGCGCATACCCGACCCCCCCCCCCTAATTTTTTCTACCGACCCACACAGTTTATGTATATTGGACTGCATGTAAGTTAGAGGGAAAGTTAATTTTTACCCCCCCCCCCCCCCCAATTTATTTGGAGATGTAAGTGGAAACCAATATTTTGGGGGCCTTAAGTCAATGTGTAGATGTCACAGCTTCATGCTATTTTGAAGTAGGCATATATGTAACAAGCCAGATAGGGGCACAATTCACAACGCATTTGCAGTAAGGCGTAAAAACGATATGTTTGTTTCAGGTTACATGCTAAAAAAATTAGGGTAGGTAGGCCGGGATTTTTTGTTTGTTTGGTAAATGGTCAACTTGAAGATTCTAAAACTGAATAAATATTCAAAACATATCAGTAATATTAACATAGTTTATAAGTGGATACTATCAAAACAAAACACTTATTTATCCAAAAACACATTTAATTATTGAAAAAGGTTTCATAAATAAAAATCAGTCTGACACACCTTATAAAATATTCTAGGGTCGGGGCCCTTTTTAGGGTAGGTCGGGTGACCTGAAACGAACATATTTTGTTACGCCTAAGTTATTTCTCACTCGTTTTAAATTTAGTGCACTGTTTTAATTCGATGGGGTTCCGGCATGTTTCATGACAAGTGCCATAACTTGTCATAATATTATATCTGTTTACACACATTTATGTTTTTCTGATATTCCTCAAACATATAATTCAAAACTGTTGTTACTTTACAATGTATGTTTTTCTGATATTCCTCAAACATATAATTCAAAACTGTTGTTACTTGAAAATGTTACAAAGTGGTGCATTGTTTCTATATGAGATAGTACAGTTACGGAACTTCCACGATTGAAAGATACATGTTAAGACTAACATTTACGTAATATGCTTTCTGAATACTGTCCCTAAGTAACACATTTATATTAAATTACGAGTACCTGCTGCTGACGTTTTTACTGCCTCGTTACGTCTTTTCATCGAGGTAAAGCATAATTTCCTTCAAAAATAATTTCTTTGGAACGTATTTCTGCTAATTTAAATCGTATTTCTAGTCATATATTGTTTGGTGTTTGAAATATTTTTTAGCAATAACTTTATGCTTTTTCCAGTTGTTATTTGTTTTATTTGTTAATTATTTGTAGATCTATATAAATATTATAATTTGTGAAATATGTCATTGTTATTTATTATGCTATACATTATGGAAACAATAAATCCATTTAACATATTAAATTATTTTGCCATCTTGATGGTACTAATTGTCTACACACGGATACAAAATATTATAACGTGATTTCATACAGACAGTGTTATGCGTCCGAGGTCTGTTATATTGGCATGAGCCCTTGCAGAAGAACAATTATTGTACAAGTCACATCGGTCTCAAAATTAAGATGATTCCATGTCAGAATCGTCTCCAAACAGGTCGCAAGTCATAGCGGACAAAACAATTCGGGTTCAAGTCATGTTGGTCACATAACAAGTCGATGCCGTGTCCGACTCCCAAAACAAGAATATTTATGTTGTTTTCATGTAGACTAGTAAATGCATACCATTACTATTTAGTTATGGGACCGGTCGCTCAAAACAATATGTCCGATTAGGAAAATCATTGCGAAAATAATTGATATAGTAATTATTATTTTACTATTGGATTTAAGTAAAAGAGCAATATTATTTTACTATTGTATCAAAGCGAAAAAGCAAATCACTCTATCTATATTTATAATTTTTATATTTTATTTGAATACATGTATATGAATTATTCTATTTGAACACATGCATATGAGTTACACTAACTTTTAACGGCTGTTACAAAATCAAACGATAAGCCCGGTTTAATATAAAAATAACACAAAACATGAAAATTACAATGATAACATAATTTGCATGTCTACATAGATCTATATATATCAGACAATATTAAAACGTTATGCTTCCGTATCAATAAGACTACAGTGCTTCCATTTTTTCGACGACGCCGTTATCATATACGCCATTTAAACGCATTTGAGTATCACTATGATCAGAACTTACACTTTCTTTATCCACATCGCAAAATCCATTCAATTCTATCTCTTCGTGTCCACTGTGGTGATTTCTCAACATATCTGGTGTTTGATTGAAGGCGTCGTGGTTTATGACGTCACGGCTGATGGCGTCACGATTCGACACATATTTACCGGTCTGTGGACGCGTGTTGTTATCAACAGTTGAAGTAAACGTTACAACACCCTTCACTGTCCGAAGAATCTTCACTATCACCGATTTTCTTAGTAAAATATACAACCACGGGTCAAGGATTTGATTAATACTGGCCATACGTAGCACTATAAGGTCCGCGCGATAGTTAACACGTCCCGTTGTTTGATTGATCAGGATATGGATCTGAAACGATAAACATACATGTATCAGTAGACTCACGGTCTAAGTGGTAGGTAATTAGTGCATGGTAATTATGTAGTGAAGTTTATACAAAAAGTAAACACTCACCAAACAACGAAATGATCATAATTGCGCAATAAGCATCAATGCTTGTTAAATCAAGACAACGTAATGCAGCAAAAATGACCATACTAAACAAGTCAAAAAAGCACTGGCAGTGACGGTTATCTATGAATCTTTAACATTTTAGTTTAAATTTTAAAGAGTGGGTTATCAAAATATCAACGACAAAAAGAGGGCCACGATGGCCCAAAGGGGTCACCTGAGTACCGGCAAAGATAAATACCTGACTGATGAGAAAGGTTTAAAAAAATGTTGAACATGTATGCCATAATGTCCTTAAATCATTTGTCTAACTGATTAACTGTCATATTTCGTTAGCTACTTTGCATATTCTTGCTTATCTAACAAACAACACCATGGCCAAACGCTTACCGAGTTTAATGAATCATAATGGCACATTTCTGTGGAATTATTTCAAAATCCAGATAGTGGTTATATAATATTTCCCAAGTTTTCAATAAAGCCATATTAGGAAAACTACTCTTTGCCCTGGCAGCCATTTTTTTTTAACAAATCATACTAAATAGATGGAATTTGATAGAGCGTCACCAAAGGAACATTTGTGTGAAATTATTTCGAAATCCAACCAGTTGTTACTTACAAAAAGATTTGAACATAGCCATGTAAGAAAAAAGGTCCCGTCCCCAGACCGCCATGTTTTTATAACGTATCAATATAATCTGAAGTATATTGGTAGATGGTCACCCAAGGAACATTTGTGTGAAATTATTTCAAAATCCAACCAGTGGTTTCTGACAAGAAGATTTTTGAGGTTTTCAATATAGCTATATCAGGAAAAAGGTCCGCAAAATTGGCGGCCATGTTTTTTTCACGTATCAGAATAATTTAAAGTATTTTTGTAGAGGGTCACCCGGGGAACATTGGTATGAAATTATTTAAAAATCCAACCAGTCGTTTCTGAAAAGACGATTTTTGAAGTTTTTGATAAAGCAATATAAGAAAAAAGGCCCTGCCCCCTGGCGGCCATGTTTTTTAACGTATCAAAACAATTTGAAATATTTTGGTAGAGGGTCACATAAGGAACATTTGCCTGAAGTTATTTCGAATCCAACCAGTGGTTTCTGACAATAATATTTTTAAAGTTTTCAATATTGCCATATATGGAAAAAAAGTCCATGTTTTTTAACGCATCAAAGTAATTTGAAGCATTTTGGTATAGAAACACCCAAGGAGTATTCATAACAAGTTTGGTTAATTTCCACCAAGCGGTCTCAGAGAAGAAGATTAATGAAGTTTTCAATAATGAAAAACTCCCCGCCCCCCTGGCGCCCATGTTTTTTCTTGACGAATCAAAATAATTTGAAGCATTTTGGTAGAGGACCACCCAAGGAACATTCACACAAAGTTTGGTTGATTTCCATCAAGCGGTTTAAGAGAATAAGATTTTTTAAGTGAATTTTTGACGACGGACGACGACTACGACGGACGACGGACAACCACTGACCACAAAAGCTCACCCTTGAGCACTTTTCACTACCCTGGTTCCCATTTTTCACAGGCAGTTTCGGACGAATAGTGCTAATGCTGAAGTTCGGAAAGATATTTGCGACTGCTGTGCAAAGGTAATGTCATGCTTTCCGTCTTGTTCCGAAGAATGGAGTGAATAAGATCAACCCTTCCTATATTCGATTTCGCCTGAGTGAGATCTTATGGTCAAAATCCCTCTCCTGCATTAAGTCCACTTTTGCATTAATTTCACAATTAAGGAGTAATAACTCCAGTTTTGTGGCCTGGTCTGCTACATATGTGGCTTTTGCTGAGATCTTATGGTCATACAAAACCTGCGGAAGTTAAGTCAGGATGGGATGAAAAATGAAGTTTCTATGCAGGGAATAGTCATTTTTGCTTCCCCCCCCCAAAAAAAAAACAACAAGGTGCCATAACTCGGGAGTTTGTGGACCAATCCGGTCCATCGTTGGCTTCTTAATATATCTTATTGTCATATGCAAACTGTATAAGTTTGGCCAAGACTAGAAGAAAAGTCTCTATCAAGGCCACAGGCAATTTTTGCATTTTTCCCACAATTAAGGGGCCATAACTCGGGTATTGGTGGCCCAACCTGCCATGATAGTGTAGTCACATACAAACTGTGGAAGTTTAGTCAAGATTTGAAGAAAACTGAAGTCTCATTAAGGAAAAAGGCAATGTTTGTATTTTTTCACAAACAACGGGCCAGCATTCAGTATTTATGACTCAACTTGGCCCATCTTTGGCTTCTACTGAGTTCCTATGGTCACACACACACTGTGAAAGGTTTGGTCAACATTGGAAGAAAAATGAAGTCTCTATATTGTAAAAAAAGCAATTTCGGCATTTTTCCAATAAAAAATAAAAAATATGGGCAATAACTCTAGGGTTCTTGGTAAGACTTACACCATTATCGATACCAGCAGAGATTTTACGGTCATACACACACTGTGCAAGTTCAAGATTGAATAAAAAATGAAGTCTTTATCGCGATAAGGGTAAAATAGTTGACGGCATACGGACGACAGAAGACGGACAAAGGACGGCGCAGGAGAGGTCCCCTATACCAATAGCTCACCGAGCACTTCATGATCAGGTGAGCTAATAATGAAAAGTACTTTTCTTAGGCATGAGCTTAGTTTATGAACTGCTAATTGAATTACATTGCAAATGTTATACGAGACACCACATTGTGTTTTTTATTTAACAATCTTTAATAATATTAATAACCCCATGAGGAGATATAACATTTTAAGCTATACGTCAAGTTTATGAATCAATCAATCAAATAACCGTACATTTATCTAAATATTATTTATAAAAAAACGTACAAAGAGCTTGAACATTGCGTTCTAGTTTGCAACTGATTAAAACACCACTAGCTAAGTATACCGTAAGAGGGAACCAGCACGTGGTGAACACAATAGTTATCGCCCCTAGAAACCACATCATCTGCGTCTCCTCTTCTATTTTTAGCTTGGAGCGTCCGTTGGTGGACGACCGGCGCTTCATCGACGGCGACGTGTTTAACTTCCGCCGTCGCATTTGAATCAACGACACCATGACAATGGAGTTCATAACGATGATGGTGCTGATGAGCACGACGTTTAGAAACCCGTACGTGTACGCGAACGCCGTGTCCCTGGGCGACTCCCTGTGGAAATTCAGGAAGCACCAGGTTCCCGGAAACTGGTGGGCGTAGCTTCCGAATCCGAGAAACGGCAGTGAACAGAATGCCGCTACGAACAGTACACAACTCATTATCAGCACGTGTATCTTCCTTCTCGTCAGCACGCGCTCGTGACAGTAGGGAAATGTAATCGCCAGAACACGCTCCACAGACAAACAGCACACGAACGTGGGGATTATTAAACCAGACCAAACCATGAAGAATCCATGATACTTACACACCGCTTCCCCACCCACCCACTTCAGATTATTCGCGTACACAATTATGGCAATGGGGCCCACTAACAACTGACACAGCAGATCCGTCCAGGCAAGGGCGGACAACAATATGTAATACAAGGATTTCTTCATACGCGTCCGCGCTGTGTATAACACAATGAGGGCGATTATATTTCCTATAACACCAGTTGACATCATCGCTATAGGCGTTGCGAGACTTATACCAAGACCCTTTTTGTCGCAGGCGGAAGTGTTGGCTTCCAGACCGTTGCAAATGGTGTCAAGGTCTTTGTCCAGCTTCATACCGGAAGTTGTCAGGTTGCTATGGATACCGCTTATGTTGAGATTCAAAATCGCTGAATAATTTGCCGCCGCCATGATGGAGGTCTGGTACTTCCGGTCAGAAAGTCAGACGCACTCTGAAATAACAAGGGATATTTTGCTGTGAACAAGTAGCAACCATCAAATAAAAATAAAGCGAAAACATTTCAAAACAAAACAAAATGAACACATTATTTGGTAAAATGACTACAGTGAAGAAGTTAATTCTAAGTTGAACAATTATTAAACTGCCTGTTAAAACATAGATGCCCGTTATGTATAAATATAAACGAGCGCCCTGACTTCAAACGTCAAAAGGCGATGATATTTAACCAATTTTGACGTTACGTTTATGTACCAGGTTTTCTCATATTATACATAGAGTGTGACGTCACTGCTTTCGTCTAATCTCTATACTAGGAACTGATTAATATCCATATTTGGCTAAATGGTACATACACAAAGATATAGTCCGCGGAGGAATGAAATAATCTCCAAACAAGCACAATTTCCGTATATTCTTACTAAAACCATGTTTAACCATGATAACTATGTCATCATTATTAGCTTTAAACACTCAAAGCATTGTGTTTATACCTGTTCGTGCAATAAAATGCGTTTTACTTGCGTTGTCATGCACTTTCTACTTACACTTTCGAACAGTATTTACAAATGAACAAATAGAGATAAAAACTTTTTTATTATTGAAAACAACGGCGGATTATATTTTCAAATTGAATTAAACGATGCACAGATTGAGTTACTTGCACCAAGTTACGTCCTACAAGACTATATGACGACTTTGCTAATGTTTGAGAAGCGTCTTATGCTTCATTTGGCGCCATATGAATATAATGCTTGCCCATCATGCACAGCGCGAAATCACACAGGTTAGTTGCGAGAAGCGACACTCTGGTGGACACAATGGGGTTATCTTGCTAACGTCAATGTACACAACAGTTATATGGGAAAGAAGCTTACAATGAAAATGTGTTGACAACAGCAGTTCTATTCGTTATATTTGTAAATCAACCACATTAACACGAATGTTTTAATGGATTAAGCGATTTCTCATAATACCAAGTAGCATTTCTTGACAATATATAAACCCGGGCTAAATGCATCCGCGTAAAGTGTCGTCCGCTGTTATGGTATTTTCTGTTTCAAGGAAGTCTTTTTTGAACACAAATTCACTGTAGGCGAACTGCACATGCTAATCCGGGACAACACTCTACGCACATGAATTTAGCCCGATTTTCCCACCACTCGCCTCATATTTAATCGAAACAAACAGGGGAATTAATGTAGGATCGATCTGGAAAGGAAATGGAAACAAAACAAACAACTGATGTCCGACTTGTTTGTCCGTCTATCAGCAAAGAATATCGAGTAACAAACACTATCTCCCAGAAATGCTAATAATGTAGATTATCTTGCAAGGACAGACAATATGATTGGAGATTAGTATGGAGTGCAATAAAATTGTCTGTCAGAAGAAATAAAGATACTCCAAGTGCATTATTGTAACGTTAGGCCACCCTTATAAAATTGTCTGTTGGCAGTAACGTGACCGACTCACGAAATTGCGCCCGACTCACATTTTTATTGGCTTCTGTGAAGCAACATTTTTTTTCGTCCGCGAAATTTCGGTGTTTTCTTTTCTTTGATGGTATTTAATTTTCTTTTGAGAAAAATTCCATGGAATTATACTAATATACTAAATGTTTGAAGAAAGCTGAATATTAAACAGTATTAGTAACTTGATGCCCTGATGCCACTGGCATACACTTAACAATGTGATTGGCTCGTGTATTTGTGTTAAGGTAATTTGGTCCGTGTACATAAGAGTCTACTTCGTGTGTTTCTACCCACAGAATAGAAAATAATACAAATTCGACTTACCTACCCACCCTGAAAGTTCAGGGTCGCGTTACCGCAAACAAACATTTTTTAAGGGTGGCCTTAATGCGTTGTTGTGTGGTTTATACGATGTGTTCTGAAGATAAAAGCTTTTGTTTCGTCTAAACACTCTCATTAAAATCGAATTTTTGATGGATTCACAAGAATCGCATATCAAGATCCGGTTGCACCAACATGTAAGGGCCAGTTAAGTTAAAGGGACTTGTTAACAGATTTTCGTGTTTTTATAAAAATGTCATTTAATGTATTAACCTCAAAAAGTAAAGACGTTGGATTGGCCAAAACAAATAAAACATAAAGAAAAAAACATTAAAAAATTGCCTCCACCGGGACTCGAACATGGTCCGCTGGGAAAAAAAGTCTGTTGGTTTAACCACTAGGCTATTTTGATTGCTGATCATTGTGATTTGTAACGCTTTAATATTTTATCCATTTCAACTGATGATTTTTCATAAACGACACTATATTTTAAATATTTTTCTTTGTCAGTAGTGTTATTTCGCTTGATTTTCTTTTGGGGATCTATGACAAAACAATTGAAAATTTCAATTTGCCAATCTGTGAACAGGTCCATTTTAACGTCAGCAGTAAATAAACATGGTTTCACAAACAACCTGATTTCCATTTTACAATACAAAGACATGCACTTTCTATTTATTTTTCCGAATTCCAACATAAACACAAATTCCAATTGTAACCAGTTTGCATTTTTTTTTCAAAATATTAGAGGATGTTCGTTGAAGTATTTAGCAACAAACCAGATTCACGTAACAATTGTCGCATACTTTTGCCAAAATATTTAACGAGCCCGCAGGACGAGATTAAATAATTAACATATTGAGGTCAAAGTATGTTACAAGTATTTTATACCATATTTAGCGTGCGGTATATTGAAATTTAGTTGTAATTTATACGCACGCTACTCATAGACGATTTTCACATTCCCATTTTTAGTGACTGTCCGGCTAGTGCAGTGGTTGGTACACTCGCTTCTCACCTAGGCGTCCCGGGTTCGCTTCCCACTTCCGGCGCATGTGAGTTTGGTTGGTAGTTAACATACCGGACAGGTGGGGTTTCCTCCGGGTACTCCGGTTTTCCACCACAGCACAAGACCACACCAAAATTAAAAAAATATTTCAGTACAAAATAAATAGCTGGAAATTGCAACTATGATTCTAAATTCGTTCCAACTTTCATGATTCTCTAGTAAGTTAATTAGGTAGGATAGCTGGGACACACTCCGGGTCCTCACATAATGCAGCCTCATAAACTTCGAAATACACACACAAACTCCCATTTTTAGTGATTATCACGACACAATAATTTATCGGCGAATCGAAAACGAGGCCCGCGATGTAGGGTACAATATATTAATTCCAATCCGTATGTAATTTAATGTAAAAGCGATAACCAAAAATAAATGCAACATATTGCACATAGGGAGCCTCATAACCATACCTTTTCTTAAAGAGCATTCTAAGCTGAATTGATTTAAGCAATACAAAGGGTATGTCATGTGTTATGTAAGAAAGAACTCGACGCTAAACAAAGTTGACTGTTTTATCAACACGGCTACTTTCTAGTTGAATGTAACCCGCCTCAGCGCAAGTGTCCTACTGTAGTCTCCAATCTTAAAACACATCAGTGATTTATTTGTGCATACCAATGCTTACCCTACCAACATCTCCAAAAAAGAAGTGTCTAAACATTAAAACATGTCTTCGAGTTAAACTTGTTGATTTATTTAGAGAGTACAGCCCTACATCTCTTATTTATTTAGTGTATTGTGACCTGTATTGTAGTGGTTACTACTGGTTGCATAGCGGTACTTTACAGTTTAACTTTTAAAATATTACAAATATTCACTTAGTTTACTTCTTAATAAACAGAAATGGCATGGTACATAATATAATTATGATATATGATAAGAGAGAGTCGGTTTAATTAGTATATTGTCGCAAAAAGTGGAAAAAAGTACTTTCTCTGAGACTGACAGACTTCGTATCGTTTAAACCTGGTCCTATCAATAATAAGATCATAATCTTGTATAACCATGCACATAACTATTATTATGTAACCTGAATGTGTATATATAGGTCCTAACTTTAAATACCATGTTGCACAATTACGTAATCAAAGTGTATACCAATTAGTGAAGTAATACACGGGTCATTGTCTCGGCAGCTATACCATGAATCTACTTAATAACAAGAAAAATAACTATCATTTAAAATATTTTTTTTATATTTAAGACACAATTTAATTTAATTGGCTTCCTGATCATTATGGAATGAACATGCAGTGGCGTAGCTAGAGGCAAATTAAAGCCGAGGCAGTGTTGGGGTCAGGGTGATTTTTTTACCTAGAATGTCTCTGGTGCGTTTTGGAGGCTACTTAAACCATGTTTTAACACAAAATAACCCGACTCATTGGCGATATAAATAGTAGTTCAATAGCAATAAAGTTATAATTTTACCATACACGTATGTAGGCCTGCATGAATTCTTTGCTGAAATATACAATTTAACAGCGATCGATCGAAAAGCATTCGAATCGAGAAACATGATGCTCCGAGTACAGTAACAAAGGGTTATATACATTTTAATGCGTTCTATTCGTTACAGCGCATGTTTGTTGATTTGCAATGAATTTAAAAAAAAAGCTATCATCAGCAAATTGTGATAGTCGAATGAACTGCATAAAAGTCAGCACAATAATAAAAGAAAGTTCTGGATGCACTTGGTGAAGGTCATGGCTTGGAATTGCACTAAAGTACAACTTAAGTTAAGAAATTGCTTTTTTAGTTATTCATTAGAACATTTAAAAATACTGACCCTGAACAGAAGTATGTTTATGTAAGTGAAGAGGGTTTATCGGTTTATCAATAGCTCAATAAACTATTGGGTTATTGAGCATAAAGCATTTGATCAATTTTAAGTAATGGTCACATGCAGTCTAAACCTATTTATTTAAGATCGACTGCGTCAAAAGCCTAATTTTCATTGAGAAACTCTCGAGTCCGATTCATGGGTAGAACCAGTACTTAGTGTCCTTGGGCGAGATCTTGAAAACGCTCCCAGTGTGGCCATCGGACCCGGGACCTCCCGATCGCTAGGCGGACACCATATCCACTACACCACCGCGTTTTCTAATGGTGACATTGACCAAAGCGGCGTCTCTTGATCTTGACCCCACATAAAAAATATGCAATCCCATGCAAGGGCTTGATATAATGTATATCTATATGAGGTTTATTACAATAGCTCAATTTGTTTTTGCATTAATGAGCTGACGCCGTTTTTCTATTCTTAGTAACAGTAACCTTGACCCCCACCTATCCCATATGCAAATTCAAGGGAGGCCTCAATATAAGGTATCTATATATGAAATCTATCTTTATTATTTTATTCTCGAGTTACTGAGAGGAAACCGGTTTTTATTTTTAGTAACAGTGACCTTGACCCCCCCTTATATGTGATCCCAAGTGAGGTCTCGCTATAAGGTATCTATTTTAAATTAAGTTTCATTAAAATATCAAAATTCGTTCTGTAATCATTGAATGAGGCCTTGATATAAGGTATCTATGTATTAAGTTTCATTAACAATGTGTTCTCAAGTTATTGAGCGGAAACTGTTTTTCTATTTCTAGTAAAGGTGACCTTGACCTTGACCCAACCCACCCCGTATGTTATCCCAGGTGAGGTCTCGCTTTTAGGTATCAAGGGATGAAGTTTCATATCAACAGCTCAATCTGCTCTCGAGTTAGAGAGCGGATACGAAAAATTGACCCCGCCACAGCGACACACCCAATTTAATCAGGCGAAAAAAATATTTTTTGATTTCCTCTAACATATCCACAGATCTAGGGGAGGGGGCGGGGGGAGGAAAAAAAACTTTTTTTTATTCGCGATATATACACCACACAGTCTAAGTATTTTGGACTGAATTGAAAATGCTTAAAGGGACTGTGTCTTCGAAAAGGGCCTCAAGGGGGCAATTTCTTTAAAAAAATCTTAAATTTAGATATCAATAATTGCATATAATAACGGTGAAAACAGGGTATATATAATGGAAAAAGAGTGTATGCATTCTGAGATAAAAATCTATTTATTATATAGGTTGTGTTTGTTTGGCCCTTTTTCTGTTTACATTTTTACGTCAGAATTGTGAGCATTTTGTATAACCATTGTTTACAAAAGACCCCTTACCAAGCATGATAGCGCAGTTGATTAAAGCGCTGTCTACTGTCATTTCTTCGTATGGCTCATAAGTCGTAAGTTCGATACTCACTTCGGGTTTTAATGTTTTCAGGCTTTTTTGCTAATTTGTTTTATAAGATATCTTATTGTGCATTGTATTATTTTTATTTATTTAATGCACATGTGTTAGTAAAGCGCATTTCTATAAAATAATATAATTTATAGTGCAAAAGGAAACCAATTTTTTGTTTACATAGTCCCTTTAAACGCCTCCAATCAAAAAAACTGTACCTTGCGGTATGTCATTACCAAAAGCTTCTGTCTCACGCAGAATAATTCGAAATGTTTGCTAATTACCGAAAAGCCACATATTAGCGAAAACTGCTCTTTTTAACGAAAGTCATAAAATGTTACTGATCGATAGGCAAAACACTTTCAGGGTCGGCAGACAAAAATAGGGGGAGGGGTCGGGTAAGCGGAAACAGACAACTTTGTCAAGCCTAACCGAAATTTTCTTTGAAACATTTGGTTAAAAAAAAATACTTGTTTATAAAACTCAACGATCAAGTATCAACAATATTTTTTCGAAATCAATTAGCATAGCCAGGAATTGTTTATTATTATTTTAGAGCAAATAATTGTTCCATTGTTTGCTCTGTCAACGAATATTCCAATGATTAAAGTTTTGATATTTATAAACATTTTTTTTTCAATTTGGTTTGTAACTGGTATAAGAGGTGGTCTTAAATTTTCAGTAAAAGTGTTTCTAAAAGAAGTTTGTCATTGATAAAAACTGAATGTGGATGTCATCAATATCACAAAGAAAAGCATTTCTATTTTGTATATAGGAATGCAATATTTATTTCTAACATCACGTAACAATGAGTTTGCTACAGACAACTTTCATAAACGTTTACCTGTTGTAGTTTTTTTTCAAAACTAATGAGCATGCTCATAATAGAGTGAGCTGTTCTGTAGCTTGTTTATATTTGCGCACCACATAAATATTCAATCTTATTATGTGTAATAAGAAATAGGTTGAGACGGCCCTGTTGCAGAAGGTTAGTTCGTCTTCATGTGTATTCTTTGTATCACCATAAACATATCTGAATGCGCCCTGCAGTTCCGTTTTAACTATTTCCCCTAAAGGTAAGTCTCTTGCTTTCTATTACATGTGCACTATTGAAATGTTGATAGTTGATATAATCTAACAAAAGGTCAAGCACTAAATTAAATCCCAACATAATTATGATATACATTTTATTTCAAATTTTAAGACTCGTTTATAAAATGGCGGTTTGTCTACAATTGGCCCATGTAGATTTTGTAATGTGAATTCTTTGAACAGAAACATAAATTAAGGGCTAACATGTTTTAATCACCATCTTTTAAAACATAATTTACCTTTTTTGTAGCTGCGTTTTGAATAAATTATTATTACTATTAGATATTGACATCACATTTTTTGTTTGCAATGTTAACTTTAATAACACTTTTAAAATCTGTAAAAGTTAGTGCAGCATAAATATGGTCTGGTTTTGTATGGGCATTTCAAATATTATAAAGAAAAACTGCTTAGCATTTAATTTCCCAACGCATATTGTCCTACAATAAAAAATGGCGCTGACTGTTTTCATTCCTATAGTAGTACACTAGTGCGTGGTAACATGTTGATACAGGTACGTAACCTAATCTTAACGAGTGGCCGCCATGTATTTAATGCAGTCATAACATGATAATCAATTTCTTTTAGCGAATATCAACACTATGGTATGTCAATACATTGTTCATCTTACCAGTGTCACTATGACGCTGCATTCATTCTTTACAGTTGTATTCAGATCAATAGTTGCATCCTATTTCAGGTATTCTATGCTATATCCATGCATTAATATTTCTTTTAATGTTTTTGTTTGGTCTGCAAATTTTCGCCGAGGCAGCTGCCTCGGCGTGCCTCAGCGTGGCTACGACGATGACATTTGTTTATACCCAAAGTTTGAAGACATATAACGATTATTAACACTGCTTTTTAACGTTTTGATATTAAATAATGATTTTTTTGTTTTGGTTCTCTATCATTAGAGAGTACAAAGAAAAAACGTCTTTGATCAATTCTGGTTAACTCGGTAGAATTCTTAAGTTGTTTCACTCAAAAAAGCAAAAAGGCATACACCGGGTTATCACTTTCTTGCTCATACTGCATAATAATAACAACAACGACAATAACAACAACAATAATAATAATAATAATACTTGAAACATATCCACGTATACATAATTTAGTGAAAAACAGAGACAAGTTTAATGAAGAAAACAAACAACATTTGATAAGGTTATTCGACATTTTCTCCACTGAACATTATTTTCCATTATGGACAATTACAGCCGATACATCGTCCGCCTCGTTTCGATTCGCTTTATCAAGGGAGACAACTCCTACAGTACTCGATAACGGGAATGTGAAAAGGATCTATTGCACGGTTCGGCTCCGCCCACCACTGATATCACAGATATTGAATACCGCAAAACAAACAAAACTCCCCTAAATATGGCATAACTACTAATACATGTTCATTTTCCATTTGTCCTTCTGGCAATAAATGTTCAGAACAATTTAATTGGTCGTTTACTAATTATGTACACTTTCGGATTGCTCGCAAAATATGACGCAAGTCACCTTGTTTTCTAAAATTTTCAGATCTGATATAAATCTCGCATGTCAAAAGACCAACCCATCATTCTTTAGACCCAATTACTTCAAGAATTTAGCCAGCCCAAGACTTTCTTATCGTCAGATATCACCTTCGCACCCAGATAACAAATGTGTTTATTGTTGATTAGCCATCTGGCTGGGCAGATGCGATTAACGTCTGATTTATACGAGAAAATAATCCATTCAACTGTGAATTTGCCTTGTGGTCTTGAGCGCTGAGGAATTTCTCATATCACGCACTAGGGCACTCTAAATCTTAAGTATATGCCGACTTTACATAATATTAGCTTCTGCAATAGCGTTTAGAAATAAATGTTCAATAATTGCATTCATGGCCTTTAAAATACAAAGTCATCGGGTCTATTTTTTTTACCATTGCTTCGAATTCTAGTATATCGATGATCAAAACAAAAGCAACCGACAAAAGAAACTTGCTGAAGCCTAATGATTGAAAGACAAAATAATATATATGAGGTGTGTCGTGTGAAAACCGGGCTTAATGCATGTGCGTAAAGTGTCGTCCCGGATTAGCCTGTGCAGTCCGCACAGACTAATTCAGGACGGCACTTTCCGCTTTAATGGTATTTTTTGTTTCAAGCAAGTCTCTTCTAAACATAAATCCACTGTATGCGGAAAGTGCCGTCCCGGATTAGCCTGTTCGGACTGCACAGGCTAATCCGGAACGACACTTTTTGCACATGCATTAAGCCCGGTTTTCCCACGACACGCCTCAATTATTCTGTCTTATCATTGGACAAACCAACTACTCGTTTAAGTGTTTTTCTGTTTCAAATTGACAATGGAAAACAACAGTTATATTTGCATAATTTATACCGTGACGATGTATTTCACTTAATATAACAACTATGCACAATGCTATAAATTTGTTGTTTGACAATGCTTTAACTCTGGCACAAAATGCATATTCATTATTGTTTTTAATGTATTTTACATAACAGCCATCGCCGAATCCGTACAAACAAATATGAAATAACGATTATAGTACATTACGAATAATTAGAATACACACAACCGCAATACTGATAACAGTTACAGCTACTGCAACAGTAACATCATCTTTACTATCATCAGCATCGCCATCATCATATTATAATTATCATCATAAAATAATAACCAGCATCATCATCTTCGTCTACATCATCATCTTCGTCGTCGTCATCATCATCGTCATCATCATCATCATCACCACCATCACCACCACTAACAAAATCATCATTATCATCATCATCGTCTTCATCATCATCACCACCACCACTGACATCATCATCATCATTATCATTAACTCTACCAGAAACAACAGTAAAGAAGCCGAACATTTAAATGAAAAAGCAAAATCGATTATCAAGAATAATAAAAGAAAAACTAAAAAATGAAGCAAACTATTTGCCGTTGACTTACATAGGCTATTGCCAGACCATAAATCATTTGGTATATTCCCTCAGTAAATGTTAAATAAAGCATTATCCTTGGATAAATATAATATTTTTTCAATTAGCAGTTTAATGTATCAATAAAAACAGAACGCCACAGTGTCATTAACAGTGTCATATCTCACCTGATATAAATATAATCAGATGTATTTATAAGAAAAATAAACGGCACAGTGTTCATTATGAAAGTTTGATGTCACAAGTCTGTGTTACCAATAACACTTTCCCCTATCGCCAACATTATCCGTTCGGACTTGCGTTAAGCCTTTTCGCACACAAAACGGACCTTGTCAATTCCAAATTTTCAAACAAACACTATTTTCTAATAATCTTTTAGTGTAAATAGTGGCCGCATTCACACCGTATTTACTCCATATCAATGAATATTTGTTCAGCAAACACGGGTTTAATGGCAACGCAACGGAGGTCAATAAAAACCCCGAAACCATAATAGTGTTCTCGTATTATTGCTCGGATATCGGAAAAACAGGGAAGGAAATATTTGGTATTTACGTGACGTAATGGCGCATGCCTAAATGCTTTATTAAACAACTGACAGCGGTCAAAAATGTTAGTGAAATACATGTTATATGTATCTTCGTGACAACAGTTCATACCACCATGATACTGCGAGAAAATTTATGAGAGGCGTGTAGTGGGAAAACCGGGTTTAATTCATGTGCGTAAAGTGTCGTCCCGGATCAGCCTACGCAGTCTGCACAGGCTGATCCGCACAGGCCTATGCGGGACGACACTTTTCGCCTACAGTGGATTCATGTTTAGTAGAGACTACATCGAAACCGAAATTATCGTAAAAGCGGAAAGTGTCGTCCTAGATTAGCCACTTTACGCACATGCATTAAGCCCGGTTTTCCCGGCTAGCTCAGTTGGTAGAGCGCTGGACTGTCAATCCGGGGATCATGAACCCCATCACGGCCACATAACGTGTGTTGGGAATGGTCATGAAATTATTTATACGGCCTTTCTCCCCCTACATCTGATTCAAGTAGGGCAGTTGTCGGTAACTGGCATAAGTATGTACACCCGGTTTTCCCACGACGAGCCTCTTATTAGGGACGGCCTAGTTAATATGAACACTTTTCCACTTTTCCTGAAATGGTACACTATATTAATACGCTATGACACATATATGAAAATCACGCAGTTAATTAATATAGTAGCTCAGTCGTGCACACATTATAAGCAAATCATTTTGCTTACCACCATGATTATGCACTAGAAATATGGAAATTTGAAACAGAAACTTACTAGCTGAAAACCTGACAAAGCGCATTTCGAAATACTGAAATGTTAGTTATTTAAGGGCGAGAGTAAATAATTACCATATTAAGATTAAAGTGTGTTACAAGTGTTTTATACCATATTTACCTATCACATTGCAACTTTCCACGATGCCCAACCCATAATCGTTTCCTAAAAACGTCACATGATGTCTGGCATGCTTGGCATGTGTGTCAATGGTAATTTAACATAAAGAGTTCCATACATTGTGAGTATTTTAACGTGATGAAATGAAACAATGTCTCTCGTTTTTATTTAAAATATCGGGCGGCCTGCCGAATGTTTTAAAGATGAATCTTCAGATTTAAATATATCACTTTAATACCAATGCCAAGCTATTGGAAGACAGTTTTAATTGTTCATCATAAGTTTAGCAATTTTCACACTTGTGTGTGGCTTTAACCAAGCATATGTATTTCAAATATCCTACTTTAAATGTTCAACAAACGCTATATTATATGTCAATTATTTTCAAAATAAGGCTATGCAAGTAACAAAATAACTTGAAAGCAGACAAATAATCATCAACGTGTAAAAAGAAACCTTTAAATATCGAATAAATCAACAAATACGAGTGTCGACTTTTCCATCGTTTGTTAGTGTTGTGTAACCTAAAACAACTGTAGAGTCAACGTGTATAAATATTTATATGAAGTGTTTCGGCTGTATTGCCGAACTCTAATTTGTGATTAAAAAGTAGCCAGGTATGCGTTTAACAACAATGGTAAATTTTCTTCAAGTTTGAATCGATGTATATGGTAATTAACTTTATCTGGTTGTTTTAATTTATGTCAATAAATCTGTAATAGCGTACATATTTTAAAGGGACTTTGTCACCGAAAAGCGCCTCAAGGGGGAAATTTCTTAATAAAATCTGAAATTGTGATATTAATACTGGCATATAATGACGATTAAAACGGGGTATATATAATGGGCATAGATTGTACGCATTCTGAGATAAAAATCAATTTATAATATGTGTCGTGTTTATTTTGTCCTTTTCCTGTTTACATTTTGACGTCAGAATTGTAAGTATTTTGTATAACCATTTTAGCACACGCCTCCTTATCAAGCACGATAGCGCAGTTGGTTAAAGCGCTGTCATTTCTTCGAATGGCTCCTAAGTCGTGAGTTCGATACCCGCTCGGTGTTTTTATTTTTTCAGACAGTTTTGCTAATTTGTTTTATCAAATATCTTATTATGTATTATATTATTTTTATTTATTTAATGCACATGTCTTAGTAAAGCGCATTTCAATCAAAGAATATCATTTATAGTGCAATAGGAAGAAAGTTTTTCGATGACATAGTCTCTTAAAAAAATTATTAGTGGAGAGCAATTTGTTATCACATTTATCCACATAAACCTGATACAGAACGTAACAAATCTGGGTTAAAAGACTTATTTGAATAACCAACCCCACGGAAAATATTTTGAAACTGTAATTCGTTGCAAAGAAGATCAAACATCTGAATGGTAAAGAAGAATACTTTAATGCTGGAGATGTTCATTAAGTACTCGTAAGCAAAGGCATACAAATCGTCTAAAATCTAAATTTCTATACACACGTAAAAATAATTTGGAATATATCTTTTAGTCACGCATTTGATTGTAATATTTGTCAATTAAACTTGATTGAAATAGATGTTATTAAACTGGACCAAAATTGATACGTGTTAACTGTTTAAAATAAATTAAAATAGACTGAACAATTATCATACATAGGCAAAAAAACGTTTTGCCACAACAGAAAATACATTATCTTGAAAAGTTATAATAAACGTACCTTTTATATGTGTCCTTCAAGAATCAAAAACTGTAAATCCAGCAACAATATTTATTTTTTAATGTATTTCCTTGTCCTCTTCTCTATAAACTATAAAGTCCGTGCACATATTGTTTGATTAGCCTTCTGGGCCGGTATTCACAAAGAATCTTAAGTAATTTCTTAAGTATTTTCACTCAAGTGCAAAATTTGAATGTATTATATTTCTTCACTTAATAAACAGACGCATATGTTGTTGATATTGCTCAAATAACACTTTCATAATGATGCTATTTTAAAGTGTTACTAATGCTAAACTGTTTCTTTATGGAATTATACAGTTGAGGAAATTTCCAAATTTTATGGATAAGGATAAAATTTAACTTAAGATGCTTCGTGAATACCACCCCTGACCAATGATTAAGTTAAATACATTTACCACTGTAGATCCAAAGCATTCCTTATAGCGCGTTCTTAAACGTTAATCTGCATTCCTTTAAATAGAAAACGTAAAAAGACACAGACTCACAACCGAAATGACTCCAATTTTAACACAATCACACCGAGTTTTCCGTCGGGTGGTAGTTTCATTGACGAAAACCAGGCTTTTGATCAAGTTTGTATCCGCGTGGAATGTAAATACGCGCTCCGTGTGTTGAAATAGAGAAGCAATTATCTGAAGAAGTCGGAAGCAGTTATACCAGTTTCAAAAGACGCCTGAGAATACTATCGCCTGCGATAAGGAGTTACCCGGCCTGCGACAAAAAGGTTATTGAGTCTCGAAATCGCCCGTATTGTTTCTCTGTATATTGTTTCTCTGTATTGGGTATTCTGGAGTCTCGAAATCGCCCGTATTATTTCTCCATATTGTGTATTCTGGAGTCTCGATGAATGGGCCCATCATAAATTTCTTTCAATACTGTTGATATTGCTCTCTGGTTAGTTCTGTATTACATAAACTTTATTGGGTGTTTTGATTGGCATTAAATGAGTAGTTTTACTGGTAGTTCTTATGACAACGCAGTTAGCTTTATAGTAATTGTTTTAGGCATTGCAGTTATTTTAGCTGGAAATAATTTACACATTATGTTAGTTTAACTTGTAATAATTATTTTTATCTGTAATTATTTTAGCATTGATGTTAGTTTTGCAAATAACTGTTTTGACATTGGGTTAAGTTTAACTAGTAATTATTTGGATATTGCAGTTGGTTTAATTAGTATTTATTCGTATGTTGCGGTTGGTTTTACTAGTAATTATTTACTTCGTGTACACAACCGAAACTAAAGAGTATTTTCTGGATATGTTAATTACCGGGTGACGTTGCAATAGCCGAAATGCCAATGCTCTACGGGTTGGAACCGTCATTATCCCACGGACTAGCAATGCATACCCAAAATACTAGTTCGTGTCCAAGACTTTGTCATTTCTTTTTCTCTCCAGAAGTTGCAAGATGCTATCTGTTTTACGTAGGTATGTGTATCTTATCATAATATCTTATCAAACCCGTATCTGCATAGCATGACGAACGATTGTATTTACTATACACGTGCACAGTACAGGAAAACAGTTTCTGTTGTCCTTAAGTGCATTATTATACAATGATAGAAGTTTTTATGCTAATGATTTAATGCTATAATGTTATAAAGTACATTATCCACATTAAAGATAAGTGCATATATTTGATTGTAATTGATGGTTTAAAAGCGGATTGATTGTTAGAAATTGTCCTATGTACGATGGCCCATGTCCATAACGCTCCTTAGTGAAAACTTTAGTTAATTTCTTAAAATCATAAAATTTCTTAAGTCTGTGGCTGGTTTATCTAAAGTTTATTTTGTCTCAAATGGTTTAAATATGGTAAATAATCAACAGATGATCCACATTTTACCATACTTCAAATATAAAATATTGATTTTCACAAGGAAAATTGTATTTAAATTTTTCACTTAAATGAGACTTTAGTTAAAATTATACTTAGGAGCTTTGTGGATATGACCCCAGTAAACTTGTCCACAAACTTTACGGATGACCCTCGTATAATGAATACTATGGTACGTGTAATGATAACTTTACGGATGACCCTCGTATAATGAATACTATGGTGCGTGTAATGATAACAGGTAAGTACAGATTTAGACAACAACAAAAACGGCATGCAGAAGTACAACATAAACATGCTTAATGCGATCGGTTTCCAGATTATATAGCCTTTGAAGTGAAGGTTTATTGAAATAAACAACTGTTAAAAAGAAACAATACTGTATCAACAAAGATAAATGCCGATGATAAAACAGTTAAAGATACTTACACAAGCAGTGCAGTTAGAGGGGAAATTGTAAGATATTTGTTTTGTTACGAATACCAAAAGGGACGGTGAATACTATCAATATTTCGCAACCCCCAACATTTTTACGGGGACTTGCACTGATATCTTTTGGAAAGTCTATGAAAAACAATAATAACTTAATGTAGAATTGAAGTTGTTATATTCATATTAATTTGTGTTAATCAAGAATCATTGAATAAATAATTTCTGGAATCACAACCATGTGAACATTTACATGGTAACGAAGTTAACCCCATATCGCCAGTAATGTACATGTATACACTTCCTACAGATGTCTGCCTGTACAAATGTCGGGGCCTCGTTTAATATCCGGTGTAAGGCTCTCTACAAAATCAACAAAGTAACATTCACTACCATCTCAAATTGGTTGCATTGCTGCCTTAATGAATTTATTTTTACCAAAACCACCGTTATAATTTGGTTGCCTGGGACCCACCTCAGTCTGATATAAACAAGGCAATGCATATGACTCCCACATGGGGCCTATGTGATAGATCAGCCCAGTCAAATCCCATATCGGGCCTACATGGGATGGCTTGCAGGGACACATATGGGCTATTTTTCAGTGGACCCATATCGTGATACGGGAAGAAAAATATTATATTGGTCCCACATGGGGCGCATATCTTATATTTTTCCAATGCATATCCCATACACATTAGTCCCATATGGGTTTGCTTGCTTGGCGGTGTCGTTATATTTATTCACTTTCAGATATGTTTAATATCGGCTGGATTGGTGGGGACACATATGGGTATTCTTGCTGAGACGCATAAATTATGGGTTTGCTTGTTTGCGACCCATAGGGTCTCTCTTGCTGGGACCCATAGGGGCTTGATTGTTGAGGACCAGTGTGGTCTTTCTTGCTGGGATCCTTATTAGCTTGGTTGCCTGGGACCCACCTGAGTCTAATTTTGATATGAACAAGACAATGCATATGGGTCCCACACGGGACCCATGTGGTAGATCAGCCCAGGCATATCACATATGGGGCTAACTTGGGATGGCTTGCTGAGACATAATTGGGCTGATTTGCTCGGGATCCATATGGGCATGCTAACTGGGTCCGATATGGGAATGATATGGGCAGAAAATTAGTATATTGGCCCCACATGGGGCCCAAATGTTATATTTGCATAGTTATAGCCCGTATTGGCTTGCTTGCTGGGGTGGTCAAAGCCATTGTTTTGCTTTTGATAAAAATATTATGGCAACAAACATAAATGAATGTATCTGCAATAGTATGTTTTGTATAACATGACGCTGATAGGATAGGTGTTTTCAATCCATAATATTAATTAACGAAACTTTCCAGCATGATGGATTTTATCTATTTGAGTGCACAGTTTCACACCACAAAAATACCCTTAGCGTTATCAACAACATAAAACATATTAGCAACCCACTCCGTGTTTGCTAGTGATTATTCGACAAATAGGTCCAGACACTTCTGTTGTAATTTATGTGTGAACAAGCGCATGGTCTGGATTATCAAACAACAATTTATAAGCATTAAACAGCAAATCGAAGCAATAACTGTCACATTCAGCTGTTTATAATTTGCCTAGATTTATGTGCGTATACTTGCCATGTTTGATATACATGTAAATTCGATAACCATTATATAGGTTCGCTAATGAAAAACTATTAGCATCGACCATAATGCATTGCTATATGAAATTTCTAAATTGTGCCAATTACATTAACTATGAGGAAAAAAGGTGTACTCGCATTCTAACAGATCCACATAATATATTTTTGTAATCAAAGTTTGCGTTTGTATACGTGCAAACACGTTCGAAAATCCCACTGAATCGTGATTCCATGAAATATTTACAATAATTTATATTTACTTCAATCGAATTAAAATTCAATTAACTTAATGTTCACATCAGATAGGTAAATGTTTACGTTTCACATTTTTTACTCATAATAGTGCAACTAAACGGAAGCAATTACGACACTTAAAGGCTTGGCATCAAACAATGTTTATACAGTTCGATTTGACTTTCAAATTCAACACAACACATTTATATTCTTTTTGGAAACCATTGGAGACTTCGTGGCACCACAAACCGGCAAAACGACTCCAAGCGGCAGTAAAAATATTTAATAAATTCTGACGTCATGAGCTACCAAAAGCCAATACTGGAGTTACGTGAATGACGTATATATTATATCTATGCTTCTATTAAGCCGACGTTACTGAATAAACCGAACTGAATGTGATTGTATAATGTTAGCTGAAAAGGCATACCTGTCCAGTTTCTGTTCGTTATATTTCGGGAACCATAGTAGGAAACAATTGAGCAACTAAAACACAATTACAAAGTTTCTTTTATTTTTTTGTTATTAATTTGCATGTAATACGAAATGCAACCTCGATGAGTTAAACGCAAAACTTGCATCAATTTGAAAATAAAATACTCTTTCGTATATCGCCTATACCCGTAAATCTTGCTTTCACCGAACGCAAGTGGTCAACGATGTTTAATTAACAGATTCTCAATGGTTTTCAATGGTTCTGTAGCCATCGAATGGTAATTTAAACAAACATGTCAATAGCTCTTGACCTTTGACAGCCAAATTGTGAGGATAGCACACCAAGTTGACGGGACAGATAACTTCGGTAGGATACGGCGAGAGACACCAAAACGCGTTTTAAACAATTGAAATAACAGTAATTTGTGCTTGAGATGACACAAACGATTGTACAGCTACGTGTAGATACTATTAATGTATTAATATTGTTCCATTTTCCAGAATATTGCGTAATTCGAAGAGGAAAAAACAATGCATAGACAATTACAATGTATAACTGGAAACAAAAAGTGGTTGCAACAGCTAATGCTATACAACCACGCGTCACACCAATATGCGACACAACCACGCGTCACAACAATGCGCCTTAACCAGTGGTTTGAAAGTTCAGACAAACAACTATCTGACATGCTGGAGTTAAAATATAAGTATGTAAATTGCACAGTTCAATGTGGGCATACTCTTTACAAACATTGGTATATAGTATGATAATCATTATTTTAAATTTGGTCCAATAACAACACAACATAACGATGTTATTTTCTAACGGAATGTTCGAATGATGCTCTTAACAACGTATCTGATTTTTCGCATGCACGATGAAGGTAAACAGATAACAAACATGTTGACATTAGCAAAGCTTATGTAATTTATGACTTTAACGACGTTTAACAAGGATTAGTAAACGCATCATGTGTGTTATTTATGATGATAGGGTATATATGCGTCTACTTAAGTAGATCCAGATTTATAACCTGCGTGGGAATAGCATGATTTCGATCGAGCGGCAAAAACGAAATCGCTCATCGAAAATTGGTTGATGGGAACGAATCATACATTTGTCGTATAAAACACACATTTCAACTTATTGCGATGGCTATAATCCCATTTCCTTCTGCACTCGTATTTATTCGACCGTTCTCGAAAACACTAGACTTTCTTGCAGCTTAGTGTTGTATCTGTTTAAATCGGTGCATATTAACAATAAATTTATGTTCACTAGTCTAAAACCCTCCATATGGGTGGATTGGGGATGGTCATAAGCAAGAACTGTAAAAGTATCCAAGTGTTGTAGCAAGCGTTGTTGGTCTAGTCGAAATGGCAATATCTAGTTAACCAAGAAACAGCCCATTTGAATTATTCTTAGTGCAAATTAGGTCAAGGTCAAGGTCAAAGTAAGGTTGGGTGATATGGGTGGATTGGCAACGGTCATAAGTAACAACTGTGTTAATATCTAAGTGTTGGAGTTAGCGGTATTGGTGCTAAGCGAGACGGTAAAATCTAGTTAACCAAGAAATGGCACTTTTAAATTATTATAAGTCCAAATTAGGTCAAGGTCAAGGTCAAAGTGAGGTTGGGTGATATGGGCGGATAGGGAATGGTCATAAGCAACAACTTTGTAAGTATCCAAATGTTGTAGTAAGCTGTGTTAATGCTACAAGAAATGGTAAAATCTACTTAACCTTGTCACGGACGGAAGGACGGACGGAATGACGGAAGGACGGACAGAACGATCACTATATGCCTCCGGCATCACGATAAAACTAGCATAAAAAAACTAGCTGATGATTACTGTTTAACAGTTACAGTTATAAGAAAACGTTAAAGCCAAACAGTTTATAATAACAATGACCTAATTTTAATTCAAGACCTACACGAAAAATAACTTTAAGATACAGTCAAGGTACATTAGTAGTCATTATTAAATAAAGTAAAATCCTAGTTATAGTTTTCTTTTGTACACTTATATATATATATTTAACGTAAGTCTCGAGTACCGAGTATATTAGATAAAAAAAAACTACATTTTAACAATGATAAGCATTAGTAAAAAATATATAATAATACCTACAATAAAATACGACTAGTAAACATAAGAGCATCTTTTCCTTTTTATTATTCTAGTAGATATGCTTCACTCGTGTAACATATTCCTCCGAACTTTTACCTACGGGTTCATATTTAACGATGTTTTGTTTAAACTAATAAATTAAAAATGCAAATGGCATTTTCGTATGTTAGCATTCCAAACAATTCCTCTACTGATTGTTTTTTATTATTACTGTAAAATATACTCTAATCAACGGCGTTATCTCATTGAAGATAACTGTCTTTAAAAGCGGAGGCAAGTTGTTTCGCATTGCTTGGTATCTAGGTTAGAAACCAGTAAATCCAATTCCCATAGGGTCCCATTATGAAACGGCAAACTTACCAAGCATTTTTCTAGCATTTCCTTTATTTCAGATTGTGCAAGCCTGGTATCAATTTAAAGATCAATCTGTCCTCTTCCAAAATTTGCAATAAAAAAATACGTCATGTTACTTCTAAGAAAATGCATCTCACTTGAATGCAGGCACCGTAGAAAACAGGGTTTCGGCAGTCATATTTCGACAAAAGCCCCATACCACAGTAAACACACCCCAAAAGTTCACCTTTCAAGTTAGCCTCCAATGAGATGCACCAAAATGATGCAGACACGCATAGGATAATAGAAATAACCACAAAAGGCATGTCTGAGATACCTAAATGGCTTTTATGCCAGAAGAGAAGACGAACTCTTTAGTAATAGGCACTACTTTCGAATGGACCACGGAGGGATACACAATGATTTACTGGTATCTAACCTTGATATTACACGTCTGAATCATTGGGCTTTACTTTCAATTTTATACCGTTTTGTTTGTATTTGTGTATCAAAATTTTTGTAATTTCCGAGAACTTCAAATGTTAATAAGCATTAAAGGATAAAAGTTTCACATCAACATTATTGCTGTATTTTTTATTTGATAAAATACATTACAAATACATTAATGTGTATTCGTTATTTTAAGACTTTTAAAACGTTTAATGGTATCTGAACATTTCAAGAAAAGTTAGATATTTACAAACAAAAAACTGTTTAAATATTGTAATTACTATAAACGAATATTAGTTAAAGTTATTTTTAACATAGTCTAATGAGATGCATTTATAATTATGTATACCAAAACGTTTGTTTTAACTCAACTGCAGTAACGTAAAGCATTAAAAATAAATTTAAATTCGACAACATTCACAAAATACGTTAATCCACTAACATGTATTATTAGAACCATCAGTTACGTACGTAGCCCTGTATGCATCAGATATGGCTCTTAACTAAATGCAGGTGATATTAATTAAAAGTGAAAAAAAGAAAATATAAGAGGTATTAAAAGTCTAAAAGCATTCATGCATACATGTGCAGAGTGGCATTGTGACCGCTCAATACCCAAACAACGGGTGTTCGCAGTTTATGTAAGTTGAACTACACGTACAGGTCATACAGATAACAGATAACAAACAACAGGTGTTCAAATAAAGCAACATCACTGTCGGCATCGACATTAACAGCACACAGTTGAAAGTGTAAACAATTTATTAATTTGTTCGTATCCAGATGTATACAAAATAGTATATAGTTTTATATATAAGTGGTTGAAGCGTGATGATTCAAAACCATTACAAAACGAATTGAAGAACTTTATTAAAGAAACACCAGCATGAACATTTTTAAAAACAATAATATTTATGTGTTTGTTAGACGGTATTCTTTAAAACAGGGTAGGTTGAATTAAATTAGCTCCGTTTTGAACGTTAATGAAAACATGGCAACAATCAATAGGCATAGGATGATTAACATGTATCATTTTGAGCACGTGGTAGTAACTATAAGTAGTGAACAGTGAATAATGAGCTCCAGAGTATGTTCACTAGGCGTTCTTTCCATGCACCCAGATCAAGCATTTGTTATGCCAAAATACGAGTAAGCAAGAGTGACAAACTACACTGAGTACGGTTAAGAATAAGTCAAGAACGGGCAAGGTTACAAATGACATATAATTTGGTCATTTATGTCTTAGGTCAAATTTATTTAAAATAATAGTGTCCGAACAATGATGTACGTATAGAATATGTCAGGCGTCTAGCAATGACTCAGGTCAAGCATGAATATGGTCCAACATAATTGTGGTCGAAAATTGAATTAGCATGGTAATGATCAAGGTCCAAGAATAATGAAGTCCAGCAAATATTATGGTCAATACTGAGTAGGGTCAAACATGACCGACGTAAAAAGCTATATCACACCTCCAACTAATTTCCAGCACTTCAGTTGGATAAAAGAGGTCACGTGACTGCCCCATATTTTCCCATACGGGGCATCTCCAGATAATATTAGGTCAGTAAAAAATGAAAATGGCCGTCGATCGATTAAAATAGTTTTCTTTAGCAATTTTGTGTCACTAAGTTTGAGGTTACATTAATTTTGAGGTTACTATGGCAAATGTTTCTGTTTTAAATCTTGTTTCGTTGTAATTAAGAAATGTTACAAAAACGTTGTTGGTGTTATATAAATCATATAATGATATTGGACAGCTCCAGAAAATATTTTCAGTAAAAATAAATACTAATTAGTTTAAATTTTGTTTTATCATCTTACTTACTTTACATTCTTACTAATAGGTTGTCGATGTGATATAAACGATACAGGGTGAATTGCTGCCCCGTATGGGAAAATACGGGGCAGTCAGGAGTTTCATATTGGGCGAGACGCAAGTATAATTGCGGTTGAAAGTAATAATGTTTAGCAAATATAAAGATAAATTTATCAAGGAGGGTCAAAAATGACCGACGTAAAAAGCTGTGTGCGAATAAATATAAATAACAGCCATGAGTGAAATCGAAACATATGTGTGCCATATTTTCAAGATCACATATTAGACACACTAATAACATTAGTTTTGACAAAATCGTGGTTGTTTAGATTTACCTTTGAATAACTTTAACTTTCCCCGAACAAAGAATGCTACTTAAATATATTAAAATATATTGAACAGTCAACGTAGATTCACACCTAACATAAAAAGCAAAAAAACCGTATGTTTTGTTTGACAAATGATTGCATTTGACGTTTATTGCTCAATTTACGAGCTGACTAGAGGTTTGATTTGAAGAGGGACACAATACAAATTGCAACTGTTAGTTCATTGAAAAAAAGTTCCCAAACAATAGCCATAAATACCATCGACGAGTGTACTGTAAGGGTTTAGATGCAGTTTTTAAAATCATGTCTGGAAGGAAAATGTTTCCAGACTGATTTATTTAGTGGTTTGAGTATCTTGGTCGAATGTTCAGGTATTCAACAAATTACTGTATTCCTCATTATCATTCATTTTAAGAGTTTTCTTTCGAAAATACATAAATACGGATTCTTATATAACAGCTATTTGATTTGTATAATATAACGTATACCGACATTTTTGTACCGCAACACTATCAGTAGAAAATATGTCAATCAAATATTATAACAAGAACCTGTAACTCATGAACAGTTCCCCTGCGTCAGTAATAGTTCTAATTGAGCGAAGCGTCATGACATTCGTTTATGTATTTTGTTTTAAAGTTCCCTTCATATTTGCATATATTGGCTTTAATGTAGTACATTTCTATTGGATATGACCATAGATTAATTGCTATTATGCTTGGAAATGCAAAAACAAATTGGTTTTAGATTGATATTACTATTTACTTTTTACTGAACAAATATAACGTTATTAATGCAAAACGGGATATTGTGGCCGGTGTTCATTGGATCTATGAAGAAACTGAAATAGAAAGACACTGGTTTTTTCTTCATGAACATACTATTTTTGGTGTTGATTTGTTGGTCTGTTTGTTTGTTAACAACTTTTCGCAAAGCGCTATGGTCCAGTGAACAAATGGTTATATTTTGGTGGTGCAAGATCCAGATCAAAGTCTTCATCAATGATATTTTTTAAAAGAAAATTACATTATTTGAAGTTTTTCCAAAATTCCATGATATAACGCATTAGTTGCACAACACTTATACCAATGCCTGGAGTATTTTGGTGGAGGTCTTTGCTCTCCGATAGCCTTCTAACAGTAATACAGTTTTTTTTTCCAGTTATACGTGGATGTGTGATTATTATATCATTCAAAACTATGATATGTGAATACTAAATACGACAAACATTAACTCGGGTAGTGTCTTTATATTAAACAAAAGCTATTCAGATCTTATTCTTAATTGGAATTGAACTTTTGTGACGTGTGAATTTATCAATTCTGTTACATGTAGTTCACGTGGAAAAATACCCAGAAAGATATCATCACCAAAACATATCAGCAGATAATTCAGTGTTTGCTAGTGATAATTTAGTAAATATGTTAAGACACTTCTATTGTAATTTATGTGTGAACAAGCACAAGGTGTGGATAATCAAACAGCAATTTATAAGCATTAAACAGCAAATCGAAGCCATAAATGTCACATTCAGCTGTTTGCATTTTGTTTATATATATATATCTGCTTATACTGGCCGTTTTAAATACACATGCACACGAGTCAGTTGATAAATGTTATACGAGATAGCTATTTCAATTTTTAATGCCGAATGAACATTGATCATAATGCATTGTAATATGCTAGTCCCTATTGTGCAAACTGCATGTATATGTCATAAAAATGTAAGCGTAACTTCCAATTCCTCTACATTTGTGCTTGTAATCAAAATCGCATAAGTGAAGAAACGTGTGAAATCCCATTGAATCTTGCTTCCCTGAAATATTTCCAGTGCACTTTCTTCAATCCTATTAAAAATAAATTAAATTTAAGTTCCCATCAGTTCTGATATGTCTGACTTTTTACACATTCACGTATTATAAAGTGATTCTAACCGGATGCAATTTCGACAACGTAACTGCTTTCATTAAATTTACAGTGTGTTTTGACTTTCAAAATGAACACTAATTTGGTTTATCTTTTCTCTGCAAACTTTATTGAGATCTCGCGGAACCACATAACGACAAATCGACTCCAAGAGCCAGTCAGAAAGGAAAATAATACAGTGTGACGTCATGGTACATTCATTTGCAAAGGCACGATTCAGTTGAGTCAATTATCAACTTATATTATGGAAATATCACAACTTGATTGCGTGTCAGTAGCTGAAAATGAATCAAACCACTCGGTATTCCTCCTTGACCTAGAACAAATTAATGTTCACTTATTTAATTGGTCTTGACATTTATTGATTAAAGTAGTGACACGTGGGAGCATGGGACCATTTCAATTTATGTTTTCTCATCATTTAGACTATACCAAAAGACAAGCATCGAGTCTTATTATGTACCAATTAACCATAATTACAATGAATATTAAATTACCCGTTATGACCTACATGGTTAAATTAAAAGTTTCTGTAAGGTTATTTAGCCATTGAAGAGAGATTTAAACAAACATGTCAAATATTCTTGACCTCGGACGGCCAAGTTTTGAGTATAACATACAGAGTTAACGGGAACATAACTACCGTATTCAGAAAATACTTAAAACAAGTTTAAATGGACATATATTCCTCGTCTAAATCGTAATAAAAACGACATAGAACTACGTACAATAGTTAGCAAATACTATTGTCGAATAAATACAAGTATTATGATTTTGTATGTACAGTTCAAAAATGTATTATTTATAACATTGATACAGTGAAAAAAAAAACACTCATGGATTAACCGGTTAAAAAGAAGATAATACGTTTTAAGTGTGTTAACATTGCAAATATATTTAAATTGAAAATATAAGTAAAGAACATTGTTTTATACTATATGTACGTAATATATTTGTATAAAATTGGCTTTGTAGGCATACCTAAATCATCATAGTTTGAACTATATTTGCAAACATATTTATTTTGCCATTGTATGATGATTTGACTGCAGGAGTTGCAAATGTGGTTCAAAGTTAAAACAAAATCTTATCCGATAATATTATGGTGAATTAATAAAAAGATGCTATTTAAATACATCATTCAATATGTTCATTATTAAAAAACAACAACATTTGTATATACTATGATATGATTTTTTTGCCGTATTGCAGGAGAATATAAAATGCTATTTTTCAAGCAGAAGAAACTGATTGTATTATTATACAATCTGATTATTCACATACACGATGAAGAATAACATTAGCAAGCTGTTTCAATTTATGACCTTAACGACGTTAAGCAAGGATTAGCAAACAAATTACGTAGTTATTTATGATTTTGAAAACTATGTACATGTGCGTATTGTTAAGTAGATTGAGATTGCTAACCTCTGTTGAAATGGCGTGATGTCGAGAGATAGGCAAAAACGAAATTGCAAAAGGTAAACCGCTGACGATAGTGAATCGTACATTTGTAGTTTCATTTGTTTTCCACAATGCATATTTATAAGAAAATGCACTTAAGTTAAAATTTCAAATTTCATAATAAAACGTTTGATGTTCACAAAATGTAAATTACAAGTCTATAGTTCCCTGATAAAATACACACAGCAATAGGACATGGATTAAGTAAATTTAAAGGGTGCGCATTGCAAGTACAGTAAACTTCACCAAATAACGATATAGCTTATAGCGATATATCGCATACAACGATGCTGTGTCAGGGGTCCCGGCCAGATCTTTATATATTTAAATTGACATAACATCGGTTGTAACGATATCGCATTAAACGAAGTTTCGGTTATAACGACGTTGTTATCATGTCCCAGTCGCAATTATTCCCCTTTTGTTACGATATTTGTAGTCTGTTACAGGTGTGAAAACATTGATCCAGGTAAACAGGTAAACAGTTATAAGGTCGGCTTGATTAAATAATCGATCAGCCTTGTGGTAATCGATTAAAACTTGCGTTAGAGGTGACTGATCCTATTAATTATAAAAACAATAAAACATGACCTCTTAAAATATACAGTATTTAGGTGACGTAACGCACATTCAAAATGATTTCTCTCGTCGTGACAACTGTGACAACGAAATCATTGTAGTAAGTTTTATAATTATGCCGAATATTTATTTAATGTTCATATATTTATTCAATTTCTTGATGTTTTTTATTATAATATTTCTACATTAAATGTATTTATATAACAAATATGTTGCGTGTCTGTTATATTCTTGAATATCCATGCTCTTGGTTGCCTATTTTCGGATGTAACGATATTCGGATATAACGATATAAATTCTGTGGTTCGCTCAATATCGTTACAAGCGGAGTTTACTGTGATATGCAAAACGCACATTTCACCCCTTATAAAAATGGCTATAATCCCCGTGCCTTCTGCATTCGTATTTATTTGATCGTTCTCGAAAACGGTATAAGAAGTTGCAGCTGAGTGATTATATCAGTTACACACGATGCAGATAAAAGACACACTCACCATCAAATTTCTTAATTCGACGACGCATCAAATGTGCCATGTAATATACATTGACAAAATCACAATGATAGTATATTGCACTAGTCTAAAACACTATGAAGTTATTCCATTTCACACACTTTTCGTAACTGCAATTGTAAAACACTGAGTAAAAGTGAGTTTGTCCATTGGCCATTGTACATGTTCTTAACTTCAAACTGATAACAAACAATTATTGCAAACAAAGAAAAATGGTTATTAAAGGGAGTAATCAACGAAAAGTTGTCGAACACTGGAAACACGTATACGCGTAAAGATGTCAGATTTGAAAAATAACAGCTTGTGAATACTGTTGGCAGGTTTAACCGTTTACAGTTCTGAGAAACGTTTGAGCAAAATAAATTGTGTATTGCTAATGTTTGGTTTATAATAGCAATGATCTCAGTCAAGTAAATTCAAGACTAGCATTTGTTACACGAAACATAACATATAAATACAGTCATGGTTAATAGGTAGTGGTAAGTAAATTAAAATAATAACATAGTGTTGTTTTTGTAACCACATATATATTTTAAACGGAAGTATATGAAGTGACAAGTATATAAATAGAAAAAAAGAATATTCGTTAGAATTGTCATCTTTTAACTACAGTGTCATATATTATGACGTTTTGTCCGAACAACACAATTAAATTTCATATGGCATTTTGGTATTTTAATATTCGTAAATTTCATCAACTGACTGCTTTATTTATTAGGAATCAGCCTACATGTTCAGCTCATCGGCGTTGTCTCTTTAAAAGCCGAAGCATGCTGTATTGGTTTCACTCCTTGGTACATGTATTTATTACACGCCTGAATCTTTGGGTTTTACGGTCAGTTTTATACCGTTTTGTTTGCATTTGTGTATCAAATGTAATTACCCACAACGTTGAATAATAATTAACCTTAGAATACACTTGAATACACGTAACACATAACATGATTCCTGAAATGTTTATTTGATAAAATACATTTCAAATACATAAACGTGTAGTCGTCATGTTATGACTTTAAAAACGTGTATAGGTATCTGTGCATTTTTAGTATAGTGGGTTATTTACAAAACAAATACTGTTTACATACAATAATTGCTATAAACAAATATTTGTTAAAATTTAATTTAACATAGTGTAATTAGATACATTTATAATAATAATGCATTCCAAAACGTTTATTCAAACTCAACTTTGGTAACGTATGACATTAAACAATTATTTTTTGAAATCGACGACATTAACAAAATAAGTAAATCAACTGAAATGTATTTTGTTTCTCTGTTACAAAAACATATGCCTCATTCTTGGGATCGCTGTTGGTATATATAAACGGTTGTTTAAATTTATATCAGTGTCAGTACGTAAAACATGTCAGAAGTGGTCAGTATTGACAATTCGAACACTCAGTTACGTACGTAGCCCTGTATGCATCTGATATGGCTATTAACTAAATGCAAGTGATATTAATTAAAAGTGAAAAAGGCAAAGATAAGAGGTATTAAAAGTCTAAAAGCATTCATACATACATGCACAAAGTGGCATTTTGACCACTCAATAGCCAAACAACAGATGTTAGCAATTTATGTAAGTTGAACTACACATACAGGTCTTACAGATAACATATAACAAACAGCAGGTATTCAAATTAAAACAACATCACTGTCGGCATCGACATTAACAGCACACAGTTGAAAGTGTCAACAATTTATTAATGTGTTCGTATCCAGAGTTATAATTAAAAAATAGTGTATTGTTTTGTATATAAGCGATTGCAGAGAGGTGAAACAAAACCATTACAAAACGAATTAAAGAACGTTATTAAAGAAACACCAGCACGAACATTTTTAACAACGATAATATTTATGTGTAACAAGAAATAAACCTGGACAATTATCGCTTATATAACACTATCGGAGCCAAATTAAGCAACCAGTATGTGAGAGAATCAGTAATCCTAATACAATAGCTGTTCAGTTTAAGTTTTTCGCACTGCAAACATGCCGCCGTTACTATTATGTGAGAATAAATGGCTTATGTATATGTGTTCGTTAGACGGTTATATGTTGAATTAGCTCCGTGTAGAATGTACATGTACACGTGACAATCTTTCGGCATAATATGACTAAATTGCAGCATTTTGAGCAAGCGGTAGTAATTGTTAATAGCGAATAGGGAATACTGGGTTCCAGAATATATTTACTAGGTGTTCGAGGTGCCAAAACGACTGACGTTTGTCAATGATTTAGGTCAAGCATGCATATGTTCCAACATAATTTTGGTCGAAAATAGAATTAGCACGGTGATGATTAAGGTCCTATTTATAACAAGTCCAGCAAATGTTACGGTCAGTACTGAGTAGGGGTCAAACACTACCGACGTAAAACGCTGGGTGTGGGTAACAGTGAGTAGTAGCAGCAAAGAGTGACATCGAACAATAGGGGTGACGGCTTTTCAAGATCACATATAAGACACATTAATATAATATATTTTGACAATATATAATTTTGTTTCGATTTATAATAATAATTTACAATAACTTTTCAACCTTCCTCAAACTTTCAAAGCTACTTAGACCGACTTATAATATATTAAACACTTTAAGTTATTTCACACACCCCATAAAATAGCTTAGGAACCACATGTCTTGTTTGATAAATGATCGCATATAATGATAGTTCTTTTTTTATATTAATTAACGAGCTGACTGGAAATTTGGTTTGAAGAGGGTAAAATAAAATTGCAACTGTCAGTTCATTGCAAGAAAATTCTCGATTCATAGCCATAAATATCATCGACGAGTGTACTGTAAGGATTTAGGTATACCTTTTGCATACCAGGTCTATCATACTGATTTATTTTGTGGTTTGGAAATCCTGGTGGAAATGTTTAGACAATGAACAATTAATTAGTTTAGTCCACAAAATCATTCATTTAAAATATGTTATTGTCGAGTTGTTTTTGTTTAAGACCGCATACTTATTCAACTGCGTTATATGTTAAACTAGTTCTTGTGTAATAACGGAATATAACTAAGAAAATAAGAACTTTTAAGATAAATGATAAATAATTGGACGGAATGTTGATAACGCATATCATTGCAAACATAAATATTTGCAATAATTCATTGTCAATTTGAGAACGAATTTTAGTGTTAAGTTAATGTTTGGTATAACAATGCGGCACATACGTTCATCTGTTTGCAGCAAACATTAATACAGCAAACACTCACCAAACATGTGTCTAATATCCTCAATAAGTTATATAAAGTTAAGAAAATTGACAAACACTGGTCGTACACAATAATCTTTGTCAATACGAATATTTTCGACATTAAAAATACCATTAGCACATATAACCAGTTTTTGCTGTAATCAATTAACATTTCCTCTGCGTCAGTCACAGTTTTTACTGAGCGAAGCGTCGTGATATTCATTTATTGTATTTTTGTTTTAAAATGTCATTCCTAAATACATATACTGGTTAAATCTAGTCCTTTTCTATTGGAGATGGCCATACCTTAATTGCTAGACTGTTTAGCACTGCGAAACAAGGTGGTTTTAGATTGATATTACTATTTACTTTTCCCTGAACAAATACAACGTTATTAATGCAAAGCTGGATACTGCTTCCCAAAACAACTGACAGGATGTACTGTATCCATGAAAGTACTGAAATAGAAAAAAACAAACATGGCTATTGTTTATGAGCAGACTATTTTGGTGTCGTTTTGTTGTCGGTTTGTTTGTTAGCAACTATGCGCAAAACGTAAGGGGCCAGTGAACAAATGGTTATAATTTGGTGGCGATTGCAATATTTTGGATTGGTCAGCATCCAGGATATTTAAAACAATAATATTGTATTAATTTTAATTTGCCAAATTGCAATATTATGCTGCATAATTCATTAGTAGCGCAACAACTAGTAGAGCAGCATGATGCCAAATTGCAATATTATGCTGCATAATTCATTAGTAGCGCAACAACTAGTAGAGCAGCATGATGCCAAATTGCAATATTATGCTGCATAATTCATTAGTAGCACAACAACTAGTAGAGCAGCATGATGCCAAATTGCAATATTATGCTGCATAATTCATTAGTAGCGCAACAACTAGTAGAGCAGCATGATGCCAAATTGCAATATTATGCTGCATAATTCATTAGTAGCGCAACAACTAGTAGAGCAGCATGATGCCAAATTGCAATATTATGCTGCATAATTCATTAGTAGCACAACAACTAGTAGAGCAGCATGATGCCAAATTGCAATATTATGCTGCATAATTCATTAGTAGCGCAACAACTAGTAGAGCAGCATGATGCCAAATTGTAGGGTCAGGTATGCAATGAAAAGTAGCAAGCAGCGTTATAGACCAAAATGCTTGAAATATATTGAAGTTTATTAGTCAGTGTATTAACCTTGTCGAACTTGGATGGAAATTAGAAAAAATTAAGGTCAAGGTCATCTCCACCCTAATAAATAATAGATTATAGTGCAATATTTGCATGCATTATAATTTTGTCAAACTATATGTGGCAGCATGATATTATGTCAACCGGCCAATGCGTGGAAAGCCTTTGTGGAGGTTTGTGCTCTCCGAAAGCACCTGAACACTAATACAGTATTCTACAGTTAAACATGGGCGTGTAATTATTGTGTTATTCAAATCTATAATATTTGAAAACTTAATTTGACAAGCTTTCACTTGGATTGCTGCTCTATATATGGTTCCTTAATTGTAATTGAATTTTAGTGCCGTGTGAATTTATCTGTTCTGTTTTACAAGTATTTCGCGTGACAAAAATACCCCGAAAGATAGCAACACCCTAAAATCAGATAAGCATAATTCAGTATTTGCTAGTGAGTATTCAACAATTATCTTCAAACACTTCTGATGTAATGTATGTGCAAACAAGCAAAGGGTCTGGGTAATCAACAATTTATAAGCATTAAACAACAAATCGAAGAAGCATGAATGTCACATTCAGCTGTTTGCATTTTGTATAGATTTATGTTCTTATACTGGCCATTTTGAGATGTCATGGACAGAAATCAATGTGTTTAATAGTATGCAAGTTTGTTAAAGCAATATTTACTGAAGAATGAACATCGATCAGAATGCTTTGTAATATGAAATTGATTATTATGCAATTTAGATTCAAATGACAAAAGAGGTAATACGTTTGATAATTCCACTGAAAAAAGGCGTTGTAATAGAGGCGGCACCAAATCTCGTCTGGATGTATATTATCAGCGATCACATTTAGAAAGAGTTTAACAAGTAGAATTCAGTTCTATCATGCCCTCATGTAGCCGTTCTCATAGTGCTTTAAACTTTCTTAATTCTGCCTTAAAATTGATTTTCAAATGTTTTTATTTTCAAAACAATATACTATAACTTTAAAAAATCATTTTTTTCCATTGATCGATTCATGAAATATTATTTTCCCCCCCAAAAATACGATTTCAATCAATTAAACGTTAAAACACTTACATTAATTTAAACATGTTCTTAGCATATCTTTTGCTTTTTACTGGTTTTAAATGGTCAACAATGTTTTAATTAATAGTTTCCGAAATGTTCTTCGGCCATGAAATGTGATTTAAACAAACATCTCAAAGAGCAATTGCTCTTGACCTCATTCAGCAAATTGTTGAGAATACCAGAACGAGTTTACAGATATGGTAACTTCAGTTGGTGGGTGTGTAGGGGACATAAGCACGCGTTTTATACAATACAAATACTTCAAAGCATACAGTTATTTGTACTTAAGTCGATATTTGCACGTGTAGACTCAATTACTTAATTTATTCATTCTAATGTCTAATGTTTAGAACATTGAAATACATTGTTGTATGTAAACAATTAAATATAAGCCTAATATATTCAATCAATACAAGTAGACAGAGGAAACAAAATAAATAAATAATTTAAATGTAATTATAAAAAAATAGGTTCACACACTATTCGACCGATGATACTAACAAATGCATTGAGGCACAACAAAGCCCCCAGAAAGTCAAAAATATCCGGCTGAAACAGATAATGGTAACGGTGATGGTTTCTAAGTTACGCCAAAAACGTATCCAATTTGCTAATGTAACAAAAGAAATAAAGATTCAGTAGAGGCATTATTTTGAAAACACAATAAAACAGTAGAAGATAATTTGACACGCATTATTTGACTTTGTGGCCCTATTGCAATACAACATAAAGGTACTAATTTCCAAGGAAGAAGTAAAATGAATCTTTCATGAATATGATCTAATTATTCGCATGAAGGATAACCGATAGCAAACATACTGACATTTACAAACCCGTTGTAATGAACAGAACAGAACAGAATAATGTATTAAAGTCTCACTTCTATACATTCTTGGTAAAAATACACATAAAATAATAATACTATTATGTATAAAACCACTCTAAAAGAGATATGAGAGACTATTTAAGATCATATACAATCAAATTTATAACACATACGATTTAAAATCTTTAAAATGTAGTCAGTCCTGGTGCAATAAAGATTGCCGATAATGTGCATATAAAATACATATTTACAACCAATACATATTTACATCATTACCACATTTAGTGTTAGTTTCTATACATATAATTACGTCTCATTTGTAATCTATCATCCGTTAACGACTTTAAGCAAGGATTAGTAAACAAATTACGTAGTTATTTATGATGATGGGGAATATATGCATCTAGTTAAGTAGATTTTCATTATTGGCCTTCGGTGACATTGCGAGATGTCGAGCAAGAGTCAAAAACGTAAACCACTGTTGATATCAGAAAATCAAACATTTGTCGTGTCATTTGTTTTTACCACGATCCGTATAAATTAGGCTCCTCTTTTATAAAGGACAATTTAATATAATTTCTGCCCTAAAGTCAAACTGTCAGATTAATTTAACAAATTGTTATCTCAAAAATTTAAATTATAGATTCATAGTTACCGGAATAAAAACATATCACTGCATATTTAACTATAAACAGCGATATAGACCTTGGAATTAATGGCTGATATCGTAGATAGAACATGTAATAAAGTAAAAATGTAAATAGTGTAAAACACACATTTTACCTTATTGCAATGCCTATAAAATCATTCCCTTCATTATTCGTATTCATTAGATTGTTCTCGACAACACTCCATTCATGTCATGGTATTTATATGTTAATAGACGATGCATACAAAACACACACCATCTGATAGCTTAATGCGACGACACATCAAATGACCCATCTTAAATCCATTGCGAAAAAAGTTACTTCTGAAAACAGAATGATTCAATTTGCATTATTTTTTTACTAGACACACTGATGTTCCACCTTCACACACTTCGTAACTGCAACTGTCAAACACTGATCAAGGGAAAGTGTCCTTTGTATATGTTCTTAGAGATAAGAAACACTTATTGCAAACAAAGGAAGTGTTAAAGGCGTACCACTATGGAGGCTATCTTGTGCCAAAAATGTAATGATGTACAAACATAGAAATATAAGCGGAATTTTCAGATGTATAAAATCCATTCTCTAAAATAAGAAAGTAAATCATCTAAATTCTATTTTCAAACAAGAAAAGTACATTATTGTGAAAACAAATCGAATTCTTGATTATCAACTAGATATCTACATAAAAATTAATAAGACAGCAGTCCTTTACATTTGGAAACATTAAAATCAGTATACAGTTCTTTATTTTGACCACTCGCATTATTACCCTGCACTTCTATTTCTTCTCAACGTACTTATGAAAATGTAAAATAACGATTAAGTTTTGGCATCTGACCAACTTACTTTCACACTTCACCGATTGCGATTCGGTAATGACAAATCGCGATTCGGAAATGACAAATCGCAAGTTGCAATTTCACTGACTTCCATATAAAGAAATGCTTACGGAGTTTTCCGAAGTATTCTCCCCGCCCCCAATTTTCTCCGGCGTTGTTCGGGATTCACCGTATGCAAATTAATGTAATCGATGAAGTTTGGCCATGAAATGGTTTACCAGTACAATCAAGAGCTCCGTCTACAAATCGCGCAAGTTAATTTTCAAAGTACTTGCCTGACAGGACAAGTTGGTAGTCAAGCTAATGCACAGCTCTGAAACACTGGCTTAGAGTAATTAATCTAATGAATGAGTCACTAAACACATATTTAGAGCTACTGTTAATGTACATTGTATATGTGCTTAACTCAATTTCTGTGTAGGGCCCAACATGTGCTAGAAGCAAATCTGTTACTTGATTTTGGTAAATATCACAGTGCCAATAACTCCTCTCATCGCTTTTGATCCAATGCATGAACTTTAACAAAAGAGTTCCACAGAAATAAGTATTTGTCTCAACGACTGTTTCTATTTTTTTCATGAAATTGGAAATATATTTTAAATTAAGAAAAAAAGTATCCTAAAGTGCCCTATTTTAAAGCCGTTAAGAACATAAATAAATTATGATGTTTCTCTAATGCAATTGTATTTTGAAAAATAATACAAAGGTATCACTCAGTAAATTCTTCTTGTTAAAATAAAAACAATAAATTGGCATTCTCTATCAAACAAAGATTTCAACTGGTCAAATTATATTGACAAACGATTCAAGACCCTCCACATTTTCTGAGAGGGACTTAAAATAAAGCCTTTGGTTGCATGCCTTATATAACCCAAAAGAACAAGGCTGTACAGAAATCAGTTAATATTTACATAGAAATAATGAAATTCAGAACATGTTATTATATTAAGTTCATTATAATAACAATTAAATGTCATTTTTAAGAACCTTGCATAATTATTGCACATGTACAAGTGTATGTTGTTTTTTTTTTTTCAGGACATACCCAGTTGTGAATCAAAACATTACCATATACTAGTAACTAGCACAAAGATATAAGTAGGCCTACTGCTTTTTGTGAGTGAACATAATGACAATGGAAATGGTCGCTTTTATAATTTTTACACATGTCTTTTCTTAAAGCTTAATATAATTAATACATTTGCCATGAACATACATTACCAATTACTTTTGATATAAAATATACACACAAGAATTTTTTTAACTGATAAACTAAAATATGTCACAATTAGGTTATGTGACAGATTAAAGTACTGTAGTTAATGTCTTCTGTATGACAGAAACTCTCAGAACAGCTTTTGCTCACACTCACAGCCGACACAGGCATTTGTGGAATCAAAAATCAGCTTTTTTAACAATTGTCAATATGTATACGCCGTAGTAGCTGAAATAATTCGCGTTCAGAATAAATCTGAACAGCAAAAACCATCAAAAGACTCTATGGCGGCAATATATATTGACCAACGCCGTGGTTTCTGCTGAAATATATCTTACATTACCGAGACAGATAGATGGCTTAATAAATTCCATAGATAATACGAACATATATTTCTTTCCGGTGTCCGGATTTACATTCTGTCCGGATGTATTTACGTAACTTTGCTAGAATGTATATTTGACATAAACGGTCTACAGTACTGTAGACCTTCCACTAAATCCGGTAATTTCCGATGATGCACGAGCGTTCGATAGGCTCCTCCCACATTCTTATTGACATTTTCCATATATGGGCATGTGCAAAATTCGATACTTGTTTCTTTCGAGTTTTGTAAACCGAGAAATGTAAACGGCGACTTTCCATTTGCGTTGTTCCACTGTCGCTTTGTCAGATGAACTTTTTCGCATATTCAAAACATTGAATTAAGTAAAGCTAGATCTTTTTTATGAGAAATTATTCAATAGAATGGATATTATATAGGATTTTGGTTTTCTACCGATTCCTTTTCCATAACATAACATTAGAAATTGCACAAAACCATGTTGCGATTAACTAACAGCGAAAGAGCGGAATTATATTTCTTAAAATAAAATCGTATTTCTACAATTGCACGTGTAATCTTGAAAACTGCAAAATGTTAGTTAATTTTTAACCGCTTTACATTTGTAATTTGTCGATTTGTACAAAATTTTTCTACAAAAAACATTTGTACATTTTTGGCACAAGATAGCCTCCATAAATCACCGACAAGTTATCGACATTGAATTCATGTATACGTGTAAAGGTGCAAGAAAAATTAGCCGCTGTTGGTCAGTGTTGCGAACATATCATACATTTCTAAGAAACCGAGAAACGTTGGAGCTTAAGAACATGTGTATTGATTAAAAGTGATTAAAATAGTATAAATATAATACAAGAAAACAATTTAAGCACAATGTAATTATAAATACAAGTAAATAAAGCAATTAATTAATGATGGCCTCTCACACTCTTACAAATTTCATCAGAATATTTTGGTTGCTAGTATAACTATGTTTTCTCATAACTTCATTTATTAAATGGCATTTTCTTATTCATAAGAATCATCTTCTCATTGAATTATTTATAATGAAACAGTAAACATACTCCGAATATCGGCGTAATTTCAGTGATAGCTCGCTTTAAAGTCCGATGCATTTTGTATCGTTTTGCACTCTTTGGTATTTATTACACTCTTGAATGATTGGATTACACTCAATGCTCTGCAGTGTTTTTGTCTTGGTGCAGTAAATGTATTCTAATGCAATGTAAATTAATTTTGAAGGATAAATTAAACAAATTAGCACTATGCTCGTAAATGTTGATTTGATAAAATACAAATACTTACATATACGTTAATTTTTCATTATATGACTTTACACAATGTAATAAATTTAATAAATGTATGGCATAAGCTATATTAAATTAGAAATTCGATGGGAAGAAAAAATACAAGAATCCATTAATATGTCTTTATTTTCTCTGTAAATAATGTACCATTCAGCACTCGTTCTTCTTTTAATTCACATAAGTTTTAGTTGTTTAAACATAATTAAATTGTGTATGTCAGAGGTAGTAATCCTTAAAAATGTAACACTTTTAAGAACGTACTTAATTCACATACATCGGTTATAGCTTTTTACGCCGATGACGTAATTAAAACTGAAGGAAATACCCACCGAAGAAAGGTCTAACTATATTCAAATATTCGTACAGGCAGAGCGAAATGACGTCTTGACCACTAAGTACCCACTAACAGGTGTTCGCAATTCATGTAGATTGAAATATACACAATGGCAGGTGCTAAAATCAAACATAATTATTTACTGTCGACATTATAGGCACACAGTTGAAAGCGTAAACATATTATCAATGTGTTGGTATCGAGAGATATGAAGACAATTATTGTATTATTTTATATATTAGTGGCTGAAGAGAGAAAATTATACCATACAATTCGTTAAAGGGACTATGTCTTAGACAAGGGCTGTAAACATTCTGAAAGTATACATTAATTCGGGCATATATTAATTGTAATAAAATTTAAAAAAAATCATTATATAATTTTGGTCGTGTTTGTTCAGCCGTTTCTTGTTGAGAATATTGTATAACCAAGGTTTTCACATATTTTCCAACATGTCAGAAGAGCGCAGTCAATTGTCATTTGTTCTTACGACTCTGATGCGTAACATTGATATCCAGCGTTGGTATTCGTTTTCCAAGATGTTGTGTTTATTTGTTTTTATAAAAATCCCATAATGCAGTACATAATTCACACTTTTAAATATATATAGGCCTTCATAACGTTCATTTATATAATACAATGACATGTGCATTGCTATAGAAGATCACTTTGTTTGAAGACATACTCGCTCTAAATGCAAAGCCATTACACAAAGAATGTCTGCACGTTCTTAAAGAAACACCCGCATGAACATTTTACCAAATATAACATTCATGCGCAAACAGAATTACAACAGGACAATTATCGTGTATAAAATGCAGACGGGGCCTAGTTAAGCAAATATGTATGTCAACAGAGCACTTATCTTAAACAAAAGCTTATTAGACTATGTTTCCGCATTGCAGAAATGCCGTCGTTACTAAAATGGGAGTACAAACAACTTATTTTATAATCGTTACATGCTAATATTTCAAAGATTGTATTTTGAATCAGCTCCATTTAGAACTGTCATGTAAAGTGACAACAACCAATAGGTGTTATAGTGACTAACCTGTACCTTGTCGATCGAGGTTTAAAAAGGGTAAATATTGCCTGAAGTCCGTATAATGTATGCCAGATTTTACACGATTTAAGTTATTGATAAGTTAGGTTAAAATGTGTGTGATCGTAACTGAGTAAAGTTAAGAACGTTTGTCCTAAAGATAATGAATTACGTTAAGATTGAGTTAGGTCAAAACTACTGACGTCAAAAAGTGACTCAGGTAAAGCCTGAACATGGTCTAACATGACTGCCGTCGAAAATAGAATAAGTCTAAAATAATAAAGGCCAAAAATTAACGCAGTCTGGAAAAGGTCAATACTGAGTAGGTCAAACGTGGCCGACGTAAAACACTGCGAGCGGTTAATAATGAGTTATGGCTGCAACGAGAGACATCAAAACTCTTGTTTCTGTTTATATTTGTATAATTTAAGGTACTTTTCAACTTTCCCACGAACTTACAAAGCTACTTAAAGCTATTTAAAATATATTAAAGGCACAGTTTAACAGATTTTGGCTGTAAAAAACAGTTTTCCTAAAATTTATGTTGTGTGACCAAAACAGCAAAGCAGACATTTGTTTGATAGATTCTACAATTTCTTGTTTTAAAATTCCAGTTTGAGAGAAATGTTTTCCAACCCGAAACTGTGAAACCGTCCCTTTAAACCCTACGCGCTGTTCCACGCACACAATACAAAAGCCAAGAAAACATATGAGGCGTGTCGTGGGAAACCCGGGCTTAATGCATTCGCGTAAAGTGTCGTCCCGAATCAGCCTGTGCAATCCGCACAGGCTAATCCAGGACGCCACTTTCCGCTTTTATGGTATTTTCTGTTTCAATGAAGTACATGTATCTTCGAAACATAAATCCACTGTAGGCGGAAAGTGCCGTCCAGGATTAGCCTGTGCGGACTGCGGACATATTTACGAGCTAACTGGACGTTTGGTTTGAAGAGGGCACAATACAAATTGCAACTGTCAGATCATTGAAAGAAAGTTGTCATTCAATAGCCATAAATACCATCGACGAGTGTACTGTAAGGGGTTAGAGGTACTTTGTTTCATATCATGTCTAGAAAGAAAAATGTTTCCAGACTGATTTATTTAGTGGTTGGGAATCCTAGTCGAAATGTTTAGTTATTGAACAAATTAGTTAAGTCCACACAATCATTCATTTTGAAGATTTTGTTGCCGAGTCGTTTTTTGTTCAAAATCGATGAATTTTTCAAAGGAGCACATAACATATTTAAGTGCTACATATTACAGCTTTTTGATTTTTAAAATATTAAATAAACCGACATTTTTGTAACACAAGTTAATCTATAGAAAGTTCGACAATTAAGATCGTAACCGTATTACATGTTTAACTAGTTTTAGTGCTTTGACGGAGTATATCTATTAAATTGTTAACATACGTGCAATTATAATCTGCAAATAAAAGTAAAAAGGATCAATATTTGGACGGAGTATTGATGAACGAAATATATTTTTGTCATGAATGTTTTCTATAATGCATTAAGAACACATGTTGGTGTTCAGTTTATATTTATATAACAATGTGGTAATTACTTATATCTTTTTTTTGCATAAATATAAACATACAAAACAATAACCAAACATGTGTCTAACATTATTAGTAAGCAAATCGGCAAACAATGGCCGTAGAACAATAAGCATTATGATTAAGAACATTTCTGACAATAAAAATAATATTTGCACATGTAAACATTAATTATACATATAACCAGTTAACTATGGAGTACGATTAGGGTCTTTAATATTTTAGACACTATCATGCTCATAGAAACGAGCATCATGCTCGTAATATCGAGCATCATGCTCAATGAACGAGCATAATGTTCAGTAGACGAGCATCTTGCTCTTTCGGCCGAGCATCATGCTTGTAAGATCGAGCATCATGCTCGTCAATTCGAGCGTGACGCTAGTTTTTGGAGCATCATGCTGGGTTAAGCAATAAAGACCCTCTTCGTACGGCCTAGTACTATCGAACATCATGCTCAATGAACGAGCATCATGGGCTTAAAATCAAGCATCATGCTCGTTTATCGAGCATCATGCTCGATTATTTAGCATCATGCTCATAAGATCGAGCATGATGCTCAATAAGCGAGCATCATGCTCAATATTACTAGGCCGTACAAAGAGTGTCTTTATTGCCTAACCCAGCATGATGCTCCAAAAACTAGCGTCACGCTCGAATTGACGAGCATGATGCTCGTTTACTGAGCATCATGCTCGTTCATTGAGCATGATGCTCGAACTTACGAGCATGATGCTCGTTTCTATGAGCATGATGCTGTCTAAGATATTAAAGACCCTGATCGTACTCCATAGTTATCGGACTGTAATCACTTAACATTACGCCTTTACCAGTCACGGTACTTACTAAGCCTCAAGGTAGTTGATGATGTATTTTTGTTTTTAATTTAGTCCGTTTCTGTTAGATACAGCTATACCTTAATTGCTACACTGCTTATCAGTGCAGAAACAAAGTGGATATATATTGATATTACTATTTACTTTTCACTGAACAAATATTCTTAATGTATTAATAAATGATGTTTTCCCCAAAAATCTTGTCGGTGAACATTACCTTTATCTATAAACGAAAACAATTGCTCTTGCAAATGCTTATGAACAGTCTATTTTTGCCAGCGGTGGTATCTTTTCCTGTTTGTCTGTTTGTTAGCAACTAAAGATAAATATTTGAACCACTGAACAAATAAATATAAATTTGTGGTGATCCGAACACACTTCTGCATCAGGGATTTTTTAAATATACAGGATATTTGTTGATTTCGGTGTAAGATCGTCACTGCGCCACTCGTGAAAATATATTTTTTCTATGATCACGAGTGAAATAAAATACGATCTTACATCGAAATCAACTAATTTTCTTTTTATTTTATGCTTTTGGACAACAAATAAACGTCACATGTTCGTGTATTCTGACGTTATAAAAATGACGTCATAAATGATTCCAAAACTGTTACTTTTTAGTATGGTGGGAAAAAAGTGCCCTATTTTGTGAGTCGTTGTCGCTTAATTATAATTTTGTTGAATTTTATAATGTGTTATATGTAAACACATGCATTTACATACTGTACATGTATATAAATTTGCCAAGGGTTGTAAACCACTACTTGTAAATCGCTGCAATTTATGGGAAAATAGTCCGTTTTATGTTATATTTTCACTGCAGTGAAAATATAAAATCTTATATTTTCACTGCTCCAACAGTGAATATATACAATTTTATTTCACCAATAAAATCGATATTTCACTGAAAAGCATATAATAAATAGGGAATATTACATGACTGTGGTGTTCCGGTGGCTTGTATCGCTCGAGTTGTTTGTGTAACGCTGTATTCCACGAGCCCGTAGGGCGAGTGGAATACAATTTTACACAATCAACGAGAGCAATACAATCCACCGGAACACCACAGTCATGTAGTATTCCATTTATTATATACCTCCTTACCATCAAAACACCACCAGATACTGCATCGAAACAAACAAAATGATAACAAACAGTACTAAAGAACGCGCATGAATACATGTCATTTACATCAATGATGTCATTGAAATCTACATGTAACGCGTAATCGTGTCTATAAATAGAAAGGGGCGTTTCCCAATGTCGCTCGGAACGTTACGGAAATATACGATACTCAACGAACGTAAAAGTTGTCCGGTATTTCCAGCCGTTGAATACGGAAAATTATTTCACAGTGTGAAATACGGGAATTCTATATCGCAAATTGTATTTTATACCGAAAATACACCAGTATTTGAGTCAGAATATGTATAGGTATATAATACAATTCTATATTATTTGGAGTCAGCGCACAACTCCAGTTAAACTTGGTGTGTCATTAGTGTGTATTGAAAAAATATATTTAAATAATGAAATTTAAATAATGAAAGAGACAAACATTCACTAGCATAGTTGCTTTAAATTCCTTCGTATTCTTAATTGAAACTAAAATTGCGACTGTGTGAATTTTATCTATTCTGTTAATATGTACAATTATTGTATGTGACGAAAATTCCCATAAAGCTATAAACACCAAAAACACATTAGCAACTAGTGTTTGGTAGTGATTATTCAACAAATACGTTCAGACATTTATGTTGTAATTTATGTGTAAAATTGCACATTGAATGGATTATCAAACAACGATTCATAAGCATTAAACAACAAGATAGAGCCATACATGTCAAATTAAGCTGTTTGCATTATGTCTAGATTTATGTGCATATACAGGCCGTTTTAAATATGCACGGACTTGAGTCTATTTGTTTGGCATTATACGATTTCGTTACTGCAATATTATTGATGAATTAACATCAGTCATAATGCATTGTAATAGAGACGTTTCTATTGCGCAAACTATATATATACGAGTACATTTAGATGGCCAAAAAATTAATCGTATTTTGCCAATTCCACTACATTTATGATTGCAATCAAAGGCGGAAACGTTCAATGGCATACAAGCAAAAACGTTTGAAAGTCCCATTAAACTATATTAACTGAATTTTGTTTACCTTTATTTTGTATCGTATTACTATTTCATTTGTAAAAGGATTTATATTTGTAATCTACCCCTGACTTAGTATTACCATTATTAGTATACCCTGCACTTTATTGTTTTTGCTTCAAACTTTCTTAAAACTGCCTACAACATTATTGTAAAAGGTCATATTGGCGTTAGTTGTAAATGTGTTGGTATATACAATGATATTATGCTTTCGTGTAGGCCCCATACTTGTTGGACAGATTGGCAGACATAATAACGCATTAATTTTCAACGCAAGGAGCGGTGATTGTCACATCATTCTATCTGAATGTTCGTAATCAAGGATAACAGATGTTATTGTATTACCTTCACGAACTTTATCAAGGATTAGTAAACGAACGAATCGAATACCGTCTATTATTTGTGATGATGGGGAATATATGCATCTAGTTAAGTAGATGCAAATTTATAACCTGCATTGAAATGGCGTGATTTGATTCAGGTGTAACAACGAAATCGCACAACTTAAACCGTTGACGAGAGTGAATCTGACATTTAGTATCCATTCTTTCCCACGGGCCGTATAAATAAGTGTGAAGCACTTTCAGATTTAAAACAAAAACAGTTCACGTTAATAAGTTTAAAATCGATAGTTACTAGAATAAAACATATCACAGTGTATTTTACTATAAATAACTTTTGACTAAAGGACTTTATAGGTCTTGGAATTTACAGTTGACGTTATAGACAGGACATACCCATTAGTAAATTAGTGTAAGTACATGTAATCTGAAAAACACAAATGGACCTTATTGCAATGGCTATAATCTCTTTCCTTAAGCACTTGAATTTATTCCATCTTTCTTGAAAAAACTAGACGAACAGCTCAGTGTTCTCATCTGTTGCATATAATACACACTCACCATCAGATATCTTAATACAAGGGCACGTTAAATGTCCATGTACAATCCGCTGAAAGAAAGATTATTTTTAAAACACAATGATTGCAATCCCCACAAGACACTTTCACGTTCCTCCATATCACACACTTTTCGTTACTGCAGCTTTACAACGCTGATAAATCAAGTGTGTTTGTCCTTAGTACATGTTCTTACAGATTAAAAGCACGTATTGTTAACAAATTAAAGAGTAGTGTTAAAGGGCGTAATCAACGAACATAAATACGTGTCAAAGTATAAACATGTACATGTAATAGCAGCTCTTAACAATTGTTGACATTTCACATGTCTAAGACAGGTGGAAACCGAAAACCCGCATTAAAAAATGAACATGGCTTGGTCGTTTACACATTTCGTCTTAATGATCACTAAAGGGTTCATATATAACGATCGTTTCTCAAATTTGTAAATTTCGTATGGCATTTGGATTATTGTCTTTAAAAGTAGGGGTATATTGTATTGTTTTGTACTCATTGGTATACATATATTATCTTTAAATGATTGGTTTACTCTCAATGTTAGACTGTTTTGCTATATTTACCGCAATTCACGAATGTACATTATTATTAAAGGATATCGCATATCGCTGAGGAAATACTATCGGGGCCTAATTAGGCAAACATGTCTGCTAAAGAAGAAATAATGTAAAACAAGAGCTGTTCAGACTATAATTGCACATTGCCGAAATGCAGTGGTTACTAAAATATGGGCACTATTAAACTTGAATACATGCAATACACGATGAGCTTTAAAATGTGGAACGAAATCTGTTTAAAAACTTGACTACAATAATTTGGCGAATGACGACTGACAGGAATCATTTTGAGCAAGTTTTAGTGGGGTAGATATTGCATGAAGTAAGTCCAGACGATGTTTGAAAGATTAACATGCGACCAGGGCCCGTATTCACCAATCTCATTAAAATCATCTCCAGTCGGACGCTACTATATCATCCGCTGACTGGATCTGATGACTTCGCATTAAGGGTCATGTTCAGATGACCTTTTCAGAAGCGAATTAAACTGTTGCCTTCAAAATGTTGTGGTATAACTTCATATATAAAGCACAAATACTATGCACGAAATTAACGTGAACTTTGGATTCCCGAGGCTCAGCTGGAAATGAATCCCTGTTCAAAAAACCGTGGCCAAACATTGCTGTGCAAAAGGCAATTTCATTGGGCGCAGCAGGGCTGATATTTTATTGCGCGAAAGGTCATTTGAACGTGACCTGTTATACCATGTATTCAGATCCTAACAATGTTAGGACTTGATTTTAATGAGATTGCGTATTCACTAACCGCTTATTAAAGTCTTAAGAATAAAGAATATTATTGAAACTGTTCAGTTTTAACTAGGCGGTTAATTTGAATTTTACTTGGTATTTAGAATTATTTATTAACGACATAGGTAACATAATTTTGTTGCAAATTTGCGAACGCACAAGGATAATTTATTGAGACTTAATCTATTCGTTATTCTTAAGTCTAAGAATGGGTTGGTGAATACTGGCCCTGATCCAGTACTGACGATGTCAAGAGTCAGAAACGACGAATTCAAGTAGGATTGATACTCTTTAGTATGTACGTTCAAGAAAAAGCGAGATCAAGAATGAACAGTATAATGTGTGTACTATCAAAAATGAGTAGATTACGAACCATTACCCTACATTTAAAATTAGTGATATTGTAAACCATGATTTAGGTCAACCATGAATAAGATCCAAAATGACTGAAAACGAAAATGAAGGTTCCCTCTAATGACAAATTTCGAAGAATAACACTGGCGAGCACTGATATAGGTCAAATAATTATATTAGTCATATAAGCAATTTAGTGTCATCGCATAATGTTTTTATTTATTATGATAAAGGGCAATAATAAGTACCGTCGAATAATAGTTTAGTAAGTAAATATATCATATCGAGTGAAATCAAACATGACGGGAAACACTGACTGTAGTTAAAGGAGAGAGGCCAGGAATAAATCAGATCAATGATGAGTAACCTCAAACAATGAGAGTTACGCTAATATATTCGGTACTTGTACACAAATATCTACACAGAAAAAGGTATGAAAAACAACAAAATGTATTATAAAAATTAATATAGAGATATATACATGAATAAGAAGATGCATAAATTAATATAAGAAACCGGCAGCAAGTAATCAAAAGTTGAAAACTATCGCCAATTAGACATAGTTACATTGTTTTCGATATTAATATATGTATAAAGATTGTGGTATGACTGTTTACAAATGCAGTTATACTGTACTCAATCGTGCAAAACTTCTAAGAGATATTTAAATACATTGAACTGTTTGAACTGTAAACGTATGTTCCTGTCCACGATAAACAAGCTACCACAAGAAATGATTTTGCACATGATGGCATAAAACGATTATTCTCTTTCGTCTAATTTACAAGCTAACGGGAAGTTTGATTTGAAGAGGGCAAAATACAAATTGCACCTGTCAGTTTATTGAAAGAAAGTTCTTTATCTATAGCAATAAATACCATCGACGAACGTACTGTTATGGTTATATTCGATCTGCACTTTATTCATACCGGGTCTAGGAAAAAAAGGTTCCAGACTAATAAATTATTTTAGTTGTGTATGATCCGTGGCAAAGTGGGTAAGCATTTAACAGTGACGTTTAGTTCACAAAACAAATCATTTGAAATAAATTTAGAAGAACAACATTACTTCAAGTGCGAATAGTATTCGTATAGCACAACAACAATAAAGGCAAGTTACAATATATTTTGCAATCGGAATGATTTCCCAATATATCCTGACATTTGTGTTCCGCAATAATATCGGAATAGAAAGGCAATTTAGGGAAATGATTTTGTTAAATGTTTAACTACCTCTATTTACTACTACAAAAGTTTACAAGACGTAAATGATCAAATTTATATTTATTTTAATACAATCAATGTTTGAACGGAGTATTGGTTAATGAAATATGTTTTTTAAATCTTTGCAATATTTATCTGAGAACAGATTGACTGAGGTTTAGTATGTTGTTCATCGTAAATAACAAAACAGTGCACACTCATTTGACTTTGGCACATAAGTATGTGCGAAAGGCAAAAAATTAATCATTGTCAATACCAGATTTTTTGGAATACCATGTAGACGTAAACACTGTTTTAAAGCAGCAGTACAGAAATATATTAATAAAATAAAACTATGCGGAAATCGTTTGTAATTGACATCTTTTAGATCAAAATACAAAAAAAAACGCATTTAAATCGGTCAAATAATAACGTTTTGGTAACTTTATATCATATAGCTTTTGTATCCGATAGCTGGTGGTCTCTGGAGTATAATCGGCATGTACATTAGTGAATTTTCTGTTCGTACCAAGCGTTTATGAACATTGACATTATTGAATGCATTTCCTAAATAATAAACAGTTTTCAGTCGAATAAACGGCATTAACGTTTATAATAACTAATGCCAATTTAAGATGCATTGAATTATATTCTATGGACTCTGCCTTTAACCAGTTTTTTGCCTTTTATTAATTAAAATACCCTTTTACGGGCAAAGCGTCATGACATTCGTTTATGTATTTTTTTTTCAAAATGCCTTCCAGTTTGCATTAAATGGTGTAATCTAGTCCGTTTCTGTTGGGTACGGCCATTCGTTAATTGCTACACTGCTTGGCACTTGAAAAACAAATTGGTTTTAAATTGACATTACTATTTACTTTTCACTGAACAAATGTCAAGTTATTAATGCATTCATTGTTCAATAATGTTTTCCCAAAACAGGTGCTCGATCCATGTTCAATGTATGTAAAAACGAATTGACATAGAAATGCACTGGTGTACTGGTTTAGAAATAAGTGTATAGTGGTATGTAACCGTACAATATTGGGCATAGTATTATAGCCAAATCAAACATACTGTTAAAAAGGTAATATGATTATTTTTCACTTAATTAGAAAATATAGGCTCTATGGTCCCCTATGGAATAATATGTATTGTTAATCATCTGTATGTATTCTTTGTTTCTGCAACATAGATTTTCTTATTATCTGCATTTATGGCGAATATTCTTACATTGTTTAGAGATCACATACTGTTAAATGCTGTCTTTTAATGATACATCCAAAAATGAAAAATAATAGTATTCAGGTTATTTAGAATAGTGTTCTGTTTTGTATGTGATTGTCCGGATCGTGAATTCAAAACTGTGTTATTTTGCATTATTTGTTCAATAATTGTTTTTATTTGATTTATTCATTATTATGTTTGAGCTAGGCCTATAGCATACATTTGTGTAAGACATTTGTGACATTTGTGAGTTTTTACTTATCACGGAGATTTGTTAGTTTCAGTTTTCTACCTTCCTCCGGAGAGTTTGTGATGAAAATAAAGAAATAAAGCATTAGCCGTTACAACTGGAAATTGTTTATGGGCGGTCTATTTTTACCTCCGACAAAATGGTTATGTTTTTGCCGGCATTGGTTTGTTTATCTACTTGTCTGTTTGTTGGAAGCTTTAAAATGTTATGAATGGATTTGTACGATTATTTATGGGAAGATTGGACATGGGCAAAATAACAAATTATAAGACTATTGTGATGATCCGGATCACCGTCTGGGTTCACTATTTTTAAATGATTTTTGGGGAATATTGACACATAGTATTTTATACTGTATCGCTCAGTAGTTTTTCACAACATGAGGGGAATGGCCTGCCTTGTCGGAGGTTTCCAACACAGAATGCTGTCATGGGTTATACAATGGATTCTCATTTGAAATGAACATCATGTATCAAAAACATCAGTTATTTTAGATCTCCCAAAGAGTTTCACTCGATATATTTACTTTTCGTATCCTACACATTGGTTGAACCATGCGTAATTTGAAACTTAAGATTTCAGCAAATGATATACATATTTACACTGTCGATACACACGGTGTGTGCATGTTTATATCTCTGTGCAAATGATTAATTATAATTTAATTTGTTAAAACGCGATACTATAAGGTTGCTTTATATTTACATTTACATGTACTGGGGGTAATTCTGGGCTAAATGTAAGGTTCGGGCACCCGTAAACCGGTTTAAACTCCCAATTCTTTGCACTTATCGTTCCAAGGCGGTGTCTGTAGTTTTATTTATATTTGCGTTTTGTGTGTGTTACATATTTTTCGTATTTTGCTGTTTTGTATCGTATACATAAGTATGTAGCACTTTCAGATTTCAAACAAAAACAGTTGACGTTCACACAAATGTACGTTAAAAATTTATTTTCCAGAATAAAACACACTATAAGTAACATATTACTAAAGAACTTTATATGCCTAGGAATTTACAGTTGACGTTATAAACAGGACATACCCATAGTAAATTAGTGTACGTACATGTAATCTGAAATTGTAACTGATTGCAATGACTATTAATAATCTCTTTCCTTCAGCACTAGTATTTTATTCCACCGTTTTAGACGATGCATATGAAACACACTCCCCATCAGGTATCTTAATACAATGGCACTTAAAATGTCCATGTACAATTCATTGAAACAAGTTTATTTTTTGAAACATAATGCTTGTATTCCTTACTAGATACTTTAAAGATCACATCACACACTTTTCGTAACTGCATCTTCACAATACGGATCAAGCAAGTGTTTTGCCCTTAGTACATGTTTTTAGAGATAAGAAGCAATTATGGCAATCAAATTAAAGAGGAGTGTTAAAGGGCGTAATCAACGAACACAAATACGTGTAAATGTGTCAAAGTATATGCATGTAACAGCAGCTCTTGATCATTGCTGACATTTCACGTGTCTAAGACATGTGGAAACCGAAAATGCGCATTTTGGAATGAGCAAGTCTCGGTCGTATACACATTTCGGCTAAATGTTTAATAAAGGGTTCTCATATAACGATTGTTTCTCAAATTTATAAATTTCTTATGGCATCTTAATTAATGTATTTAAAAGCCGAGATATGTTGTATTATTTTGTACTGCTTGGCATCTATTATCAATGAATGATTGGTTCACTCTGAATGTAATACGGTTCTGTTCGTATTTGTGCGGCAAATGTATTTACAGCTAAAACAAGAATGTAAAATATCATTTAAGGATGCAGTTAACAAATTAGAAAAATTCCTGTAAATGTTTATTTGATAAAAAACAATACTTCCACTTACGTGTATTTGACATTTTATTACATTTCGAAATGTCTTAACGGAAGTGTACTTCTTTTAGAAAATAAAAAAGAATATTAGCTTACATGAATCAATAAAACTAATTATAACTGTTCGAGCATTGTTTCTTGAGACATATTAAATATAATTGTGTATATTAATGTATCCTAAATCCACTAATAGATCTATATGACATTCAATAAATTAAATTAGAAAGATCAAACACGTAAATCCAATGAAATAATTTTTTTGTCTCTCAAAAACTAATCTATGAATAGATAGAATATTGAATGACACAGTTCGTTTAATACAAAGTCATTATAACAGGAATTGCCGCATGTTCTTAAAGCAACACCCGTATGAACATTTAACACACTATGACATTCATGTGTGTAAAAAAATCATCCTGGACAGTTATCGCTTATCGCTAAGGAAATACTATCGGAGCAAAATTAGGAAAACATGTCTGTCAGAAAAACACTAATCTAAAACAAGAGCTGTTCAGACTGTAATTCCGCACTGCCGAAATGCTGTGATTAATAAAATATGAGCACTATTAAAACTTGAATACACTCTATGCACGGTGAGCTTTAAAAATGTTGAATTAAATCTGTTAAAAACTTATATTAAAACTTGACAACAATAATTCGGCGAATGACGACTGATAGGTATCATTTTGAACATGTTTTAGTGGGGTAGGTATTGCATAAAGTAAGCCCAGACGATGTTTGAAAGATCAACATGCGACCAGGGCCCGTATTCATTAACCGATTATTAAAGTCTTAACAAGAAAGAATATTATTGAAATTGCTCAGTTCTAAATAGGCCGTTAATTTGAATTTTACTTGGTATTTAAAATGATTTCTTAACGACATAAGTAACATAAGTATGTTGAACGCACAAGGATTATTTCTTGATACTTAATCTATTCTTTATTCTTAAGTCTAAGAATGGATTGGTGATTACTGGCCCTGATCAAGTTCTGACGATGTCAAGCGACGAATTCGAGTAGGATTGACATTCTTTAGTTAGTACGTTCACGAAAAAGCGAGGTCATGAATGAACAAGAAGACGAATGGTGTGTACTATCAAAAATGAGTAGATTACGAACCTTTACCCAACATTTAAAATTAGTGATATTGTAAATCATGATTTAGGTCAACTATGAATAAGATCCAAAATGTTTGAAAACGAAACTGGAAGGTTCCCTCTAATGACAACTTTCGAAGAATAACAATGGCGAGCAATGATTTAGGTCAAAGAAATTACTTATATTAGACATATAAGCAATTTTGTGTCATCGCATAATGAGTTTAATTTTTTATGATATAGGGCAATAATCAGTACCGTCGAACAATAGTTTAGTTAGTAAATATATCGAGTGAAATCAAACATGACTGACGGGAAACACTGACTGTAGTTAACAGAGTGAGAGAGGCCAGGAATATATCAGATCAATCATGAGTAACCTCAAACAATGAGAGTTACGTTATTTTATGCGGTTACTCTACACAAATTATCTACATAGAAAAAGGTATGAAAAAAATATTATCAAAATTAATTTAGAGATGTAGACATTAATAAGAGGATGCATACATTAATATAAAAATACCGGCACCAAGTAATAAACGTTGAAAACTATCGCCAATTAGACATGGTTACATTGTTTTCGACATTGAATATATGTATTAAGATTGTTGTATGCTTTACAAAAGTAGTTATACTGTACTCAATCTTGCAAAACTACCTAGAGCTATTTAAATACAGTGAACTGTTTGAACTGTAAAGGTATGTTCCTGCCCACGATAAACAAGCTACGACAAGAAATTATTTTGCAAATGATGGCATTTATAACAATTATTCTCTTTCGCCGAATTTACTAGCTAAACGGAAGTTTGGTTTGAAGAGAGTAAAATATAAATTGCAACTGTCAGTTTATTGAAAGATAGATCTCAACCCAGAGCCATAAATACCATCGACGAGTTTACTGTTTGGCTTACGATCTGTACTTTATTCATACCAGGACTAGGAAAAAGGTTCCAGACTAATAAATCATTTTAGTTGTGTACGATCCGTTGCAAAGTCGATAAGTATTCAACAGAGGTGTTTAGTTCACAAAAAAATAATTCATTTGAAATAGATTTTGCAGAACAACATTTCTTCAATTGCGATCAGTATTCGAATAACACAGCAACAATGAAGGCAAGTTAAAATATATTTTGCAATCGGAATCATTTTACAACATATACTGACATGTGTGTCCCGCAATATATTCTGAATAAAGAAGACAATTTAAGGTGTAAAATGATTAATATGGTAGTTCAAGACACGACAAATGATCAAATTCATATTTACTTTAAATGTTTAATACAATCAATGTTTGGACGGATTATTGGTTAAAGAAATATATATATAGTTTTTAAATCCTTGCAATAATTATCTAAGAAACGATTGACTGAATTTGTGTACGTTGTTTATTTTACGTTCATCGTACCACAACAGTCATGTCACACATAATTATGTGCGAAAGGAAAAAATAATCATAATGATTGTCAATACCATCGTTTTGAAATACAACATAAACTACTGTTTTAACCAGTTTGTTCACCTTTAATTTATTAAAATTATCCCTGTGTAAATACCATATATACGGCGAAAAGCGTCATAACATTCGTTTAAGTATTTTGTTTCAAAAATGCCCTCCGTTTTGAATTGTCTGGGTTTAATCTAGTCCGTTTCTATTGGGAACGGCCATTCGTTAATTGCTACACTGCTTGGCACTTAAAAAAACAAGTTGGTTTAAGATTGACATTACTATTTACTTTTCACTGAACAAATGTAACGTTATTAATGCATTGTTTCGATATATTTTCCCAAACAAGTGCTCCATGGTCACTGTATCTATAAACGAATTGGCATAGACATGCACTGGAAGTTGTTTATGGACGGTATATTTGACCATCCGACAGGAAGGTTATGTTACTGCCGGCATTCGTTAGTTTAGTCTTTTTGAATGAAGCTTTAAAATGTTATGAATGTATTTGTATGTTAATTTTTAAGAAGGTTGGACATAAGCTAAAGAACTTTTTTTTAGATTTTGGTGATGGTCCGGATCACTGACTGGGTCTGTTATTTTGTAAAGGACTCTTGGGGTTATTGGCAGGTAGAGAAAATGTTCTTTAATGCTGTGTCGCTCAGTACTTGCTCAGCACATGAGGGGAATGAGGTTTGCACATCCGAATGCTGTCATGCGTTATACAATGGATTCGCAGTTGAAATAAACATCATGTATGAAAAATATCAGTTTTCTATACCATATAAAGAGTAAACCATTTTTCATACCCTACACATTGGTTGAACCATGCGTAATGTCAACCTTAAGATTTAAGCAAAGGATATACATATTATACTATGGATACACACGGTGTGTGCATGTTTATATCTGTGAGCAAATAATTAATGAACAATTGAATTGGAATGGCGATGCTGTGAGGTTGCTCTTTAGTTTAGATTTGCATGTACTGATGATAATTCTGGGCTCAGTGTGAGGTTCAGGAATCCGTAAACCGGTTTAAACTCCCAATTCTTTACATGTATTGTTCCAAAGCGGTGTCCGCAGTTTTAATCATATTTGCGTTAGAAGTTTTTATACGTATTTTCCCAGTTATGCTGATTTGTATTGCCTTACTTGAACTTGCATGGAGTTTGTATTGCCTTACATGAACTTATGTTGCTTATTAAAGTGTCTCTCCAGCTGAGTCAACTGGAGTTTGTATTGCCTTACATGAACTTGCATGGATCTGTATTGCCTTACATGAACTTGCATGGATTTGTATTGCCTTACATGAACTTATGTTGCTTATTAAAGTGTCTCTCCTGCTGAGTCAGCTGGAGTTTGTATTGCCTTACATGAACTTATGTTGCTTATTAAAGTGTCTATCCTGCTGAGTCAACTGGAGTTTGTATTGCCTTACATGAACTTAGGTTGCTTATTAAAGTGTCTCTCCTGTTGAATCAGCTGGAGTTTCATTTTGTTTATATTTAAATATAAGATTACAAGTTGAATACAATTGGTTTTATACCATGACATGGACAACATGTCATACGTTTCGATCTAAAAACACGAACTGACCAACAATAACATAGTTTAGTGGTGCTGTGTAAATTTGATACAAAAAGAGAAACAAACTCACTTGAATGTACTTGAATAAACTGGTATTGTATTATCACAAAAGTATTAAGTACAAATTAAATTAGATATTTACTGAAATTTGTAGCTGAACTAAAGATAAACGCGCAACAAGAAAACACTTACATGAGAATATCCTATTTATTAGTAGTATTACACAAAAGCTGTGTTAATAGACCTGCTGTAATTTAAGGAAATGAAATCCGCATGTTTCCCCTAAACCCATTAATTACACGTTTACCTGAAAAGTCTATAAGCCAAGCAAGCCTCGTGCCATTTCGAATAAAAGTACTAAATTATTCGAAATGGCACGAGGCTTAGCACCTGCTCTTTGTTATCTGTAATAACTAAAAGTGTATTTCAACCCACATAAAGTACGAACACCTGTTGTTGGGTATTTAGAGGTCAAGATATCACATTTGTATATTTGTACATTTAGATGTTGCTGAAATCATGTCTTGATATACATTAAAGCATAGATGTTTCGATTACGGCTATATTGATGCGGATTCTGTTGCTTTTAGATGGTCATTCGATATCTCACTTCATAAAATGATTATTTGCCACACACGCAGCTAATAATTTTTAATTTATTTACAAGTTTTACTTGACACTTGAAACTTGTTTATTTGCTTAAACGCCTATTTCTACATATAAAATACATATTCAACGGCGTTGTACAATAATAAATAAATGTAAAAATAAAATATCATCTACACTGATACATCAATAAAGTGACAATCATGAATAATCAGCTATCATAACTCATCAGAATACAAATACCTTATTTACCGAAAGATATAGAAGTGAACATTACACAATAAATATTCACTAATAACACCATCAAATCACTAGCAGAAGGATTCTTTTTAATGTTATGTGACTACACATTTCAAAACAATGTAAAATAATCTCTAAAGAAATGACTTTTCAAATGTTTCTTGACCACATTTACATCGTCTGTTATTAATTGCATCCCTTTTTTGTGAATATTTGTGAATATATATGTTCCCAGATGATAACAGAACCTTCCGTAGCCAATCAAACACAACGAAATCTGAATGTAATAATAGAAACATAATTATAAGCTATGAAGTTTTACTTGACGTATTCACCGGAGACCATATCCACATTAATGGTGTAAATTTTGTTTTGGGAAAATGTGTTTTAAACTAGTTTATGCTTAAACAATTATCTTATTTTAACCATCTTTCCTGCTTCCATGTTGTATTATAACGCTAAGTAGAGCACTTCGTGTATATATATAAAATATTACTCGTCATAGAATCTCCAGTATTAATTTCAACATCAGTTATGACTTTGGACTAAGACGTATACACTGCTATCCACACTATGACCACATTTACATCTTCTGTTATTAATTGCATCCATTTTTTGTGAATATTTGTGAATATATATGTTCCAAGATGATAACAGAACCTTCCGTAGCCAATCAAACACAACGAAATCTAAATGTAATAATAGAAACATAATTATAAGCTATTAAGTCTGAAGATGACCAGTTGCAAAAGGGTATGCTAAATAATATAATAAACCTAAGGGTATGCTTCTAGTTACCTATAAGAATATGACTTACAAGTATGCTCTTTAAGAGGGTTAAATGATATGCTTTACCTGCCAGACAGAGGCAAGTGCAAGATAACGGCAATACATTATATGCGTTAAATTCATATTAATTTTCCTTGCGTTAAACATATCTTTCTGTCAAGAAATGGCATAACTGTCATCGGCCAAGATTAGCCGACACGGAAACCGGGTAATGAATTAGCTAGCTGACGGAAGGCCACACACACTGTTTCGCTTTCACCTCAATGTCTTATGTTTTTTTTTTGCCAACTTGCATAAGGGACGTATCGATTAATAGGTTTGTTTGTGTTTTCATTCATAAGCTTGTGTGATTCAATTCTATTTTGTTATAGTTTAAAATACATCAATGATTGTGTATAAACACAGTTATAGTTACTAACTATTTATTTAATGTTATGTGTTCTGAATTTCAAGGACATGGTTTCGGATTGCGGAACTTACGGATTTTTAATATATTCCTTAATTACAAAACGCTGGCAAAACATTTATAAATTACACTATATAGAGAAGAGGTTTCAAACAAGGCCTATAGTGGTGTGTTGCTATTTGGTGGGTTGCGTCAGAATATATCGAATCAAAGTACATATTTTTCGTAAGGATGTAAATATAAAAGAATAATGTTATTTTTCCAAAGCAACATTGTTCTTCTATTTTTACATGAAATTGCTACAATTGGCATTATATACTAATACTAATCATCTTAGTTTGTCGAGTGTTTGATTCTGTTCATGAACAATTAGTTTTTCCCATTTTGACTTGATTAATATTGTGCTATTCAATGAACAATAGGTTTTCCCAATTTGACTTGATTAATATAATTATACTATTAAATGAACAATAGTATTTACCAGTTGGACTTGATTACTATTATACTATTCAATGAACAATAGTTTTTCCTAATTTGACTTGATTAATACATGCATTATACTAATCAATATTGCTGTTTGGTTTAGATATCTGAATCACAAATCGCATAGCTAGGAAGGAGGGAAGGAACTGTAATAAATACACCATGAGACAACATGCGATTATATAATTGATGTATTTGAGTCCCATGATAGTGTGATTCAAATAATCATTTTACTACCATTAATTTTGATGATTTGTATACACAAACGAGCAATACTTGTTACTTATTTAAACGTTTATACATTACACGTGAATGTTAATTAATTAAATACATATGGTAAATAAATAAACAAATATGATGTATAACAATTAAGGTGCTATGTAATTTAGGAGTCAACAACTTTATTTCAAATTGTATCTTTCAGCTCATCACAAGTCCAAATGTTCATTGACGAACATTATATACCGCCTAAGGTGTAGTTTGTTTATTGAACGTAACATCTAATCAAAACGATTTTCATATTAATACAATAGTGTGGTGTTTTGGTCCTAGTCGAAATGTTTAAACTATTTTATATTTAACTACAAAATGTAATAGTATCCGGTTAAAAAACGATGCTTAATGTCACTAAGTTTATATACAATACATGGATAAATCATTGGATAGGTATTTTGTACACATTGCTAACTGTCCTGCAACAAAAGAAAAACATCTTATAATATATAAAATGTGTAACCATTACATGAAGCAATGGTTTTAGTTGTCTTTTTATTTTGTTTTCATTTTGATGGTATTGGAGAGAGAACTGCCCGTCAATCTGTCGTACATTTATTTTGTTTTCATTTTGATGGTATTGGAGAGAGAAATGCCCGTCAATCTGTCGTACATTTATTTTGTTTTCATTTTGATGGTATTGGAGAGAGAAATGCCCGTCAATCTGTCGTACATTTATTTTGTTTTCATTTTGATGGTATTGGAGAGAGAAATGCCCGTCAATCTGTCGTACATTTATTTTGTTTTCATTTTGATGGTATTGGAGAGAGAAATGCCCGTCAATCTGTCGTACATTTATTTTGTTTTCATTTTGATGGTATTGGAGAGAGAAATGCCCGTCAATCTGTCGTACATTTATTTTGTTTTCATTTTGATGGTATTGGAGAGAGAAATGCCCGTCAATCTGTCGTACATTTATTTTGTTTTCATTTTGATGGTATTGGAGAGAGAAATGCCCGTCAATCTGTCGTACATTTATTTTGTTTTCATTTTGATGGTATTGGAGAGAGAAATGCCCGTCAATCTGTCGTACATTTATTTTGTTTTCATTTTGATGGTATTGGAGAGAGAAATGCCCGTCAATCTGTCGTACATTTATTTTGTTTTCATTTTGATGGTATTGGAGAGAGAAATGCCCGTCAATCTGTCGTACATTTATTTTGTTTTCATTTTGATGGTATTGGAGAGAGAAATGCCCGTCAATCTGTCGTACATTTATTTTGTTTTCATTTTGATGGTATTGGAGAGAGAAATGCCCGTCAATCTGTCGTACATTTATTTTGTTTTCATTTTGATGGTATTGGAGAGAGAAATGCCCGTCAATCTGTCGTACATTTATTTTGTTTTCATTTTGATGGTATTGGAGAGAGAAATGCCCGTCAATCTGTCGTACATTTATTTTGTTTTCATTTTGATGGTATTGGAGAGAGAAATGCCCGTCAATCTGTCGTACATTTATTTTGTTTTCATTTTGATGGTATTGGAGAGAGAAATGCCCGTCAATCTGTCGTACATTTATTTTGTTTTCATTTTGATGGTATTGGAGAGAGAAATGCCCGTCAATCTGTCGTACATTTATTTTGTTTTCATTTTGATGGTATTGGAGAGAGAAATGCCCGTCAATCTGTCGTACATTTATTTTGTTTTCATTTTGATGGTATTGGAGAGAGAAATGCCCGTCAATCTGTCGTACATTTATTTTGTTTTCATTTTGATGGTATTGGAGAGAGAAATGCCCGTCAATCTGTCGTACATTTATTTTGTTTTCATTTTGATGGTATTGGAGAGAGAAATGCCCGTCAATCTGTCGTACATTTGTTGCAAATTTCAATAATGCACACAGTAACTGTTGTCATAGACGATAGCGCGTGACATTGTGACATTGTGTTACATTATTATATCGCTTGAAACTTGAGAAGTAATACGAGTTATTTTAGTTTAACTTTCTATTATTAACGGTACTTACTTCCATAGCGTTGCCAAGTGCACTAAACACTTTGCTACACGATACAAAACTGTAGCACATGACAACTTCCGTCGAATGCTAAAATACAAATATTCAATCAGTATCAACTCCAAATGTATACCAGCAGGAGCACAAATGTTTTCCGAAATTAAAATAACTCTTCCATTGCATTATGTGCCGTGAATAAAAGGCAAGTTTCAATAGCCTTTGGTGGTTTCAGTTTTTGTTCTATTTTTTTATATTTTTATATAACACGGGTTACCTCTAGACCGTACCTATAGGGCACGTTAATGCTATAATTAGAACCATAATAAACACTGCGAAAAAGAATTCAGATTCATAACCGTATTTACTTTCTCACAATGCAAATATTTCGTAATTGCTTTGATTCGCTGGCAACAGAGAAGTTACCTGGGATTTACATGTATTTTTTTGTGTTAAGGAAGAAATTGTAGTCCGAATACCGTGAATGCCTTGACTACGATTGGTTGACATAACATGAATTCTATAACTGAATTCGAATATAGGCGACAATAAGTACCTATATAACGTAAGTCTTCAGAGATCGAAGTTTCTAGCAAACGTATAAAATACTATCGAGCATACTTTAGCATCTTAAAACAACACCATAAACAGTATATACCATTGACAAAGGGTCTGTGATTAAGGAATGCTGACAATACATCAATGGCTCGTCTGAACCTACCAGCCAGAAATTGGAAACACGTTCGGTCAACAGGATACATTCGCACTGTAGAAATATCTTTCTTGTTATCCATCATTGATTTTTTGAAATACAACAAGGCAGTTTTTGGTTTTCATTTTCTTATATCGCCTTGTTGACTGCCAAGCATCGAATCGTAAACACATAAATGAAGGCATTAACAAATTTTGCCAAGCCTACACGACATACACTTGACGAGTGACACTGTCGCACCAATAATAAACATATACAAAACTCGTATTCGTCACGACAAAAAACAAGCTAATTTTTCTGTTGTTTTATTTTCCTGCATTTTTCGCGTGTTTGAATTGCCACCTAGGTGCCATTCAAACAAGCCTTTTACGATCTAAAAGAACATGTGCCGTCTGTCCCTGTAAACAGATACACGCTGTTTGAAAGGTAATGGTAGTCAAAATACCATTTTAGCGCTGGATGTTTGCATTCGGATAGCACATTTCAGTACTTCAATTAACGAATTTCATATCAATGAATCACGTTACAACAAACGAATTTTCGTGAGTGTTTAACATCGCCAGTCAATCGTATTAACATTGCTTGGCAAAATTCAGGTCTCATCAAATGGTGACGTCTTTGCAATTAAACACAGCGTATTGAATGTTTGAATATTTACTTTTTCATCAGAGCAAATAAAGTGTAGCTGCTTTGAAAAAAGACGAGCAAAAGCTATAAGCAGCCATAATTCTTACAGGCAGAGTGTTCCTAACGTGTGTTTGAACTGTAAGTACTTTGTCCGTGTCCCTATCATGTTGCCTTCTATATTACCAGACGAGTATTCTTAAGGCTACCATGAACGCCGTGCTTGAAAAATCGTGCAGTTAAACATTCTTACATTCTAGACCATAAGCAATCTCTTAAATACAATAATGTTTAACATTATAAACACTATTTTTTAAAACTATTATTCGTATATTTAAGAAATAACTGACGGGTAACTGTTGGTTATTGCGGTAATAACCAATTGTTTGGGGTTCCGATGCGTAGGAATTAAACCACGAGGGCGGTAGCCCGAGTGGTTTGATTACAAGCATAGGAACGACAAACCGTTGGTTATTACCGCAATAACCAACTGTTACGCGTTAATTATTTCGATTCTAACACGATCTTATATAAAATTCGTATTTTTAAAGGTTATGAATGAAAACTATATTTATCTATACTCCGCCCATTTTCCGAGAAGAGAATTCACACATGCGTTTCAGTGACGTCAATAAATCATAACAATTCAAAATGACGTCAGCTTTATTGATAAACATTGAGCGAATGACGTCATACTTATCGATATAATACAGTGAAAATATTATGCTAAAAAGCGCAAACAAAAAGCATATTATCAAAACGTAAACGTTTTGGGGAACTTACGTATAAAATATGTAGTACAAGTGTGGTTTTACTATGCTACATACTGCAGAAAATGATTTGTTTGTCAAATTTTGCTATCGCGCGTTAAAGCACGTGTATTTTACGGAACAACTTCTTCGATTTTCCGGAACTATTTTCAAAACATTAGGCTCCGCCCATTATTTGTTGCAGAATAACCCACAGTTCTTTTCCTTCCGTATCTATGCACCACTAGCTGCGTGCCGTGGTAGAATGTTTGTTTTTCGCCACGCAACCATCATTATATTTAATAATTTTACTATCACACTAAGTTTTCAATATAAATATTAATATGAAGCGTTTATGGTGTATCACCGAATGCAACCAACGGTGCTTTTGAGTTGTACTCAATTGCATTCAATTTTTGTTTTGTTTTTGTTTAGTTCAATCACAAACAATTGTATCGTCCGTTAGTACTCATTGCATCTTAATGAACTGCAATTCTCTATTACGGACCATCAACACCGTGTTCGGTAGGTTTATACGTAAACCCCAAGTATGCATTAATGTAAATCACTTGCTTGAAATCCTAATGAACGAAAATTGCTTTGTAAGCATCCGACTGACATTCAAGCATTTTGTTAGGCCATTAATTTATGTATTCATTGTTGTGGTTTTTTGTAATCAAAATCTCAACGACTGAATGGCTATCCACGTAGAGACAGCATATATGTTGGAATAATAAACTAAGTGTATACACAATCGTGTTTACACGAACATGTCAAAGTGTGAAAACTGTACAACATAAAAAGCTTCGGTGATACCCTTTGTGAGAAACAGTACACAATTAAAAAAACTTTAAAAACGACCATATTTTAAGGTTTATGATCTATCTAAATATAATTATCATAAATATCGTTTTACTACAATGTCTATCAAAGTTATATATTTGTTTAAATCTGATTTATATACTAAATCATTATATTTTGAACAATATTTGCTGATTACAATTTAATTTGATATTATATTATGACAGTAAACGGTAATGTCCCTTTAAAGGATAATTAGTCTGTTGGCTCGCCAAAGAAAACACATACGTTCCTTGTTGTACAACAGGTACGTTATCGTACACGTTTGTGCAATTTAATTGATTGCAGACATTTATGTATATCATTGAAATGATCCAAATGCTTAGGTATTTCCGTTGATGAAAGATAGAAATCACATGTCAAATATCATCATGAGATATTCATTCACTCTAAATTCCTTTTCCTTTGTCGAAAGATGGAAGTCACATGCCGTATATCATCATGTGACCTATAATGACAGTAACTGCAATATAACTGATATACTTGAAGCGTTTAATCATGTCTTTCAGTCATCCTAAAATTAGAGGTGTTAGTGGATGCGTTCATATCGGAAAACAAAATACAAATGTTGTCCCTGTCCTAAAATAATGTCAACAATCAATTACGAGAATGCAGTGTCAACGGCATGTTTTAAGTACACATGTTTCCCAGATGCACAAATGCTTGACAATTTAAATTGTATTTAAAGATGGCAAGTATCAACACCTGTTCAACAATCAAAGGTTTTCATAAACAACTTGCAGAATTAACTTACATAAAAAGCGTTTTCTTTCTGTTAATACTCAATCCTGTAATGATGCTGTGTATGGTGATCTGACATAATGGCAGCAAAACGATGTATGAAATATTGGTTAAGACCATTGAGTATGCAGAAAACTTATATCAGAATGTGACATGATATGCTATTGTTTTATGACATTAGGCGACAGTAACTGGACCTCATTTATAAAAGATTATTTGTATACAAATTGCTTTGAATATATATATGGGAAGCCCAGAGTGTTTGATACAAACTCCTTCTATGCTTATGTGGACTTAAATACCAATTTTGTCAAATGTGTAGGTCAAACTGTATGAAGAATGACACATTGAAAGTGTGTTATATTTATTTTAAACCAACATTTGAACATCTTATGTCAAATGTATTGATGTTAACAGATTTCGGCTTGCTTAGCAGGTTTTTCTTCTTCGTCACGCTAGGCCAAACAAAATAATGTGTTTTGGGCAACCCGACCATACTGAGCGAAAAGCCCCCGACCCTAAAGTTTTTAGTGACGAATGTTTTCAGTTCATATTCGTCAGAGTTTAGATAATTTTCAATGTTTTTTGACCGAAATGACCCTACCTGACTTTTTTTAAAGCGTTGCCAGAAACACCATTTATTTTTGGCTCAAACTATGCATTGAAACTGGGCGACACTTTAATACGAGAAGAACGTATGTGTTTATATTGTGAATGTTATGTTGAGGATGAATATCACTTTGTGTGTGCATGCCCCCTATAATCTTCTTTAAGAATGAACTATTTACCATCGTATTATAGTAAAAATCTGTCACTTATTAACTTTTATTCATTAATATCAAGTAAAAATGAAAATGTTATTCGAAATTTTGCTTAAAGGTGTGACGTTCTTTCTGTGTATGGCTAATAACATAATACGATTGTAAATAATATCCAAAATTTGTAAAGTCAATCTCTACTCTCTTATATTCTGTTTGCTTTGCAATTTCTGTTTGCTATGTTGTTTTGTGTATGTCATACGGTGTACAGTTATACTATGACAATTACCACTCATACTGTAAATATACAAATGTTATTCATGCTTGTGCGTGGGCCGCTGGCTTTTTGTACAATACATTGTGTGTGTTGTGTTATGGTTTATGTATGGTATCGACGTTCAGTGCGGATATATTATATAAATATCATTGGCAGTTGAGGGGTAGAGTAAATATTGCACCCCGAGGAGAGGGGGGCAATATTTACTATACCCCGCAACATGCCTGTGATATTTATTTTATTATACCGAACAAAAATATTGTAATTCAAAGAACAAACTATTCCTACATAGTAATAAACAATTTATTGTTGGAAAATCAGGCGCTCATCGACATTGATTATTTTTAAATACATTTTAATAAGCGCCTACCGATTATTAGCTTATACGGATTTATCGGCAAACCCGAGTTTCTATTTTAAGGCCCACGCGCGAGGTATATTAAAAATTAAAGCCCGTTCGGGGTATATTACTTTCCAACGTCATGGCATATTAAAATTCTGCAGGGATGGGTATATGGAATTTTACAATGGGAAAAGGAAGTGATGTATAATAATATACAATAAGTCAATTGTTGCAAATATAATTCAAAAATCGTAAGCATGATCCTTAGTCAATGACTACCAGAAGCAACAACTATAAATCAAACGAAACTGTGTGCTTTTTGACGTTCATATATCACAATCAATATCACAATAAGAATAATAATAGTATTGAAATGGAACACTCACAATTATAAAACTGCCTGATTCGAAATAATTATAATAATAAATAATCATTATTGATTTTAACTTATTAGCTTCCAGGACTATTTTGACGTATGTTTACATGTATGTCATTTTCGATATTAATGCTGTAGTACTAACATCTTTATAGCACAGGGAATGAATACCATGCAAAACCTTTTGCCGCGAAGTGACACAATTATTGTGAGTGTCTTCCAAGCTCCAATCTAGCGCAAAGAATATTCACATTTTACTGAGAGTTCAGAGCCTTGACAATGTCGTAAAATCCGAAACACATTGCACAGATCAGAGACTTTATTTGGACAAGAATATTATCTACACCTTGTGACAATGTATTTATTAGGATGATCATTAATACTATTAGCATAATTTATAATCAATTTACTACAATTAATTATTTAATGATGTTTTTCCTAGCTCAATTCCTATTGCACAATCCTGATGACTTAATGCACATACCATAGTCTTTGTGTCAACAATTGTGGCTACATATAATATATTTCGAAATATCAAATAGGTTTTGAGAAATAGTTTACAGGGTCCACATTTGCAAAAAAGTGAATTTCCTAAAAATGTGGGTTATATAACTTTTGCCATAATGTGACACAATTATTGTGAGTGTATCGGACCTAGTCAAAAAGCTTAATACATGATATATTAAATGAATAGGGAATCAGATAACCATGTGTACATTGACAAAGATGACCTTGCTTATTGTCCTGTAACAAAAGCAAGACGCAACATGTGTTACCATTGTAGTAATCATTTGTTTTCTTATTACTTGAAGTGCATTTGGGAGCCGGAAACTATGTAGCCAAAACTGACTTTATGACTTTCGTTAATGCACTCAGTTATGATATCCACACAAAGTGTATCAAGCGACATTCTGTCAATTTTCTTCTGAATAATTAAGGCTTCTTACCTCCATAATTGCCCGGCTAAAATATCCAGAACGTTGCGAAACAATAATGAGATATTTTGATAAATCCCCTCGATTGGTTAAATACCAATATTCAATCAGCGTACACTCCAAACAGGAACACCAAAGGCTTTCAGAGTTTTGCACAACACATCCACTGCACGTGAACTGTGAGTATTGATAGAGTTTCATAAGGCTTTGACAGTTTGATATTTGTGTTTATTGTGTTCTCTTTAAATGAAAAAAAATATTTTGTTCTTATATTCTATTGGATTTAGATTTTTCCTCGCCTCGCCAATATTCGTTTTACATGATAAGGGTTATCTCTTGACTGTGTCTATTGACACGTATATGCCGTAATTAGAACCATGTGAAACACTGTGCAAATTAAAACTGATATAAGCATGATAACATTATTTACTTGTCGCAAAGCAAATATATTGTAATTGCCTTGTTAGATTGGCAACAGAAAAGCATTTTGACATGCGGTAAAAATTCGTTCGCAGTGTAAAGGGAAAAAATGTTTTTCTGACATTTCGAAAGACATTCGCCACGACAAGCATTTCTCAAAGTTTCTCCAACACATACATACCTCAAATAACTGCTTTTGGTGTACGTTATTAACATTTATTAATATACATATTTTTATGTGAATATTATTGTTGAAATTCAACATAAAATGATATACATTAATTAACGTTCCAATATTAGAATCTTTAAATGTTAAATCCAACTTAGGTTTAGAAATTTGATTTCATTAAGTCAATAAACGTACAGTATACAGTAAACCAACGGCCAAATTTAAAACCAAGCCGTTTTAAGTGAATATGCAAGTGAAGTGAATATAATTCGTGCTTTAGAATAACTTGAAGCGCTTACGATTTGAGCATTTAAGACTCGATTAGTTTCAACTGTGCAGACACAAAACAGTATATGCATTTTACAAACTCCCATTCCATCATCATTTCAGTTATAATGAAAGCAATCCCAAGGGTATGTTTTTCATTTTGTTGGTGCATCAGAACTGCAATAAACTAGAACACGTCAATATTGTGTTCGGTGCACGTATACCATCAAGTGTGAATTAACGTAGATCACATGTTTGCAATCGTAATGGACGAAAATTTGTTTGTGAGTCTACCAATGTGTCATTCAGTCGTTTATTTCTTTAGCCATTAATTCAAACGATGCGCACCAAATTCTGATTTGGAATAAAAATAACAACGTTCTAATGGTTAATCATGGGGAGCCCCTATAAAGTATGGAAACGTATATATGGACACAATCACACTTGCACTAATAGATGTCATTATATGCAGCCTGAAGTATAACAAGTCTCGTCACAGAGATACTTAGCATTGTTTAATATTTACATGTATGATACACGGTCTCATAGACGTAAATACAGCGAACAATGAATTGCAAAGAATAGCAACATTGGTATTCGACTGCTCGATTATTCGATCGTCACTTTATATACTTTAGAACTCAACACACCCTTAATATGCATTAGGAATGGCAACGAATATTCGAATAATATTTTAATTATTCGAATATTATTTTGCGATTGGAATAATCGATCTGTATTTAATTTATGTTGTTTTAAATAACGTATAAAAATACCGTATAGGTCATCATTAGTTCTATTTTGTCAATTTGTCGTGTCGACAAACCTTCCTAGTACACACGATAGGTGTCAAACTGGACGGCTACCAATTGTTTCGTTCATAACAGTGTGTTGCTACTGATAATCCTGTAATATCGACCATGGTACCGTGGAGACTGGAATAGAGCTTTTTTAAGTCTGGCAACTAATATGGCTGTTTTGTATGGAAGCGTCCTAGTGCCACAATTCATATTATTTTTTGTATTACATTATCATATAATTGGGAGATAATAAGTCCTACTTAGAAGATAATATGCCCTGATCAGGAGATAGTAAGTCCTAACTAGGAGATAGGGTGTCATAATTAGGAGACAATAAGTCCTACTTACGAGACACTAAGTTCTAATTAGGAGATAGTATCTCATAATAAGGAGATACTTAGTCCTAATTAGGAGATACTAAGTCCTAATTGGGAGATGGTATCTTATAATTAATACATAGTTAGTCCTAATTAGGTGATACTAATTCCTAATAAGGAGATTATAAGTCCTTATTAGGAGATAGTAAGTAGTAAGTCCTAATAAGGAGATACTAAGTCCTTATTACGAAATGCTAAGTCCTACTTAGGAGATAGTTACGGCAGCCGAATAGTGCTATTTTGAATTAGAAATTATGTGTTATTAATCAATTAGAACCTACAAGTTATATGTTAGAACTTGTATATTAGATGTTAGAACTTACGATCATAACGTGGCAGTTAAAAGGAAGGCGCCATTTCGGAAGAACAACATGACATGTAAAGAAGCCTTTTAGACAACAAAAATAGGAACAGGATCAAACGGTAAGTTGATTAATTCAAACCAGATTATGTGCGCTTTGACTAAGAAGCTGAACGTATAAATATACTTTTAAATATTTAAATAAACTTATTAATGGTCCATGTATTTTATTAGTTTTGGCATCCATAAACAATATTGACTTTGTCTGTCATTGTTGGCCATTACAGTATCGATAAGATAAGCAAAATAACTTGTAATTACCGCTTTTCACATCAGAAAAAGGAAAGAACAGTTCGGATGAAAGCATCCATGAAAAGGTGTTCTACCACAATTCGTGGGATCAGTTGGAATAGGAAAGATACTGCAATGGTAATTTGTGGTATATTATATTTCGCTGTTACAAAAATTAGGGAAAAACGGTTTCCTCTGAATATCTTGGTTTGCATTGACATGTTGTCAGGAAATGTAGTATGTAGGTAGCTTAGATCCAGACGAAGGTTGGGACTGCTTTTGAGGTCGCTGGGTTCAAGGTCACTGTTGTTAAATTAAAAAAAAACGGTTTCCAGAACACAATATTCCATATCTTTCACAGAACATCAAATATGTAAACTATAGTATATAATATTCCTTGTATCTGATTGGTGATCGGTTGGGTATACAAAAATTGCAGCAAATTTGCAGCGAATTTAGTGTTTAATATTTAAAGTTCAGTATTAAAAAATGTTTCAGTCATTTTCACAATTAATAGATTGAAGCGTGTTCATTACGTGAATAAGAACAAGGTAAATGCATATCTGACTTTTGTCTTTGTATTGTAGGACGTTGATGTCACTCCATACCTGAAAAACGTGGACAATGTACTTTATGCTGGATGGCTACATTGGCAGCGGGGAATGTACCACCAAGTGTCCGGAATAAGGCGTGAATCAAGAGGTCATGTATGAAAATGATGAACCAGTTTGATCAAACAGAACCAAATGATAGGGAAGACGCGATTTTTTCCTGATGAAAAAACTGAGCATGGTCTGTTGTCGTCGATTGATGTCTGCTTAAGAATAATAGAAGTAGAAACTTTTTCAAACAATAATATATATACATGTAATTGAAGTTCCGGTTTGGATTTGTATACATAACAATATATGAATTTTATAAATATTTCACAATTTTGTATCTGGGTAATAGAATTGTAACAACATACTTATGACAACATATGTGTGGTATTATATAAATGCACGTTTATTTGTCAGTTGATGTTCAAACAGTTTCTGAGCTATAGTTTCATGAAACGCTATAACACAGCGCCACGGGGTAATAAAACAGTCGAACACAATCCATGTCTTGATAAATTTTGTTTGCTTGAAGGAGAGTTGTTCATTGACTGGTTTGTTTATATTAAACGATATGTAATTTGTGTTGTGTTTTAATTTCTAACTCGTAAGTTCTTAGACTTAAGTTTCAACTTGTAAATTTTAATTTTTAACTGGTAAGTTCTAAGTTCTAATTCCGAAGTTTTATTTGTAACTTATAAGTTTTAAGATATAAGTTTCAAGTCCTTACCTGTAAATTCTAACTGCATGATTTTTTCTAATTATGTCCTAACTATCGCCTTAATGTTGCTCGATGCTGACATTCAAGTTTCCATTCACTATTACGTTGTCTACAAATGGTTGTTTTTGAAAGTCATTAACCTTTAAACAATGAAACAATAAATTTTCCTCACTAAACAATTAATGGTGAATTTAATTGACCGTACATTTCTTATAAAAAAATACTAACAATACCAAATTATAACCATTGTATTATGGACCATAATACAATGGATATAATTTGGTATTGTTAGTATTTTTGTAAAATTAAACAAAGTTGCAGAGCCATATTGACGCTCTTGTTTGATTAGTTTCAGTTACCTTGACGAAGAAGTTGGTATGGAAACCTTATTCATACCAAATTATGGTGTCTAAATCATATTTATTATGACAGGAAAGATTGTTACCAAACAGACGCTATAAGACCAATGCTAAACTTTTCACAGAATCTGTTCTTCATGTTTTATGGAATAAATACATAAATTCCAAGAATTGGAGAAATATTGTTGAAAGTGTTTTGGACATCTGTAAATGCAGATATGTGTTGGGTTACATGTCAAGGTACTTATATTAATATCGAATTTGCGTGGCTTCATATTCGTGCACAATAACAATTAATTGGAGCATTAAACATTGTTTCTTGTTTTGGCTTATTTTAACGCTTGTCAGAATCCCATTGAAAGACTTTATTAAGTTCCAACCGGCGTTTGTCCACCCGTCCATTAAGTTTATACGTCATCCTTGGTTTTATAAAAATAGTGGCCGTTCATAAAATAAGCATAGGGCGATATACACATTCAGTTCTTCCATTGTCCGTCGGTAGCCATTTTTAGTAACTAGAAGATGGAGTTCCTGAAACTTTAAATATACGTTCTATCACTAGTGGGAGCGCGGCACGAGTTTTGTACTTTGGTTAACAAGGCCATGCTGTATCGCTAAACGGAGTATGTAGATTGGGTCAAATATGCGGCCTTTGCTATTCATAACGATTTTCTAGGATATGACCTTTAGTTTATTTACTATTCGACCACACATGTCCTAACCTCACAAGATGCCTACCGATACAAGTTAGGGCATAAAGGCAAATAAATAATGTATATATATATATATTTCAAAATGATGCATGTCTTTAAACTGCGCTTCCTTTCTAATTTCTAAGAACTTACTTCTAAGTCATAGGTCATAATATCCCATTCCTTACACGCAACTTCTAACTCAAAATGGCACTATTCGGCTTCCGTATATTGTTTCTCCGAATTGTTGTATCTCCAAAATGTTGACATACACAAATAATATAGACTATGGTACTAGGACGCTTCCATAGTTATGCCCTTAAAAGAAACGCATTTTGTTCGATACATATCCGATGTTTTGTGGCTAGTTGAGCACCGCCAACAAGTCATGTAACAGACAGCGGAGTTTGTCGGCAATGTAAAGATGTGCTTTGCAAAAGTACAGCTTGTAAAGACGGGCCTTGGTGATCGCTGAGCTCAATCCACAGTTTCAGCCGCGCTCGAAGAAAATTGATCTATGGACGAGATATGATTTACAATATTTTAGCCATTCAGGAATCTAGAACTGAATAGTTTGACGAAGATGTCTTGTAAACACATTCGTGCACCGTCAACAACGGTGTTTGTCGTTGACCTACATTAATGTTTTGTTTTGTTATAAATCATATAGTGTACTGTCGATGGCAACTCACATGAGTGAAAGAACTGTGTATATAACAATATGCATTTAATGTCGCGCATTTGGTTCATTGTGTCGTTGTACTTTACAATAAAACGCTGTTCTTGTTTTTTTTCTCACAAATATTGCATATCGGTGTCTATTCGACGATCGAATAATCTAGCAGTCGATTACCAATGTTGCTATTCGTTGCCATTCATAGTTCGCTGTAATAATGTCAATGATGCCGTTACTTAACAAAAAATGTTTACTTTCACGCAATTTACAGTCTATTTAAGAACATGTGTAAACAAGCAATATTTAATGTTATTTGGTTGTTCGCTCGACAAAGGATCAATTTTAACATGGGCCATAAGTTGTTTTACATACACTTTTTGGTACAATTTTGTACATTTGTAATCTATATGTAGACATTTGTATCGGTTACTGTAATACTTCCAACGATTTGAATAAACGGACGAAAGACATTTATCAAATGTTCCAAATAGATTTCCGTTGACGAAAGATGTAAATCACAAACCACGTATCACCGGATGACCTACAAATACACTAAATGCGTTTAACTGCATATTAATTGATATGCTTGAAGTGTATTGCAATGTTTTATAAATTCTCTTGAAATTAGAAGTGCTCGAGGACATATTTCTAATCGGAAAACAAAACTTGATTGTTGCTCTGAACCAAAAATGTTGACAACATTCAGATAAGGTAATGTAGTGTCAAAGGCATGCTAGAAATACCAATGTTTCCCAGTTACTGAAACGTTATAGAATTGTGTCTACAGCCTCGGTCACAACCGGGTTGCGTCGACCTTACGTCGAGCTTGCGTCGAGGTTTTTGTCAAAAACGTGCGTCTGACCTTTGGCGCCTGTGCGTGTTTTCCTCGATCGCAAGGTCGCCGCAACAACAGACATTAGCGCAAGCGCTTGAGTTGATGCATCGGCCTTGCGTCGATCACCCATCGTTCGGACACCGTAAGGGCACTGAGCGAACATCGTGCGATCAAACTATGGGCACTCTACGTTTTTTGCTTCGAAATTGCCTGTCGCAAGCACGCAAGGTGCACTTGCGGACTTCCTTGCGTAGTACTCACGGCTTTCTTGCGATAAACGAACCGGCGACGCAAGAAAGAAATTGACAACTCACGCAAGACACGTGCGATTATCGCACGGTGACCGCAAGGAGCTACTTGTCAAACTTAAAAGTCGTGAATGGCTCAAATGCATGCAGGATATTTATGAAAAAAAATATTAATATTCGTGTTTTTGCCACAATACCATTGCTGTCTTGCGGCGACCGTGCGTACAACTTGCGGTGATCGTGCGATTACTATGCGTCGTCATAAAAAGTCGTACGATGACCGTAAGGTCGCCGTAGGACAGACGCACGTCAATCGCACGATTCGCAGACACAGCTGAAAACGCGCGACAGACGTGCGGCGAACGCGCGTCGCCCGTAAGTTGGCAGCACGATGCCCGTACGAATTCCATAAGTTCTTATAAAACGTGTGCGTTTGCCTTGCTATCTCAAAATCGTGCGTTTGGTTTGCGGTCTGCGGCCACCGCAGTGGGTGTGACCGAGGCTTAACATAAGTTATGAATATGAATGTTTTATAAATGGTTACTATTAAAAAAGAACACCGTTTACAGCGTTTCCTTGCATAGCTCTCTAATTTTCAGAAGTATGCAAAACAATGACATAAATATAATAAAACGAAACTGCAAAAAAAAATCTGTAAAAACGCTAAACTAACTGGAATAAATCCCGTCGCTCTAACTGGTTTTACAACTTCACAGAACACGGTGATTGGTAATTTACAACACATAATTTTGCAATACTGCGTGCTGTCTCATATGTGGTAAGCTCGTTTTAATTTGCGTTCATGAACAACCTTTTAGCGTTGAACTTCGTGGAACAGTTCAAACAAACACGTACGAAATCCAATTTCTTTATAGTTCCATCATTTAAAGTTTAGCACATTTTTCATAATAGTTTACGCACGGATTAAAATGTGTCTACAATAAGCTCTACAAATATATTACGAATACATTTACACATATGGCTAAAACATCTACTTTTCATCCTAACAATTGCATACAGATTGCTCTCTACCCAGAGGGAGCATATCTGATTTACAAACTTATTTAAGAACTTTTCTTTACTTATGTGTTTTTAATTCCGGTGTTGTCCTGTGTTGTGCGCAAACCGGAGTACCCGGAGACATTTACTTGTCCGGTAATGTGACCGCCATCCTAACTCACGAGCGTCGTGGCCTGGAATAGAACGCCTTGATGAGAAGCGAGAGTGCCAATGGCCGACCAATCTTCTATATCGGTCTTAAATAAGTCTTACGGCTACCACGTGCAACTTACTTGAAAAGTCTTGCAATACTACATCCAAGAAATGTACTATTCGCAACCTACTGTGTTTGACCATTCATTTTCATTAATAATTATTGAAATTTTAAATGCTACTGTATGCTAAATAGAATTAAGACTCTATAAACCGAATTGAAAACCAGAAGGTACTAACTGCTATTGATTTCAATGGTGTACCAACTGCTATTGATTTCAATGGTGTACCAACTGCTATTGATTTCAATGGTGTACCAACTGCTATTGATTTCAATGGTGTACCAACTGCTATTGATTTCAATGGTGTACCAACTGCTATTGATTTCAATGGCAGTTAGTACCTTCTAGTTTTCAGCCCTCGATATATGTCGTTAATGTTTCGTATATTGCAACATTAAAATAAGTTCTGTAAGAATGTGTGCGTACTAATATAAAGCGCCAACAATTGGAACGTTAATGACTTAACTAGCGTTAACAAGGACAAATACAGTATACATAGTATAGCATACAATTGTACATTATATTATCATTTTAGTTATAATAAAAGCAATTCCGAATTTATACATCACTTGACAGAAAACTGCACCTGTATTATTTCGAAACGATGCCGCGTGCCACTACCACTGTGAGCTTATTTGGCACGAACTAAATCTACCCTTCCGTTTGTTATTATATCACAATGAACTGCGATATTGCACTAGAAAACGTCAATAATGTGCTCGGTGTATTTTACGTAAATCCCCAGTGGGCATTAATGTAAAGCACTTGTTTGCCATCGTAATGGACGATAATTGGATTGTTAATCTCCGACTCGACTGTCATTCAGTTATTTGTTTTAAGCCATTATTGCAAAGGAGAGCATTTAGTTGATTTTTTTTACTCAATCGAGACTACAACGTTTTAATGGTTAATCGTGGAGAGCCATTAACAAGTATGGAATCGTAGCCACAATGGCGTTTTCATTGAAATATGACATGGTATGTACAATCTGAAGTAAAACGTGTCTTGTCGCTGCGATACTGTAACATTTAAATTTGCAATGGGTCTTTGACTTCATCCGTGTTAGAATCATCACGCCCGAGTCTGCAATATATTTTCCAGATGCGCATTTTAAAGTTTCATTTACTGTCTGGTTAAAACTGGTTTAGATCTCTACACACGTAAATTAGCAATTGTCTAATTAAATATTTTCGTAGGTTCTTCGCTGGACTAACAAACACGTTGAACATCCGTCCGTTGTTGTTTTACATGTACCTATGATACAAATTTGTACACTTTAAAATGATATGTAGTCATGATTTTGTGTAATTGTGCTTTTTCCATCACCAACTTTTAATGGATTTGAATGAATGAAGACAAACTACGTGTCTGAAGTGTTATCTGTACTTAGATATTTCCATTGACGAATGATGGAAGTCACAAGCAGTACATAATTATAGTTTACCTCCACTCACACTAATGCGTTTTTTACTACATATTACCGTAACTGATATGACTGAAGTGTATTGCAATGTTCTCCAATTGTCCTAAACGTATAAGTGCTAATTGACATGTTCCTAATCAGAAAACTAAACGGACCTAAGATATCAACAACATTTAGATACAGTAATGTAGTGTCAAAAGAATGTCTGAAATACCGATGTTTCGGGTTTTGGCTTCTGTCCATGACATCTTCGTCTTTCGCAGCTCGATGTCCAGGGTCCTGTGCCAAGAGTAAATAAGCCTTCCTCTCCTCCGTGTGCCTTGTGGATTTCAATCCAGGGCCTGTTTTGACACATTTGTCTGGGCTCTACGCAGCGTGTGACCGATCCATCTCCATTACTTCTGTAGGATGGAGTCAGTGTTGGGCTGCTTTTGTTTTCTTGTCCAAAGGTCCTGGTTTGAAATCTTGTTTGGCCACCGTACCTGCAAGATCTGCCTCAAGCAATTATTAATAATGACTTGCAGGCTCTGGTCTAGGCGTTTGGTCCTTCTCCAGGTTTCAGCACCGTAAAACAGGACCGTCTTCACATAGATGTTGTAGAGACTGAGCTTTGTGTGCGCGTAGTTGGTACATATTGACAGTTGAATAATTCATAAAAAATTTCGCGAACTTAAAACAGCTTGAATTAGCCGTTTTCTCAAGAATGTGCAAAATTTATACAGAGCGGAATAAAATGTTTTTACGTTATATGATATGTCCTTCACCTTGCCAGTATTCTATTCCTTAAAGTTTACGTGTAAGAAAAGGCGACATACAACGAATAAATAAAACAAGGTGGATGAGATGAGACGATTAAATGAATAACTTACCAGTTGTACATCACTGCTTACAAATGTACTTCCTGTGAATTCAAAATTTTAACTAGCAACGTAAGAATGCTTGAACGAGGAATTTGGGTTCGTTAAACAATGAAGTGTGATTGTCTGATTATGTATGTATGTGAGTAATGTTATGAAATTGATATAAAACGGCAAACGTACATTAAAAATTTCTAATATGTACTGAAAGAACTAATTGTCATTATCACAATCTAAATCACAATCAGAAGAATTAATTTGGCAACATTATTTATATTTGCGGAATCGATATATTTATATTGGACACTACTTTATTTAAACTATTAATTTCAAAGGTTATTTTGTTATTAAGAACACATATGTATGTTAGGGACAATACTTTATCGTAACATCGAATATTTAATCAAAACTACTTGAGACATTATTTGTCAATACTGACATGATAAATGAATTGTACACCGAGTGTTGTACGGGCAGGACAGGTGTTGCTAGAAAAGAAAACTATTTATAGTGTTTTCTTGCATAGCACTTTATTTTTTTCAGAAGTATGCAATACAATGACATTAATATGATAATTATATGATGTATAAAAATGCATAATATTATAAAATGATACTACAATTATTAAAAAAAATCTGTCAAAAACGCTTAACTACATGGCATCAGTCTACAGTTACCTCAGTCGCTCCAACTGGTCGTACAACAATGCATCACATGTTGAATGGTAATTGACACGGAACAGACTTGTGCTAAAGTATAATAATGCCTGTTAGTTTCTTAGTTGTCGTAAATTCAATTATTTGCGTGTGCGGACTACCCATTTAACATTAAACTTAGTGGAAAAACAACAACCAATATGTAACCCATTATCATTATAGCCACATGCATTAAAGTCGAACAATTATATTTAACGTAGCATAAATATTCGTACACAGTAAGCTCTACAAAAATAGTATGAACATGTTTACACCACATTTTTGCAATTACACAGGAGAACGAGTTGAAATAGGCTACTCTACGGCTTGATTACACACAAGAGAAGTATGAAGTACGAAGAAATATGAGGCAAATAGTTTAAAACGTGATTATAAGGTTATACAAGTGTGTTCAAAAGCAGAAATCAACATATATCAACAATGCGTAGAATAAAATTTAACATTATACCTGAACGTTTAGAACGAACAACAACAACACAATTATCGAAAAGTAAACATGCACTAAATTAAAACGTACACAAATTACAAGTAAGGTAACGATTCTTTAGAATCTAAGTACAACTAACAACTGTTCTATCAGAATAATTGAAAATACAGCAGCAAACTTGCTTTTGGATTAATAACCCAATGGAATTGCTAACAAATGAGAAGTATAGCCATTGTGAAATATGTTTCATTTAAGATGAAAGCCAACAGCATGTTTGAACCTGTTTGTCTGTACAGAATAAAACAATCGAACATATTAATTACATGAAGTCAAGTTGTTAACAAATAAAGAGGAAACATAAACGCTCTTTTCTGTTGGCCTTTGCTCTACAATGCACGTTTAACTTCAGTCAGTGTAAGGTTAAATGTTAAATCAACAAAATGACTAGAAAATAACTGTAGTGGTAGATGAAATAATTCAAATCAATATCTATAATTCAGCACCGATGCATAATATGTAGCATCAAGACGAAGATGCGGCATCTATTGCACTCTCCCTGACCAATCGTATTTAGAAAGAACGCCAAGGTAAATGGTCTTGATTCAACTGGTTAATGTTCAGTTAACACGCTCTTTTAAATTATATTTTCCAGAAAATTAGGTCTGTGACCACCACACAAGTCCTTGATCACACTTGCACCTATATACCATACCTTCATCAAGTTGGGTATAATATCCTCCTCATTGCCCACACGAAGCAAGTCCTTGTTTTGTTGACCTAGTCGTCGCTACTCTGTGTTTCGTTTATAATTGTCGGTGCCACTATAGTGTTGTTATTGCCGTTGCTCTGGTTGTTGATGTAGTCCAGAAGAATCTCGTGGCAGTATCGGTACTGCTCCTAAAATATTTCAACATACCCAACGTAACTGACCTCAGTATGTACAACTTCTAAGTATTGCAAATAAAAAAGACTTGTTCAACTATAAGTGATTGGAATTAGATACAAGATCGTTATCTTTTGGCTACAGAAATTGTTTATGACAAAAGAGACTAAAACTCCAAATCGCAAACATGACTAGGAACTATAGCTGCAACGATTTAGCAATGGCTCGATCCGATTTCGAACATCATTTAGTTGAGTATTCCGATTCTATTTAAGTTGCGGACTGCAAATGGCTGATCCAGGACGACACCTCAAGGCCCTGTCACACTGTATTGAATTTAAGCTACGAGTCCTGGCGAGTTGTAACTCACCACAACTCGCCTGGTGTCGTGTAGATCCTTTACACATGCCGTTCTTTGTCTCAGTGATGTCTACTTATGTCTTCTTATATCGCCACAACTCGCCAAGTAGCGGCGAGAATTTTAAACCGTTTAAAATTCTCGCCGCTTCTCGGCGACTTTTTATTCTCGTACATGTGTCGAAACCACGTCGAAGGAATATCGCGCACTCTCAAACACACTCGAACACATTCCGTAGACATGTATTCCCTTGTCGTAGCGTTTCGCCGTTTTTAATCGTTCTACGACATAACACGAGTTTGCTGCGAGTTTGGGAGACTTGCCTACGACATCTGCCAATCCGTTTCTCGTAAAATGTTGTCATAAACCGATACTCATGTCCTCACAAGTCGTACACACTCGTCCACACTCGTACATTCTCGAAGACAAGTATTCGATTGTCAAAAAGATATCGTACGCATATCTCGGCTGAACTCGTGATAAAATGTGATTATCGTACTTGAGTCGTGTCAATGTCGTGTCAAGGTTAAAGAGAACTCGAACAAAATTCATCTTGAAACAATTTCGCGACCAACTCGTCCTCTTTACGTCGAGTTATAATTCGCCAGAACTCGTACAGAACTCGAAGCTCAAATTCGCCACAGTATGACAGGGCCTTTACGCAGATGCATTAAGCCAGGATTTCCCACGACACGCCTCTATTACCATAACACAATATAAGAGGAGCTTCAGTTAATAGTAGAACCGACTGGAAAGTTCTATAATAAACAATACACCACGATAAGATTCCTGTTGTTTGTTTTTGTTTTTTTCTATTTATTATATACCTATTTATTTACTTAACCACATACTGGTGCTATCAACAGATTTAATATTTTAAAAAAGGACATGACTTTACACAAAAAAAATCGACTGATACAAGCTGCAAACCAGTATAAATATACTATATTTACCAGATTGTCGACCAAGTGACTCCTGCACTGTCTGAGCTGCTTCACTGTTTGGAAGACGTCTATCTCCTTCTCGAGCTTCAGCCGCTCCATCAGGACACTCACCGCCACGAACAGGCCGCTGCGACTGGCTCCGTTCCTACAAAACGTTAGGATAAGAAAGAAAACACGACCATATATGTGTTTTCAAGCGATGAACACCGTTTTTACGCTGCGTAAGGAAAGCAGACAATGCAACTATATTATGATATACTAGCGGCATAAGCAGCTCCTACTTCTCGTAAGGAAATGTAAAAGGGTATGAACTTCAGTGACACGCATTATACAAACACTGATTTAACAACTCTAGGTCCTTCCTGTATTTTAAGGTCAAGTGGTGAAAATCGTTCACAATGTCCTCATTGTCTACATTGAACATGAAAATAGTAGGGATGCAACGGCTGCCCGAAAATACCCGCATTCTCGGTTCCATACAAATTTACTCGAGCTCGGTTCCTCATTGGAAAATTCGAGTTGGGTATTAACATAATAGTGTAATGCTACCTTTTTAACCATCGCCATCTTTCTTAAAATTCTTTTTAATCTAAAACCATATTCCACCAACACCCAACAGCCAACAGACATAGGGGTTTCTATTTGACAAGTTTTTTCACAAATAAAAGCAAATATTCTGCTGGCGCACTTGGATATTGGAGTGCATCGCTGAGCAAACCCCGCTGAACAGCTGTATGGACGTGTGGGGGTGGGGTTATTCAGTATTCCCCTTTCTTTTTCTTGCGCCATATCTTTTCCCCGTGAAATACACACCTCGAATAACGATTCAATACCGTTAGAACGCGTATATATGCTTGCACAAGAAGCTCGTGCATTATTTTCCGCTGAATTATTACCGCAAACCCTCTGCAAAAATTTGCATATAAATTATTGAACAATCCTGTATTTATCGAAACGAGACTTCTTTGTTTGAAAACAAAGATTTCCTCAAGGTTTATTTCTTAGAACTTAAATATCATGTAATACAAATAATCTGTATACATGTATCTTTTCCCATCAGTTTTAACTCGTTTAATTTTGTTGGGTTGGTTTCCTTAGGCGTAAAAAATATGTTTGGTTCAGGTTACCCGGCCTACGCTAAATAAATGCCCCGACCCTATAGAATGTTAGAGTTTGTCAGATTGTTTTTCTCTTTTTATTGATTTTGTTTTAAATAATAAGCGTTTTGTTTTTATAGCATTCACTTTAAAACAATGTTGTAGGATATTAATGATAAGCTTTGAATAATAATTCAGTTTATGAATTTTCAAGTTGACCATTTACAAAAAAAAAAAATTAAAAAAATCTTTACCTTCCTACCCTATTTTTTTCTATCATGTAACCTGCAATGAACATATTTTTTACGCCTTATCATTCAACTGAAGTCATTAATAGGGAAACATGAGATTTTGGGGTACAATATATACTATAGAGCTGGAGGAATTGGGCCCTATTCGTCTTTTCACCTTAACAAACAGCAATGTCGATGACAGAAGTCCAGTGAAAAATAACTATTTAGGAAACAGGTGCAGTTCAAACTTCATAGTTCCTGTCTAACAGTATTACAGAACTAATGTCCGATCACAACATAACTGTAGCTCTAATCCGGTGGCAAATTAGCTAAATTCTAATCTAGTTTAGATGTTACAATGACAATTAATAACAAGGATATCAGTAAAACTGATGGATGCTCCCCAATGTGCTTTGTCAAGTTATATAAATACAATGAGAGAAGGGCAGAGATTTTTAAATGACAAAATCTGAAATTGTATGTGAACATGTCACAAACGAGAATAATCTCATTTATCGTCTAATCTCTTGGGTAGAAACAATGTTTACTACTCGATACAGCCCTGTCAAGGCGTAAAATCCATGTGTACTTTTACTTATATCAATACCCGACCCGACCCGCAATTACCCGACCCGAAGAACGATACCCGTCCCGACCCGACCAAAATTTGCTACCAGTTGCATCCCTAGAAAATAGGGTCAACCTGAATGACCTTATTTTCAAATAATTACATAACAAGTTCATCAGAAATATTAAAGTGTCATATAAAAACTCGGTCATGTAATTGTGCTGTAAACTTTGTGTCGATATGTATGATCTTGAGATCCACATACGCGATTTACTGTATGATTGTTTGTTTAAGATTAAACATATTCAGTATGATTAATTTAGTCCATGTATATCTTTAAATAAATACGTTTTAGTATTAAGTAATACACACTATTGAACACGTATTTAGAGCCATCAATAACAATCTCAAAATATACCTCTTGCAATGTATCATGTACATAATGCTACACCATTAAGATGTACTTACATGCAATGCACTAGGACTGGTTGGTCCCCTGCGTGCTTTTGACATGTTTCAACCATGTCTATAAGTTCAAACAACGCCATCTTTGAGCTGGGAACCGGGCAGTCGGCAGTCCATCTGTGGAAGTGAAACTGGCGGACAACCTTGGGCACAACCTGGGGCTGAGGGAATATAAATTATCTTCGTTGTGAATCGTATGAATAGTAACTCAATAGTAAATACGACTCTTATGAGTAAATATGAGCACATGTATAAGCAAGTTTTCAATTGCAATAGCAAATCGGACACTTTTAAATTGTTAAAGAAAGTCTTCAATCTAAAGCATAAATGGGATCCCATTAATATGGCATTTTTTCAACCCTGATAATGAATATGATGCCATGACAATGAAAGGCTTCAATTTCATTATTAGATCCAACTGATCCAATAGATGACCCCGTGACAATGACACATTAATTACCATAGTAAACACGTACATGTATGACCCCATGGGTATGAATGTTTTTAATCTCAATGGTAATATATCCATTATGCATACAAATAAGTGCAATGTCAAACGTAAATATGACCTAATGACTTAAACAGTTTTAAACTCAAACATTTTATGACAATTTGACTATGCAAGTTTTCAATACTACATATGACTACAAAACCTCAACATAACTAACAATAAAAATGAGTCAAATAACGTTAATACTGATAATAATAATATTTTATTCCGTTGATATACTTAACATAGAAAAACTCACACAAGCTTCACAAACATACAGACCAGATATGTGTTGGTAATGGTGAAATCTCTGACGGTGATGCTCGGGTCCGACAGAATCTCTGCCGTCGTCTCAACGATGAAAGGCCCGTAGTTTTCTCCCGACGAAGACAGGCTCCAGTACTGACCACATGTCTGATGAATAAATATTTGACATGTGTAAGCATGACTTGTTACAGTTGTATTATAGCTATTACGTCATTTAGTATTGAGCAAAAGTGAAATCATTGAAAATAAATTAACATTTCAACTTGACTTACTTTTCTTACTGACTTTAGATGTCTTGTAGCATATTTCCTCGACAAAAAAAATGTACAAAGTACTTGTGACTCCTTACAACAAAACAACGAAATAAGAAATTCTGAACATCGAGCAATTCCGGTATAACAAAGTAAAATCTCAAAAGAATAATTGCGGCATTGCAAGAAATGACAGAAAACATACATGGATGACACTTCGTGTATTTTGGCAACAATCTGTAAACAACCTTTTAATTGGAAAGACAAACAAACAACTGCATCAGTAGTTAAATAAAAAAAAAAAAACACAATGTACACATGTGTCCAAAGACACTTTAATGCGGATTGGTCATGTCCAAAGACACTTTAATGCGGATTGGTCATGTCCAAAGACACTTTAATGCGGATTGGTCATGTCCAAAGACACTTTAATGCGGATTGGTCAATCATGACGATACTACTTTCACATAAAAACCATTGTAAGAGATGCGTAGTACCAAAAGCTTTCTTGGAACAATAAATCTTTTAAAACACAAGACGACTGTGCAAACAGAGACTCGAGTGTGAGCTGGTGATTCCCGACAAATGGAGAATGACAGAATCATTATAACATGCGTGTCCAGTATTTACATAAGGCAGCGTTGGCAAAGAAACAGCAAGGAAGCCCACGGTCGCCGCGTTTGTTTCTTAATAGAACTGTAACATTATAGCGTGTTTATGTTGCTTCCTTTCTACCACTGATAATGTAAATGTCCTTACCACTTCCTTGCTCAAACATGTATGAATTACTTCTTCTTTTTTAGATGGCACACTTCAGACAAAACGACAGTAACTAGGGTAACAATGCAAACCGGTCTCCTATTAATGCGTTATCGATATTGTTTGTTGTTACCGTTTTGCATTTAGCAAAGGGATACACAATGTCAACGCTCTGTCGCGAAAATTAACATGACGCATTAAGTGTTTGTAAAAGGAATTTCGTGTGAAAATGAACTGATATAGGAAATTCTTAATTTAAGAAAATGTGATTGTCTAATAACGTAATAATATCTAATAAAAACCCTACTTATAAAATTGCTCTGTTGTTGTTTTTTCTGTTGTTGTGATTTGAGCTTTGTGTTAATTCGGTTGTTGTTGGCATTTGAATAGTTCTTAAATGACTAATAACTGGCCAATGACATGGGTTGCATTTGCAATAGTAGTACAAAGCAGCTGAGCAAGGAAACAGAATAAAACAATAAAATTAATGAAGACCTTTACAACAATCGAAATAATCAGTTAATAAAAATTGTATTTTGTAATTGAATATACTTGAACAATTTAAACAGGCAAAATTTCCCCGACAACGCCCACCTCATCATCTGGGTCAAGGTCGTTCAACATGACAACGGCGGACACTGAGTGGTCGTACACCAGCCGCCAGAAGTCTATCAGGGTGTTCGGCAGCGGCATTTGGGTCAGAATGTACCCGTCCCGCTGTACGTAGCTCTGAAGGAACACCAATAAGAACACAATATATCACACGTGTTTGTATGTCACATTATAATTAAACCTAACGTTCGTTCCAGTAGATAAAATTTCACATAAAGCTGTGTAACTCTCAAACCAACAACACCGAACGGTATTTCGAAAGGTAACAACCGCCTCGCTGCGTGTAGCTATGTAAAACGGCATCAACAAAATATAATACACGTGTTGCCCTTAATGTTGTGAGTGCTAAGAAATGTAAATGTGTATTACTTAAGCCTTAAAATAACAAGTAAACAATAAAGGCTTTAAGCAATCTTTCGTTCAAGCGAAAGCATCCACAGGGTTTCCCGCAGGCCTGTTTCGCTTGTCGGGCCCGACATGCCTTCAAAGCAGTTAGTTATTTGCCGATATGCTTAAATAACGCCGACATGCTTTAATTTTCAAAGCGACAACCCTTAATCCCTTTATCTACTTCACCGATCTTTAATCACAAGGCCATAAACGAACGTCGTATTGATCGATAAGTTCTAACTTCCAACAGTGTTATTGACAGGTGACCGAACTGTGTAGTCCCGCCCACAACGATCTCATTAGCCAATCAAATACGGCGATTTTTAGGGCGGAATTGATAGCTTACTAACAACTAAACACGTGTTTGACAACAAATACTATCGTTGACAGGAAAACAAAACAGGCATTTTAAAACATTTGATTATCATATTTAACGTTTTATTTGATCCCGGTAATTTCCTAAATTATGGAAACGAATAATGTAATATAGAGCCTCATTTTAAAACGTTTACGTCGTCAAACGTAATTTTGTTCTCATAAACACTCAATTAAGCACGTGACCAGTACATGCACGTTTTCATGAGGCATCCGTGACCTTGTGCATGACAATTTTCGCGCGCTTTTGTAGTAAAGCACGCTTTTAACATGGAGATACAGGCACGTATTTTATGTCGATTAGTAACCGCATATTCAAGTATTTAATAACAACGGAGATTTGTTCGGCTTTTAATGTCCGCATGAAGCATAACAGATATTCATTGTTGATTTCTTTTGCATCCGAAAACAATTAATGAAATAAAAAAGTTTTTGAAAAAAAAACGAGCGGTCATGACAGAATTTCAAGGCGAAAAAAAAAGCTAGACTTTTGAACGAATCTGAATACCATGTATTAATTCAAAGAAAAATGCAGCCTAGAATTTTGATGTACACTGCCTCCAAAGAAGAAGGTCAACACGTTTTTTTAAAAAGGATTTAGGTCAACACGTTTTTAAAAAAAAAAGGAGTTAGGTCAACACGTTTTTATTCAATAAAGAAAACCGCTGTAGTTGCGATTTAAGCTGGAGAACTATTTTTAAGAGTTTTAGTTTTATAAAAGTAGGAATTCCCAAATTAAAGATAATGCAAAGAGAGGTGCTGGTCGAGCAATAGGCAAGGTAGTTCAAGCGATAAAGGGCGGTAGTTAAAGCGATACTGCCGATTTGATTGGCGCCGGGATTTCGAACGTCGTAGCTGATTTCGAAGAGGTGGGATAGCGCGATGCGGCCGATTTTGGGATGTTGAATTCGAGCGGTGCAGCCAATGTCGGTGAGATGCGGTCGACCGTTGAAACCGATTTCGGGGAGCTGGGGTCGGGCGATGCGGCCGATTTTGAAGAGGTGGGGGCAGATTTCGGAGGGGGGAGGGGGGCTAAGGGGTCGGATTGGAACGATCTCGGGGGGGGGGATTGAGCCGATTTTTGTCGCGGGTGATGGTGTCCGGAATGCCGACATGCCTTCAAGAAAGCCTGCGGGAAACCCTGATCCATCTCAATGTGTGGAGGTCTGTAGAAACAGCAACTTAGAATGCATACGTATCTCAAAGTATGCTAAGAAATATCAATTCATATAATGCTTCGTTAAAGCAGCAGTCCAGAATGTTATGTTAATAAAAATAAAACTTTGCCGACATCGTTTCAAATGGACATCTTACCGATCAAAAATACAAGAAACAAGAGGGCCATGATGGCCCTAGGTCGCTCACCTGAGTTTAAGGCATCATAATGGCTAATAACAAGAGGGAAAAATGGCACTAAACGCCTTACCTGAGTATACAGATCTGGGCCTTGCAGTTTCAGATGTTTTTTTAGTCTATATAAACCCACAGGGCATGGCCACTTTGTACCCCAGGGGCATCATTTGAACAATATTTGTAGTGGACCACTTTTCAATGTTAAATACCCAATATGATTCCACTGGGCCTTGCGGTTTCAGAGCAGATTTTTCAAGTCATTTTGCTATTTAAATGTATATAAACCATGTGACCCCCAAGGAGTGGCCAATTTTTACCCCAGGGACAGAATTTGAACAATCTTTGTAGAGGACCACTCCACAATGTTTCACGCAAAATATATAGCCTCTGGGCCTTACGGTTTCAACACGGAATATTTTTAAGGCCCACTTGCCATATAAGTCTATATAAATCATGTGACGCCCTGGGTCATGGCCACTTTTCAACCCAGGGGCATAATTTGAACAATCTTTGTAGAGGACCACTATACAATGTTACATATCAAATAAGAAAACACTGCGGTTTCAAGTGATTAGTCATTTAGCTATTTAAGTCTATATAAACAATTTGATCCCCAGGGCAGGGCCAGTTTTGACCCCTCGGACATCATTTGAACAATCTTTGCAGAGGACCACTATAAAATGTCACATACCACATATGAAACCTCTAGGCCTTGCAGTTTCAGAGGAGAAGATTTTTAAAGTCATCTTGCTATTTAAGTCCATATCAACCATGTGAGCCCTGGGGTGTGGCCAGTTTTGACCCTAGGGGCATCATTTTAACAGTCTTTGTAGAGGACCACTTTATAATGTAACTTACCAAATATGAAACCTCTGGGCCTTGCAGTTTCAGAGGAGAAGATTTTTAAAGCCATTTTGCTCTTTAAGTCTATATAAACCATGTGACCCCTGGGGTGTGCCCAGTTTGGACCCCAGGGGCATCATTTGAACAATCTTTATAGAAGACCACTATACAATGTTTCCAACTAAATATGAAACCTCTGGGCCTTGTGGTTTCAGAGGAGAAGTTTTTTAAAGTCATTTTGCTATCTACGTTTATATTGACCATGTGAGCCCCTGGGTGTGAACAGTTTTGACCCCATAGGCATTAATTGAACAATCTTTGTAGAGGACCACTATACAATGTTACATACCAAATATGAAACCTCTGGGCCTTGCGGTTTCAGAGGAAGAGATTTTAAAAGTCATTATACTATTTAAGCTTTTCCCTAGGATTTTGCTAAGGCACCGGGGCAAATAATCGCGGTTGGGGGTGGGGGTGGAAGAGGGGGGGGGGGCGGGTACCCCCTTCGACGTTAGATTTTTAAAAACTGTTTATGTGTACTTAATTAAAATCTACAGTACTTCAGAGCTAACAGAAGCACAATAATAAACAGACTTTTGATATAGTTCTTTTTCTCTCTTTTGTTTCCCAATGACATGACATAATCATAAAATTCACACACTATAAAATTTTATCAAGGAAACACAACAACATAAGTTGCAAAAGTAATGTAACCTGGAAATAGATAATGACACGGTTTACCTAAATGTATACCTCTTTCAATTAAGTCATTGGCATATTATCACAAAATTATCAGCAATGACCTTAAACAAAGCTTTATTTTATACTTCATTTCATGTCTGAAATGTTCAGGTATTCCACTATTCAACACTTGTATCCAACACAAACATTTCATTTTAGTGCAAGCACTGTACACAAATTTAGAAAGCTATCCTTCGTGGTTTCTGCTGGTGCCACATATCCACCCACATGTTGATGAGGCATAGTGTTCATGTCCAATATATGGTACTAAAAAGTTGTTCTGAGAAGAGGTCCTTGGGTGGAGGCTGCCAACAAAGCATTAAGAACTTTGACTAGACTTTAGGCTCTAAGCTACGTATTTCTGTACATGCGGTGAAACAGACTGCAGTGTCAGAGCCACAGACTCGATTGCTGCATCATTTTGTCTGACAAAAATTGTGCAGTTCCACCTAAGTTAGACTAGATATAGATCTAATGCTATCATTTCATATTTGGCATTTCATTATTAAATTAGAAATATACACTTCCCCTGTAAACAAATTCAATGTAGTAGATCTAAAGTTAAAATGTATTATATAAGACGGTCTTAGATACTAAGACTGATTGACTACATTTCTTACACATTGCCTAAACATTACATCCAGCTAATTTACTTACACAACAACATGATTGACCATGCTGGTGGGTAACATTTTCTATGCATTTCAATGGTCATCTCCAACGATTCTCTAAAGCACCCTCGCAACACTGTGTAGCTGGCAAGCTGGTTTGATAAGATCTAAAAATAGCACACTGTATACACCTGGCTGGAATGTCGTTTGCTGGATTGAATTTTGAGTGTTAGAGGCTTATTGAAATTATAGTGCTGCAGTATAAAGAATGTGACCCCCGGGGTGTGGCCAGTTTTGACCCCAGGGGCATAATTTGAAGAATCTTTGTAGAGGACCACTATACAATGTTACATACCAAATATAAAACCTCTGGGCCTTGCAGTTTCAGAGGAGAAGATTTTTAAAGTCATCTTGCTATTGAAGTCTATATAAACCATGTGACCCCCGGGGTGCGGCCAATTTTGAACCCAGGGTCATCATTTGAACAATCTTTGTAGAGGACCATTATACTATGTTACCAACCGAATATGAAACCTCTAGGCCTTGCAGTTTCAGAGGAGAAGATTTTTAAAGTCATTTGGCTATTTAAGTCTGTATAAACCATGTGACCCCCGGAATGTGGCCAGTTTTGACCCCAGGGGCATCATTTGAACATTCTTTGTAGAGGACCATTATACAATGTTACATACAAAATATGAAACCTCTGGCCTCGCGGTTTCAGAGAAGAAGATTTTTAAATTCATTTTGCTATTTAAGTCTATATAAACCATGTGACCCCTGGGGTGTGGCCAGTTTTGACCCCAGGAGCATCATTTGAACAATCGTTGTAGAGGACCACTATACAATGTTACATACCAAATATGAAACCTCTAGGCCATGAGGTTTCAGAGGAGAAGATTTTTAGAAGTCATTGTGCTATATAAGTCTATATAAACCATGTGACCCCTGAGGCGTGGCCAGTTTTGACCCCATCGGCATCATTTGAAAAATCTTAGTAGAGGATTACTAGAGGATGTCACATATCAAATATGAAAGCTCTCAGCCTTGCGGTTTCATAGGAGAAGATTTTTAAAATTTTCACTTTTTTAATCTATTTTTAGCTCTGGTGACCTACATATAAAGCGGACTGGAAAGATTTGAACAACTTTGAAAGAGGTCCACCCAAGGATCATCCCTGTGAAGTTTGGTGAAAATCTGCCAAGCGATTTAGGAGGAGATGTTGTTTAAATGAAAAGTTGATGACGCACGCACACACGCACGCACGCACGACGGACAACGGGCGATCACAAAAGGTCACCATGAACCCTTTGTGCTCAGGTGAGCTAAAAAAGCATTGAAATCGGTAAAATAATAAAGTTTTTGGTAACTTTTCTGTATGCGATAGCTGGTGCTGCCTCTGGAGTAAATCAGCATGTACATAAGTACTTATATTCCGTTCGTACCAAGCGTATTCGAACATAGACATTATAAAATGCCATTTGTAAATAAGAAACAATTTTCAGCCGAATGAACGTAATTAACGTTCATTAGAACTAATGCCAATTTAAGATGCATTGAATTATATTCTATCGACTGCGGCGTTAAGTATAATATTCGCATTTCCACAACACAGCGATTCGTAATTCCAAACAGAAAGTCCGTGTTTTTGTGTCAGGCTTATACCCAACAAGATTTTTCTCAATGGGACAAAATCCAGTGACGTTTCTGTAAATCAAAGACTCGCATTTGCACGACATACTGATTAGGACTTGAGTTTAAAACAAAACTTCGTTCTTGCAAAACACATTTGCAGGTTGTTACAAATGAAGTAAACTCTAAATTTACACGTAAAAAGCATCAAACCATTCAATTGGCTATAAACACGCACATAGGGCTTCATCCAAAAGGACAAATAATAGGAACGAACGATCACCGAATGTATGATAGACGATGTGGACAACTTACGTTTGTGAACACTGCGTTAATAAAGTCGTTGCACCCTTCATAAGGTGTCATCAGGAAAGGCCTAAACCGGTTGGCTACAATTCAAACACAACACATGACGTGACATTGTAAGGCTCACAAGCACACTTGCAAATTGTAATACATATGATCATGTATCTGTATGTTGCAGACAAAATAATAAATCTAAAGCCGAATAAAATAGTGTATACTTCGAAACCGAAATTTTAAGATCTGTTCACTCAGTTTTGTTTTACTATACTAATAGAAAAGAGAAACTGGACATGTTTCGTATTTTATATATGTTGTTAGATTTAAATATGGTTGAATTTGGTATCAAAATTTAGGCTATAAACTGAAGTATTCTTAACCGAGAATATTAGGCTTAAGAAAGCTTGGCATACATGTATAAGGGTGTTCAGAAACATACCTGGTAATATATTTTTGCATCTGTTTTTGAATATGTTTTCTGGCTTGTTGGCAACCGTGCTATCCTTTCGCTCTAAAGAGGTCGTGATTAGCCTTAATATCTACAACAAAAGTGTTCCGTATATTGACAAGATGCGAGTGCATAGATCACTGAAACACTCACTGTACTAACCAAATATAGGAATAATGAAACTCCTGAGGCATCACCAGGAGAGACACACTTATTACCATCCGCTAGTCCTTTATTTGAGGCAAGTGACCATTGCCTATACAACACAGGACAATACATACAACACAACACAAAACATAAAAAATGATTTAAACTGGGGTCACCGCCTTGGAACGGTCAATGCAAAGCATTGGGGGTTTAAACCGGTTTTAAGGCATGCCGAACCTCAAACTTAGCCCAGAATTAATCACAATACACGCACTTGTAAATTAACTTTAACCTCATAGCCTTGCAATTCAAATTAAATAGCAATAAAAAAAGAATTTTAATTAAATTGAATTACAATTTAATTACTCAATGGTTTAATGTTCACCAGCGCATCAGAACTGCAACTTCTGAGGCATGATGAAATTAAGACCAACCATCCCATTGCAGACCTACATCCGCTACCTACCAATATATACTCCAATGTAATGGAATTTTATTTATAGAATTTGCTGTGTACGTTTGTTTGACTATACCGTATTACCGTGGCAGGTATTTTCATTATTTTATAATGCCTTCCTTTTTATGCTGTTTATTTTTTATGAATATAACTTCTGATTACTTCTGTACCTTTTAATCTTCATGCAATAACACCCTACCGGGAAAAACCAGTATTACGTTCTAACAACAATAAAATCACTGATCAATACCGGTACTTAAGTGACAAATTCGATATTTAAACTAAATGCAAACTGAGTTTCACTCAAAACTTCCAAAATTTATGTATAGACGGCAAATAAGTTACAGAGAGTACGCACATACAAATATTGCATGTACGCAAATACAAATAGCGCATGTACGTACGTATACATAGTACATGGGCGTACATCAAAAAAAGTGCTTGTACCTAGTATACAAATATTAAATACTACGTACTACAATGGTGCATGTACGTACATTCTAATACTGTAAGTACGTACATCAAACTGTTCCTCCAGTTTGGTTTTCTGTATACTGTTGTCGAATTGGCACATGTCTGCAAGTAGTTCCTTGTATTCGTCCGCGTACATTAGAGTGTCGCCGCATATCAACGCTTCCAGCAGGCAGTCGTACACGAAGATATACTGATCCTGAAATGAAATATTCCTGACTTAGTTCTTAGCCGTGCTTATGTCGTTTGGTTATTTCTTATGAATGTGCCCTACCTTTGACGGGTTAGTAATTCATATTTTACATCATTTCATTTATCATTCATCTATGTATTTTCCTAACCTTCAAAAAGATTTCACGTAGCCGTGTCTTTTTCATTTGGTTATTACGTATTACTGTGACCTACTTTTGCCAGGGTATCCCGCGACATATATGGTTGCGTTTTCCTTACTGATCATAAGGAAAATCTTAAGAGTTACTAAAGTGAAACATTTTTATATCAATATTTATATTTGATATGTAAAATAAGAAGCGTTAATTCATTATTAAGCAGAAAGAAAAAAACAGATTAGATTACACATTAAACTTAACATGAAAAAGCATTATACTTAATGACTTTCGTAAAACGAAGTAATGTACCTAATATTTAAATTTATGGATACCTGCTGTGATCAACTTTTAGCTGCAAAACTCGTGTTTCACAAAAAAAAAACATTCAGAGTAAATTATGAAATAGCGCTATGTTAGGTTGACTCAACAGTGTCCATACATTTGTACTATATATATTACATTGGAATGGTACTAGGTTCAGTATCCTAGTGTTGATGCAGCCTTAGAATTCAAACATGTGCGCCGTAACGCTAGTATCCGATGTCAATAATGGTAACGTCAGTTTAGCGGAACTCGCCAGCGTTTGTACCATGTTGATGCGTTGCCTGAAAATTCAAACGTGTTCGCCGTAACGCTATCATCCAACGTCAATAGGTTAACGTCAGTTTAGCAGAACCCACCAGCGTTTGCACCATGTTGATCCGCTGCGTTCTCATGAGCTGTACGAAGTTGTGTACGTCAACCTTGCCTTCAGTCTTGGCCCTCTCCAACTCCACGTCGATAGCGATGTAGGAACCGGTGCGGCCCACACCCGCGCTGTAATTGCGTATTATACCATATTTAAGAGAGTTTTCTTTGTTTTGCGGCATCGTCTTTCGTAACTGTCATAGCACTGGTGGGCGGAGACTAACCTTGCAATAATTAGTGTGCGTATACATTTCAACATAATGTCAATATACCGCACGCTCAAAACACTTGTTGAATACTTTTACCTCAATAAATTAATTATTTAACCTCGCCGCGTTAAATAACTAACATATTTCGGTAAAAGTATATGCTACAACTATTACTTAGTTGCGTAAAATTAGTTTTACGAATATACTTTGTGTATGTGGGTAACTAAAATTACAATTAATATCGCTTGGTTTATATTGAAAGTAGGAATTACAATAATGAGTAGTTCGACTTGTCTCGTGAAAAAAGGCATTGCAGAAATTCAATTTCATTTTAACGAAAGTGTCCTTTCTGTAAGAAAATAATTGCACTATATTACCTTAGATTTGTGTTTATTTCCTTTTCTCGCCAACATTCTTTCTACGCTATCAGAGTTTTGTTTGTTATTTTCTCAGATCACTAACCTGCAGTGTATAACATGAGGTCCGGCGTCCAGGTTATCGTGAGATCGTATTTTCTGACGCAGGAGCAGCAGTGAATTGCAAAACGCGGGAACCCCGTGGTCAGGCCAGGCCGTGTAGTGGAACTGCTTCACCTGACGACTCTCACCGTCCTGTGATGGGTTTAGAGAATATTGTTGATTTCAATTTCAGGTCGTATTTCATAAAATCAGTGATCTTAGAAAACTTACTTTCACGAGTAGCACAATCTTAATTTAGAAGTTGGAGAGAAAATATTACCAACAATAGAAAGTTGTTCGGTATAACCAATGTTGAAATTACCAAACGTTATCATTTTACCCAACCCGAAGTAAAATGATCGTGTTTTTATTCACTAAATTTTCAACTTTTTCACATATTACACAAATTACATAAATGACAAGCATTATACAGATTAACATGTATGTGAATAGAGCTAGTTGCGTAATTACAGCGCAACATTACGCGATATGCACCGATCTTCTTCGCGTCGATTTGACTGATTCACCATCGCCCAAACTCCGCGTATCTCGAAATACGTCTGTGGCGCGTCGTGAGAAAGCCGGTCTTAATGCATGTGCGTAAAGTGCAGTCCGGACAGGCTAATCCAGGACGGCACTTTCCGCTTGTATGGTATTTTTTGTTTCATGGAAGTCTCTTCTAAACATAAATCCACTGTAGGCGGAAAGTGCCGTCCTGGATTAGCCTGTGCGGACTGCACAGGCTAATCCGGGACGACACTTTACGTACATGCATTAAGACCGATTTTCTCATGACGCGCCACGTCTGTTTTGTGTGAGCCATACTGTACATGTATCCAATTCAATACCCTTTCGATGAGTACTCCCTTTAATTTCTTTGCGAGAAGTGCTTCTTATCCCGAAGGAGGTGAACTAACTAAGGACAATCACACTTTTGCTTGATCAGTGTTTAACAGTTGCAGATACGAAAAATGCATGACGAGAAGGAACTTCGAAGTGTCATGTGGTGTAAAAAAAAACAACATTTTGGCAATGGATTTAGCACGAACCTTGGACAGTTTGAAGGTCCTGGTAGTGAAGTCGGGCAGATGGAAAGTGCTCATGTGCTGCACGGTGATGCCGTGGAACAGCTGCGTGTCGTCGTTCGGCCAGTAAGACTCGCACTTTTTCTGAAACAGCCGACACAATGGTTCGCAAGTTTCGCTTCAGACATTGTATTTCATAACAGTTTTAGGTAGTTGGACAAAATCTTACATTAAGTGCAATGACCGTAAGTTTCGCAACAGCCATGGTATTTTAATAGTTCCAGGCAGCGGACATAAATCTTAACTTAAGGGCGTACATAATTATAGTACAATGTGGAATTATTATACACATGGGTCCGAGAGAACAATAAAGCAACAAATGCACATTACGCTCGTGCGTATTTGCTGGACATATATGTAGGTACCGGAAAAGGCAGTCGATTAGAAACTTGTAGCCATAAGTCCCAAGCATTTACCGCTACAATAAAAGTACTATAGTAAGAATAAAAGGCAAAATGTGTTTGACACTTTTCTGAAGTTCATCTACCAAAGAAACAAAAGCCCAAATTCAATACCCAATGTCTTATAATTTCTTCACATAGTTATTTTATTTAATTCAATATAAAGATCCTACGAAACATTGAAGGTCTATACCTTGCCCGTTTCAGTCGGGTTGGTCAACATTATAATGGTCCTCGATTTTTCCTGCCAAACCATCCGCCAAAGGTCTTTCAGCGTCTCCTTTGTAGGCCCTATAACACAACCATGGAAGATGCTGTAATATTACATGTACATGTGTGTCTAATATTTTCTGTAAGCAAAAGAATGTACAGTGAGTTTCAGAGACCCGTGAAACATTCTTACGGTTAACTGTTTGTAAAATTTCGGTTTTATCACAAACGGATAATTTCAATGACTATTGCTAGAGGGTCCATAATGGTCCAACGCATCTTAGCACCTAGAATAATGGTATTTGCCAATCTGAACAGCATGCGGGCCATACTGAAATTATACAATGCATCTGGGCACGTAATCACCAACCCATTCTTTGACTTAGACTTACGAATAAAGAATATTCTTAAAACTGGTTTGCTCTAAAAAGATCATTCATTTGAATCTTCCTTGGTATTCACTAACTCTAATGATATCATTTTTAATTCATAACGATTAGTTAATGACATAAGCGACATTGGTACCAACATAATTGCAAACACACACGGACTTTTTTCTTTCGTCTAAGTCTATTCTTTATTCTGAAGTCTAAGAATGGTTCGGTGAATACGGGCACTGATTTATGATCTGTTATATTTTTGTAAAAGTTTGGCATATGCTAGGCTCTTCACGTACCTTGAGCAGCTATGTATGCCTTCTCTTTACTGTAACCCTGCAATTGGTTATTAATTCATTACTCAATGACAAAGCATTGTTAAAACATACATTTTAAATATACTGAACCAAAAAAGAAACTTTCGTAAAGTACAAGTCAAATTGTCACGGTTACGTAAGAGATGTAACCCATACATACATGTTGTTATTGTTAAATCGTTCTACTTTACAAAATCGAGCTTATCCCAGTAGATTTGTAAGACAAACTGATACAACAAACTGTAGATTACAGCCAAATATATTCAAACGTTAAAACATTATCTATATTCAAACTAAGCGAACGTTTCCTTCTTGGTTCAGTATATGTATAAGGCTAAATTAAGACACGAGTTTTCCTGACATCAAGCAGGGTCTTCGATCGTATCGTATTCTGTACGAAAAATACAAGTGTTCATATTGTTGTTAATGAAAGAGTTTTATAAACTTGCAGTTCACAAGACACAAGACAAAGCAACACAAAAACAGTTGGCATCTATATTTTCGTGAATCCGTTATTCACCAGTTGGTTTTCATTAAGTACAGACAACCATTATAACCTTTGCAACCTAAGTTAAACCAGATGTCTAATATCTGGTAGCACAACATGTTGTAGATTTTCCATGTCAAAGATTGTGTATCCTAACCGTCGTCCATGAAATTTCAAACCCCAAAGTTAATGGAGCGAAGGTTCCGCGCTTACACTGATACAAACTCCTCGCAGCGGTTACCTCCCCAATCGGTTAACGGTAACTACTGCCATCAAAAGTAAAATCCTTCCAGATCTGGAAGGATTACGTGTTTGTAACTTTTACTTATTTAATGCAACTCAGTGCAATTTTTTTTACATAATTGGACATTTTATATATCGTTTGCAGTCAATAATGAAAACAGAAAAAGAAATTAATTAATTTAAACCATAAATAATATCTAGAAGATTTGAATCGATCACCATCACGTGGTTTGTTATGACGGCAGGGATTTGATTAGAGTTATGCCCGGAACCAGTCAAATCTCTGCGCGGAAGTTGACACTGACACTTTAAAATTCCCAGATGACCAGATGACGTCAACAGTGTGTCAATCAACCCCAACCTGGCCACGTGTGTGGGGATTGGTCAGGAAATTATTTCTACGGCCATTCTCCCCCCACTACCTCTGATTCAAGTAGGACAGTTGTCAGTTACTGGCATAAGTATGTGCACTTGGTACTGGTAAACCGCTTAGATCGGCTAAGTGTGAGTAGTTTAACTGACCGCCGTGATATGACTGAAATACTGTTTAAAACGGCGAAAAAATCCAAAAACAAACAATACTTTTATTTGGCATTGGCATTGGCGTGTAGGGAAAAGTGTTTCTCAAAGACAGCATGTGTATGTTCCTTAACGAAAATTAATATCCAACGAGGTTCATTTACTGAATTTTAACGTGATTTCGTTGATAAACACAAACATAAAATTTGACTTCGTTGGAAAACATACACACTTCCTATGTGACTCGCACACACAATAAAATGCGAAAAAATCCTTAATATGTATGTTTTTATTAGAAAAAAAAACGCGTGTTATTTCCAAATCGCGCTACGTATTCAAGAAATCACTACTATAAACCATTATTGCCTTTGAACAGTTAGTTTTTAGACGAAAATATGCAAGAAAACACAAAACGCACACTTGTATGACATTAACTGCATTAAAACATACAGCATAACAACAAGTTTTTAGACGAAAATATGCAAGAAAACACAAAACGCACACTTGTATGACATTAACTGCATTAAAACATACAGCATAACAACAAGCGGCGTTTATGTTATAGAAAATAACATTTACCATCGTGTCATTGTTATTGGAGCTCCATGACAATTATATAAGTCCAAGAAAATCATAAAATTGTACCCAAGACATGGTCAACTTAAAGGAACGATAACACGCTTTCATTGAGGAACATACGCGTGCTGTCTTTGAGAAACAATTTTAGTTTACACGCGTCAGCCCCCAGTGATGATACCAATTATAGTGTGATGGTGTGAACTTTATGAAAGTGACGTAATAACATACTGTGGAACATAAGTAACGTGTCAGTCTGAAAGGCCCAACGTTAACATAATAATGTCATTAAAAGGGACAGTTTCACAGTGTTTGGCTGTGATTTTTTTTTTCTAAAACTGACTTTTTCCTGTTACAAAACAATTAATTGTTTGTATTATAATGCCTGAAAAGCACATTGCTTCAGCAAAGTTAAACCTTTGAAAAATATCGAGAACAGTTTGTACCTGGTAAGTATACCAAAGTAATATTTTAATTAAAACGGCATACTAAATATTAAAATAATTATGTTTTGCAACCAACACAGCATATCAGACAAAAAGTTATGATATCTTCTATAATTTCGTGTTTTTAAATTTTATTTTAGCAAAATGTTTTTCCAACCCAAAACTGTGAAACCGACCCTTTAAACAGTATGTTCATGAAATACGTGGAATTGCTGACAAGATCAAAGAATTATTCTAATTTACGTTTCAATTGCTTTACGTTGGAAAGGTTTATAATTACATTCATTCAGTGATATGGTATTTTCTCCTTTTTCCGTGTTTTGTACACAGCGGCTAAATTTGGTTGGAAGAAACAATGAAAAGAAATATCTCATATAACATTAGAACAGTCTAATGTTTAACGTCAACTCTTGAGACGCGTAACGTTAAACCTGACGTTACTTACGTCAATATAGTTGGCGTTGATGTAGTCATCGTGTTCCTCTTCAAAGTCGTGTAGAACGACTCGTGTGTGATCGTCTGAAAGCAGACATGACATTTAAGTATTACTTTTCGTTTTATCGTTGTTTATCGGCTAACTTACAACGATTTAGAGTTCTGTTTTCACTGCCGTGATTTTTAAAGCTGATTTGGTGTAACTTCATCCTTATTAGTGAAAACGTAATGAATGACGTCAGTTTCGACACGTTATTGATTGCAAAACAAAGAGGGTAGATATTGCACCCAGGAACTTGGTTTAAATATGAGGAGTGTCGTTAGAAAACCGGACTTAATGCAGTACGCACAGGCTAATCCGGGACGGCACGTGCCGCCTAAAGTGGATTTATGTTTGGAAGAGACTTCCTTGAACAGAAAATACCATAAAAGCGGAAAGTGACGTCCTGGATTAGCATGTGCGGACTGTACAGGCTAACCCGGGACGACACTTTACGCGCATGCATTAAGTCCGGTTTTCCCACGACACACCTAAATTATTTTCTAATATATGCATGAAAACGGTACTTTTGTAAAGCATTTGGCATTGATTCTGAAAACATCCCTCATATATCTCAAAAGTAAATATTATGTTTCGTTTTCATAGCAAAATTACCATAACTAAATATTAGAGAAAGGGACAATTTGATCGAAAAACTGTTGCAACAAAGAATTATACTTACATGCAACGATATTGCCGTATCTATTCTTGTTTTTATTCTCATCCTTTTTTGCCGCTTCGCACATGGCTGTAACCCCAGCGGGAATAAGCTGAAATATAACATGCACTGGTACATATGAACTTGTTGAAAAAATATTGTTTTTTGTGTGATCTGTTTCTTTTGGTACGCGCGAACTTGTTGAAAAATACTTTTCATCCAAAGTGTTTTAAAGTTAAATCCTAAATTAAGCCGTGTCGAATTATGAAGATATAATGTTTACTGGTATACATGGAGTTTCTGAGAATTAAATCTATGTGTTTTCTAACTATTGATGTAAAATGCACCTATCAATATTTTCCCCCAGGGCGGAGCGGTGGGCATATACGGGACTTTAAACTGATATCAATTCCGGACAGGCGGGAATTCGACACGCCGAATGATTCCGAGTCCCGGGAAATATACTTTGTTCGGATTTTAGATCCCCGTAATATTGGCCCCCGGGCCATTTAATACACCACTTAAGCATCTCCCATTTAGGGGATTTAAACAAAAAGGCCTGGCTCTAGGGTGGACAATTAGACCCCCAAAAAACACAACAATTAATCAAGTTCCGCTGGGTTTGTCCGCAGGGGAATCTATTGATATGTGAAAAACGTCAACAACAAACGGACAGTTTAGCATTGCATTCATACAACGCCAGTGTTCATAAATATTTTATAAAATTTAATATTTACGCATACGCTGTAAAAACATTCAAACAAACTTTAAAGGGACTGAACTCCAGATGGTACAATCCTACGAACGAAAGAAAATGGTCAAAAATACGTTTTCTTACATAATTGTACACGAAAAAAAAATTAGACATGATTATTTTTATTTACCTGAAAAACATTTTTTAATAGTTTTCTTGCCTTTTATAGTCCTCAAATTTATAGCGTCTGCAGACGCTATAATCCATCGAGTAATTTAAAAAAAAAATCGCCGTTAATATTAAGGATAATCACGAGACACTTAAATTTTGTTGAGTTGCGCATGCACACACTTGAATCAGGTGTTGTATTAAGGAAAGCCGCGGTATTTATAAATCGGGAATATCGGGTTCAATGAAAGTGCAAGCTTATTCAACTTCTATTTTCAATGAAATATAGAGTTTATGATAGTATTTGATTGTGTTCAACACACATAGTGATGGTTTTTCGCATGTTTTTACCACTTAAGCATAACTACAACAAGAGGGCCATGATGGCACAAAGCGCTCACCTGAAAACTGGTACAGATGACACAACTGGTTGTGACAGGTTTGAAAATTAAGGTATCTGAACAATACGGGGGATAGGATCAATTTTGATTTAAAACATCGGTTAGTGCAAAGGGCTAACTAAAGTATGAGTTGGGTAGTGTGCGTGCGTTTTTTTTGCTAATGGTTCTCAAATCATTTTTCTCGACATTCTTACCTGACCCTTTTTCATTTAGTCATTGACAATTCTGGAAAATGCAGAAACAGTAGATTTTGATGTCTTTTTCGCAAACAGTTTTGGAGAACTAGTTGCAATGCGATAATTGCGATGGCTGTGCTATAAGGTAACGTTTTTCTTTTTCTTTGATAATTTTCTGTCCAATGATGATAAATGATGTTAATGCAGGCTCTGAAGACATCAATGTTGCATGTACAAATAACTGCATGCAAGTCTTGCAACTGTTGGAAATCAAATTTTATCAATCAATTTTTATGGTCATGCGCAAACTGTGTTATTTTGGTCAACATTGAATAAAAAATCGTGTGTGCAAGCCAATCATTGATAACTTGTTGATGTTGTTTTCCAAACACAAGGGGCAATAACTCTGGTTTTTCTGGCCCGATCATGCTTATATTCGACTTCACTTGTAGTCTTACGTTCATAGACAAACTGTACACGATTGGTGAAGATTGGATCAAAAATGGAGTCTCTATCCTGAATAATGTCCATTTTTGCATATTTTTCACAAACAAAGGGCAATAACTATGGTGTTTCTGGTCCGATCTTGCTTATATTCGACTTCAACTGTAATCTCATGATAATAGACAAACTGCGCAAGATTAGTGAAGATTGGATGAAAAATGAAGTCTTTCTCTTGAATAATGTCAATTTTTGTATATTTTTTTAATAAACAAAGGGCAAAAACTATGCTGTTTGAAACACGATCTGGCCCATTTTTGGCGTCTGCTGAGTTAAGATGGTCATACATAAACAGTTAAAGTTTGATTAAGATTTGATGGAAAATAAAGTCTATACCTTGGAAAAGGGCATTTTTGCACTTTTTTGCATGCAAAATGGACAATAACTCGGGTGTTACTGGTGTGAACTGACCCAATAACGATCACATCCGAGATTTTATGGGCATACACAAACTGTGCAAGTTAGGTCAAGATTGAATAAAAAATGTAGTCTTTATCGCGATAACGGTCCAAATTGTTGACGGCATACGGACGATGGACGGCGGACGACGCCGGAGAGGTCCCCTATACCAACAATTCACCGAGCACTTCGTGCTCAGGTGAGCTAAAAACGAACATGTGTATGCCCATCTAGAGTTCAGTATCTGTAAAAACAAAATTGCCAATGTGAAACTCAACATATGCTCATACATGGTAAGTCTAGAAGCTCCAATCTTTATACATGTATATTAGCATACACAATTTCCTGTAAACCGTAACGACAAAATATAAGTTCAACGGCTGATGGCCACGAACGTTTTGAATCTTAAACATAGTCTTAACTGAAAAAATAACCAATGACAAATGAAAAGCGTTGATTTCAATTGGGCAATATTTAAGAGAAAGTCTAGAATTAAGTTTTAAAAATGCTGTGTACCATTTTCGTTTATTTTAATAACAAATCGTTCTAAATAAAGAATGCTATAAATAGAGATAGTGAATACCAAGTCAGATTCAAATGAAATGAACGGAATTCTTAGAACAGAAAAGTTTCAAGAATATTCTTTATTCTTACGGCTAAGAATGAGTTGCCGAATACAGGCCCTGGGCTGGTATTCACAAAGCTCCTAAGGGAAATCGTAACTTAGGTTAGACTTAAGTGAAAATTTCATATCAAACGTTCAAAGTGAAACCCAATGATTTCTGTTTACAAAAGGGTAACGTAATAAACATCTAAGCAATATTTACTAGTTTATAAAACATTTTAAGGTAAAAATACTTGTAAATGAAGCAGCTACATACTTAAAGAATTTTATGAATTAAAGAAATTAACTTAAGTTTCCCTGAGAAGCTGGTGTGAAATCGGGCTCTGACCAACGACTACGAAAGTTCTCTATCTCAAACTTAGTATTAACTTAAAACAGCCAATGAAATTCAAAGCCGGAAGGCAACAGCCAATTTCAGTGGTTAGTATTGTGTTCAGTTAAGGCGTAAACAAATGACTGTTTCAGATTACCCGACCTACACTGAAAAATGTCCCGACCCTAGAACATTTTATTGATTTTTTTTGGAGATTTTTTTGTTTTATTTCCTTTTTTTTTCAATAATTAAATGTTTTTGGATAAATAAGTGTTTTGTTTTGATAGCATCCACCTATAAACAATGTTTAAGGATATTACCGATACGTTTTAAATATTAATTCAGTTTTAGAATCTTCAAGTTGACCATTTACCAAATAATAATAATAATAATAATAATAATAATAATAATAATAAAATATATCCCTACCTACCAACCATAATTTTTTTGGGCATGTAACCTGAAACAAATATATTCTTTTACGCCTAAAATAAATTTAGAGATTAAAAATTTCGCAGGCGTTGCGTCTGGTTCGTAGTCATGGTAACTAGTTACCTTGTACTCGCGTTTGAACCCCTCGCAGTCGTTGCACTTGTTGTTCTTCACGTAGTCCCATAGGTCCTCCACGCGCACCGGAACCACCTCATAGCCGATGTTACCGTAAACCGGCTCGGAGTCCGTGTCAGAAATGGCGTCCGGGCACTCGCCGTCGCCTAGCAACGGGTCGTGGTCCATGGTGTCTGGAAATGAAATAATTATTTTCTTTATAAAGTGTTTACATACAAATGTAGTCGACATATAACGTATCGATTTGTATCCTCAAAACGTTCACGGAATGGTAATTGGCCTCCACAAGATTATGGAACATTTTCCAAAACATAACCACTTCATTGTGTAAACGCTATTCCATGTCACACAAAAGTAGGGATGTAAACGAATATTCGAATATTTATGTATTTGACTGAGTGTCCGAATATTCGAATCTTACTTTGTGATTCGAATATTCGATTATTTTATTTAAAACATATCAAAAGAAAACATATGTTATAAACATACAATAAACCAAACAAAAGATCACAGATTTTGTTACAAAAGGTACCGGCGTTAACACATCTTAGTCAAATGTGACAGGGGAAGTAAACGATGTATCGGATTGACAAACTAAATCGCAGTTATTTCCCCTACCAACGAGTACAAAAACAACACAAGTGCCGTTTCCAGGCAATTATAATTAGGCCAAGAAACTCATTTTAATACCTCCTCCTTTTAGAAAGTGCGGGGTAAGCGCTCTTAGTTGTAATAATTTATACATCTTATTCGGAATGATTTTTTTCTGACCAATATGTAAAGGTGTGGTCAGTGCGCATGCTGAAGATGTCACTGCTTACCGATCGGTGTCGACGGCGGCGTCAGATCCGGTTCCGGTATGATCGTAGGTCCGAAGTTGGGCATTTCCGCTTTCTCGCGATCCGATTGAATCTTCTTTTTCCTTCAAAATATGATATAACTTACAGTTTTAAAGAAAAGTCGGGTTTTTTTTTTCTACAATACACTAAATTATTATAACATGACTTGTTTACCGTTCAAATAATACTTTTGATACATGATATGTCACTATTGAAAATAAAAATTCAATATACATTTTGTGTTACATATAGTTTTCTATTTACATGTATATGTTTTCGTATTTTTTTATGTTGCCATGATTTTGAAAACAGGCCCAATCCTTTTTCATACCAATGTTTTGCGTGTAAGAATCAGTATGAGATTACGTAATCATGAATAAGAAGTCATTACCTCCATACAAACAGAAGCAGCGCCACCACGAGGATCAAAACAATGAAGACGACGAGGACGCCGACGATCACCGGCACGTGATTTGACGTCATATCCGCCGTCAGAACGCTGCGATCTGAAATATAACACGGTAAGCGATGTGGTAAAATTGACGATATGGGTGCACTCTTTTTTTCTTTCTTTTTCTATCTCTTTATTTTATTTTCACATCGTGCTTATAATCGCATGTACTTTTTACGTTTTAAATAGATCTATATTTGACGTCAAAACGCTTCGATCTGAAGTATGACATTGTAAGTGACTATCTGAAATATGACATCGTAAGTGTCGATTTGAAATATGACATCGTAAGTGTGGCGGTATATCTCCGAAATCGATAATGACATGTTTTTCCTTTGGATGCGTGGTGGTAAAAAAAAGATAAAATGTGGCGAAAGTTGGAAAGTTGGCATCATACTGAAAGTTGGCATTATTTTCCGCAAGCGTCACGGTTAATAATTGATTTACGATATAATTTGACCCTGCTGGCAATATTGGCTTTCCTTTATATTAACAAAAATTGTGCAACTAAAACAGGCACGCTAGATGTTTTAAGTTCACATTATTCTTAACACTGCATTGCAGTTTCCATTCAAAATAAAGATTACGTCAAAACGATGCGATCTTAAATATAGCGTTAACATCTGTTGCTAAAATCTAGGATCTAGGATAAAAATGACCATACTGGGGCACTTTTTTTTCGCATTTTAGTAAAACGAACGTTTCAACTCAAACATGCACGTTATTTTTTTATTTTCAAGACCAGAACTGTACTTTGTTGGGATATTATGCCCATGAGTCAGGTCACAAAACAACAAAATTATAACCAACTTTATCAATGCGTTTATGCGACACGAATGGGGCTTATATTACGGAATATAGAGCAAAAGACATGTCGTAATTACAAATTCAAAGTACAAATTCTTACCCACGGCTCCTTTTACAGCTTTGGAAGTCGACTTTCTTAATCCCTGAAGATATCAAATTATAATATATTGTATATAACACTGACCATGCGGGGAATCCAAGGCAATTTGAGCATCTATAAACGAAAAGTTCAGACATAAATTAGAAGACTTTGAAATATAATTTTAAGTAAATGTTCGTCATATGTAATAACATTCCAGTGCAGTTTCCTATTCTCTGAGAAAGAAAACCAAGATATATTGTGGATGGATAAATGCGTTAAAATAATTACAGCGTGAAAACCTATTACCATCTAGACACCGTAAAAGCTCTATTATGACACTATTTGTATTTGTATGAAGATGTATATAACTATGTGCTTAGCTAAAAAAAATAGGGGCAATTGTTCGGGTTATATGTAATTGTATTGCGTTGAAAGAAAAAACTTATTTCCATTCCATTTATACAGTTGTTTTTTTTGTCACTAAAAGGTCATTAACGTCTTTATCACTGACGATCACAACCGAAGTACGAGTGCTTTAAGTAACACACATTGTTAGCTAAGTGATGTTGTTTTTTATCTGAAATTACTTAAAATGTCATTTAACGCGGTATGGTATGTTGACGAGAGCAACTGTTTTAAATTAAAATGACATTGCATAAAATTTTGACTATATATTACAGGTGTCTTTTTACGCACTCGAAAGTATTGCTTGTTAAAAAATTACGAAGGAAATCGTAAATCTTTAAGCCTATGGTTTTCAATTTATAATAATTACTCAACACATACCGTATCTGTTTCCGCAAAAGCGCACAGCCAGATATCGTATTCCACTTCCGGTTGGAGGGGAACGTTTGAGTAGCCGCCGTACGTCTTATTATCGCCGACGACGAAGTT
>CM051032.1:31481042-31686042 GCA_027627225.1 Congeria kusceri | reverse complement strand
TTTTTAAGCTTTTTTCGCGAAAATCGTGCACATGAGTCAGATTGGGTTTCCAGAAACTTACATAATAGAACAGGGTCTGGACGTTGGAAGCCACCGGATGTTCCCACTCGAGCATGACGGAAGTTGTGGTGCGCGAGGTGTTCCGGAAGCGGCTCACGTTCCCCGGACCTATAACGGGCGTATCTATAACTAAATCCTCGGCTGCGTGAAACGGTAGAGATGGCGTGTGGTTAGTATGGATGGCAAAATGAAACAGACGTCAGTTATTAGCAACGTAAGGACATGTACTAACGAAGAAGGCAATGAGTTAATACTAAGCGTGCTGACAACGGAGATAATGGCAATAACAATTGCAGGAAATTTGTTATATGAATGACTGTTTACCAACTATTTGAGAAACTAAAATGGGCGTATCTTTAACGCATGGCTATGATTATGAAAAATGAGCCACATAGTGTCGAATCTTAACACCAACGAAATGGCTACCGATAAGATGATACTACGTGAATTAATATGTTGTCCACGTACGTTCTTTCGCAGTGGACGCTGTCAGGATGGCGCTGTAGTCCCCAGACCCGGCGCTGTTGACGGCTTGAATCTGGAATAAAAGGTGTGTGTTTATTGTTTAGAAAAGACGTGTTTTATATTGCAAATAGCGCTAGAAGAGGATATAAATGCTGGTGTTGTTGATGAATATAATAAAGATGCTGATGCTGCTGATGATGAGGCTCCCTCAAAAGGATGTGATGTCGGCGATGACGACGATGACGATGATCATACTGATGATGATGATGGTGATGATGATGATGACCATGACGACGACGACTACGACGATGATGATGATGAGGCTCCCTCAAAAGGATGTGATGTCGGCGATGACGACGATGACGATGATCATACTGACGATGATGATGGTGATGATGATGAAGACCATGACGACGACGACTACGACGATGATGATGATGACTATATAAATGCGTTAATTAAGCATGTATACATGCTTTTAGCTTCACAAAATCATGTCAAAATAAATTAGATCTAAATAAAATTAAAACCATTATTATCAATATACTTATTTTTTTTTCATTTGTAATTATTGTAATGTGCAAAGTTTCTCTTAAAGGCTCTTTATGTAATGAGAAAATGGATTCAAAACTCAATTATATATAATTGTATTGTTATCACATCCGCTGTTTAGTGCCATACCTCGACATATATTGGCTTTCGTCGTTTGCTTTAGTCTTCCAATTATGGAACGCAATTAAAACTTGCTTAACTTGTTCTAATAGACTGATAACAGCAACAGGGTTAATAAGATTAAAGCAATACATATTATAATAACACAAGGGACATTAACCAATTGAATACAAAACTAATTCCACACCTGTATATTATAGCTGGTGCTGGGTTCAAGCCCCGTCAGGGTGAACTCCACTTCCGGTTCCTCGGACTCACACTGGACCCCTTTCTTCGTGGACAGCTCCCTGACGAAGCCCTTCCAGTAGATGATGGTGTACGTGGTCAGGTTGACCTTGGCGTTGCCAGGGCGACCCCATGCAAAGGTCAAGGACTTTGACGTACGGTGCGTCAAGCGAAGGTCTGTAGGTGCGGACAATACTGCAGCAAAAAATGAAAATTGAATGTACGTGACTTTTAAATGGCGATATAGGTTAGAAGAAAAAATGTTATCAACGTATAAATCAACCAGTTTATTAACGAGCCGATCGACTAACCGATCGAATTGGCACCTGGCGGATCGACCTGATTAGCCGGCTGGCTGATCGACCGATTAGCAGACGGACGGACCGGTCTACCGGGCGACAAACCTATATATTAACGCATTTGTATTTTTTTGTATTTTTATAGAGGTATTTCCTGTTATGACATTTTTCGTAACCCCTTTAACGTCACTTGGCAGGGAACCAAGTTGAACTTGTATTATGTTGACAGGGAACCAATTTGAAAGACTAATGTTGGCAGGGAACCAATTAAAAAGTAGTTTACTTACCAGAATGCCTTGTGCGAAAATACACATGTCAATCGTATAACCATGACTTAAAAGTGTTCACATACCTGTGTCGGGAGTGGTAACACATTTCTTTTGAGACGCCGGACTGTAGAACCCTCCGTTGTTTTCGTATTTAATGCTGACACAGTACTCAGTCACGGGCTCAAGTTCCCGGATGTAGAACTCTTTATTTGCGCGACCGGCCACGTGCGTCACCATGACTTCCGGTGTTTCTTCATAGACCAGTATCTGATATCGGCGAATGCTATCGCATCCCCACGTGACCGGAAGTGGGTCCTGCCACTCAACGAACACTTGCATTTTGGGATAGCTGCTGTTATGCTGGTAATCGGCGTCTGTTGTGATTAACAGAGGGCCTTCTGTGGGTTCTAAAATAAACAACATAACATTCAAATAAATAAAATAAATTTTCCTTAATACATTTATTATTAAGCTAGGCATCTACATTGATATGCTTTATAATACACTTCTTCAGAACAGAACAATCTCCGCGCAGAGATTTGACTAGTTCCGAGCATAGTTCTAATCAAATCCCTGCCGTCTTAACAAACCACGTGATGATGATCGATTTAAATCTTCTAGATATTATTTATGGTTTTGATTAGTTATTTTCTTTTTCTGTTTTCATTATTGACTGCAAACGATATATAAAAAGTCCAATTATGTAGAAAATTGCACTGAGTTGCATTAAACAAGTACAAGTTACAAACACGTAATCCTTCCAGATGTGGAAGGATTTTACTTGTGATGGCAGTGGTTACCGTTAACCGATAGGGGAGGTAACCGCTGCGAGTAGTTTGACGACAGAATTACAAAATTGGCAGGGGAGACAACTTTTGAGTTATAAGATAGTCAAGGCAGGATACAAAGTTTTGTTCGATTATTAAAAGATCCACTCAAATCATCGTCGGACACCCACGACCAATTCATTACGTTACTCTCCATTCGTAGATGGAGAGAAGCGTAATCAGCAGCCGGGGGTATCCGACGATGACTGAAATTTTCTAGTGCACGAGTACACGATCGTGGCGGAGGTTTCCAAGCGTAACCCCGGTTCAGGCAAAGCTGTAGGTCTTTATACCGCTCTGTTGTAATTATTGCCCTCTAGACAAGACGGGAAATAGTATAGCACAGGGTTGAATCTAAAAGGCTATGAAGTCAGAGTGTGTCTACTTCATTATTCAGGCGTATGATTTCAAAAAACATTTCTGTTTTCAGGATTATAAAATTAAAATACAATGTATCCCACCTACTTTGGCTCACCAATCTCACAATTTGCAAACACAGCAAATGTAAGCATCAAATATTCATAACGTATGCCATTCAAAAGGAGGAGGGCAGCTAAAAGGAGGACGAATCATAACCCAGTCAATTACGTGTACCTGCACATTGAAGAATGAGAATGTTGTGAAGGATTTAGAAATTAGTGGTTGTTAGCCGTATTGTGGTAAAATGTAATCGATTAAATAATGAGTGCTGTGTTCGAATGGATCGATGTAAATATGTTTTTAGTGGAAAAATAAAAGTGGAAAAAACTCAAAATATCTAGTCTTATTGCCTGAATAGTACACATAATCAGCGTATTTAGACTCTATAGAACAGAGTATTACGTGTACCTGCACATTGAAGAATGAGTATTACGTGTACCTGCACATTGAAGAATGAGTATGACGTGTACCTGCGCGTTGAAGAATGAGTATTGAAGAATGAGTATTGTAGAATGAGTATAACGTGTACCTGCGCATTAAAGAATGAGTATTGAAGAATAAGTATTACGTGTACCTGCGCATTGAAGACTGAGTATTGAAGAATGAGTATTACGTGTACCTGCGCATTGAAGAATGAGTATTGAAGAATGAGTATTACGTGTACCTGCGCATTGAAGAATGAGTATTGAAGAATGAGTATTGAAGAATGAGTATTGAAGAATGAGTATTGAAGAATGAGTATTACGTGTACCTGCACATTGAAGAATGAGTATTACGTGTACCTGCACATTGAAGAATGAGTATTGAAGAATAAGTATTGAAGAATGAGTATTGAAGAATGAGTATTACGTGTACCTGCGCATTGAAGAATGAGTAATACGTGTACCTGCACATTGAAGAATGAGTATTACGTGTACCTGCGCGTTGAAGAATGAGTATTGAAGAATGAGTATTGAAGAATGAGTATAACGTGTACCTGCTCATTGAAGAATGAGTATTACGTGTACCTGCACATTGAAGAATGAGTACTACGTGTACCTGCGCGTTGAAGAATGAGTATTGAAGAATGAGTATTGAATAATGAGTATTGAAGAATGAGTATTGAAGAATGAGTATAACGTGTACCTGCTCATTGAAGAATGAGTATTGAAGAATGAGTATTACGTGCACCTGCACATTGAAGAATGAGTATTGAAGAATGAGTATTGAAGAATGAGTATTGAAGAATGAGTGTTGAAGAATGAGTATTGAAGAATGAGTATTGAAGAATGAGTATTGAAGAATGAGTGTTGAAGAATGAGTATTGAATAATGAGTATTGAAGAATGAGTATTGAAGAATGAGTATTGAAGAATGAGTATTGAAGAATGAGTATTGAAGAATCAGTATTGAAGAATGAGTATTGAAGAATGAGTATTGAAGAATGAGTATTGAAGAATCAGTATTGAAGAATCAGTATTGAAGAATCAGTATTGAAGAATGAGTATTGAAGAATGAGTATAACGTGTACCTGCTCATTGAAGAATGAGTATTGAAGAATGAGTATTGAAGAATGAGTATTGAAGAATGAGTATTACGTGTACCTGCGCATTGAAGGATGAGTATTGAAAAATGAGTATTGACGAATCAGTATTGAAGAATGAGCAATACGTGTACCTGCACATTGAATAATGAGTATTGAAGAATGAGTATTGAAGAATAAGTATTACGTGTACCTGCGCATTGAAGGATGAGTATTACGTGTACATGCGCACTGAAGAATGAGTATTACGTGTACCTGCGCATTCCGTTTTTACGTGCGCCATTGGGCCCGGCTGGCCGTCTAACGTATCGCCCTGACGGCGTACACTAACGTAAATGACGTAGTACGTGTTCGGCTTTAGGTCGGTCATGCTGTAGTTACATATGGCGTACTCTTGACACTTCACTTCCGGTACTACGCTTTGCAACCTGGGAACAGCAATGCAAGCACATATAGCGACATTTATCGTCTGGTGCCGTATTAGAAAAACAACTTTATCTTATCTATCCTATAATTTAAAAAACACTGAACACAATGTTATATCTAGGTGAAATAAAATGTTAAAAACGAATTACAATTTTTAAGTTTCGGATAACATTCTACTAAAGACCGGTATAATAGTTGTTCAGATGGTATCCGAATAAGGAATTCGATGTTCAGACAATCCTATACCCAGATTAAAATAATAACGTTCTTATGATCCCCTTACAAAGTCTAAAACATTCATATAATTGTTTTATAGATTATGAATTATTTAGTAACTTCACGGCTAGTGTCTTAATTGTGTGCATGTTATACCCCGATTCTGCCAAATGTTCACTTAGCATTCGGACAACGGCTGAAATGTTCAGACAGTAACCGGAAAAAGAGCTGAAGCAATATTATAGAAACAGCATCATATTCAATACTTCTGTGGTCTACGCCACGCATATGAACAATATGTCCACAAGGTATCTCTCCGACTGCTTGTGACGTAGCGGCTATTTAAAGAATACACATACGAAATCATATTTTAACTAAAAAAACGTGATGCCGTCAGAACAGCCTCACCGGAACTCATTTTCAGTGTTGGCGCGCGCGAAGACGCTGTACCACATGATGGGGGAGTCCCCGGTGTCGCCCCTCTCCTTGCTCCACGGCGGCCACTCCAGGTGGGCGGAAGTAGAAGTCGTCCGATCCTTGACGACGCGAGGCGCCGTGATCAGCATCGGCCGTACTGGGAACAGAATGACGTATTGTATATGACGTAACTAGATCTACACTTTTAGCGAAGTTGCGCATTAGTGCTTTATTTTCGTTTGTCAAACCTTGGTTAGACTTTTTTTTAACAAAAGAACACATATTTGCAGTAATACAATATTGAATATGTTTTATTTTTCTGGTTGAATAAGTCAGTCAGTCCAGATAGGGTTGGGTGTATCTTTTCTTTAGTTAAAACCGTTATTGCCGCTGGTATCAAATAAATGCGATACAAGCTGTTCAACCATTTAGAAACAGGCTTTTTGTTTGACGCATAATTACCTTATGAATTATAAATTGTCTTTAAAACGCAAAACAAACATGAAACTACACGTTGCTTGAAGTCACATTTATGTTGGCAACCCAGTATTCAATTTGCAAACAATTATTTAAATGAGTGCGGGCGGAACTTTAGGCGCCATGAAAATAGTTCCATCGAATTCCTACGCATCCCTAGAGCGAAGCTTCAAAAGAGAGCGATGCATCATTTCGTCGATAAGTAAATTAAATTCCAGCTATTCCATATCTCACTGCAACAGAAGTATCCCTGGCTGACATTTGGAGCCCAAAACTAAACGAATTTAATATTCAGATACCGTGCGTTATCATCAGATAACGCACGGCTTTGTATCATTTACAGCGACGCAAAAATGTACAAACTGTCTTATATTATATATATTTGCGATGTTAAAAAGAGATCGGCGTTGGGTGGGGAATATTCATTTTTCTAAGACAGAAAGCTCGAATAATAAACATCTGAACAGCTATGAGTTAACCAAGTGCGTCGATGCTCCAGAAGGGGCCCTTGAACGGGAAGAAGAAAAAGAAGAAGAAGAAGAGACAGTGGATGGCTGTATGTCGAAATGTAGTTTCTCGATCAACAGTGCAACAGGAACCTCAGACGAGGTACCAATGACTTTTGACTGAACTCCTGCGAATGTGTCTGTCTGTCAAATCGACAAAACGACCTTGCACGAACAAAATATAATTATAATTGCATCATTGTTTAAGTTAGTACGACACAAGATCGTGCAATTGCATTCATCGTTTCTGATAGTGACTACTTAATACGTTAAATGATTGGTTTAGTTAGCGCCAGTTTATTATAAATAATTCGGTGCGTTCCGTCTTAAAGACACATTGCGAAGCTGAAACGCTATAATAATCATATATCATGTACCGAAACATATTATTCTATTTTAGGTTTTTGTTCAAATCATGTTACTCACAGAACACGTCGGCTGCTCTTGTGATGGACACTTCGCCGGCGACGGCACGTATCACACACGTGTAGCGTTCGTCGGAATTTACATCCGTCACCTGTTGGGTAAGCAACGTACGAAAAAATAATTAAATCCTCTTTTGAATATACAAAATTATCAAATACGAGGATCGTATAAATCTTATATAAGTAACATCAGCGAGGTGATAATGTTGCTGGTTCTAAATTGATGATAATGATAATGAGAAGGAGGAGGAGGAATATGATGATGATAATGATAATGATGATGATGGTGATGGCGATGACGATGATGATGATGATGATGATGACGACGACGATAATAATGATTATGATAATGATGATTGGGGTGCCGGTAATGATGATCATCAGTATGATGCTGATCGTGTTGCTGATGCTGATAATGGGGACGAAATATTTAAATGCGTACCAGAAATAAACTGGAACGCGTGTAGCCGTCATACACGAGGGACTGTATCAGGGTAACTTGTTTGCCCGGGGGTGCCACTATGCGGATCTCGTCATCTCGAGGAGTTGGGAACGCTGCCACGGAGCAGTTGAACACCGACGACTGACCCTGGTTAACCTTTTCGTGTGAGAAGGACACGATGCGAGGAGCGGTCACTGAAAAATCAAAGCGCGGAACGCACTGAATGTATTGTATGTACTATAGCATAGTTTTAAACAATCTTGATACAATAACTTTATGTTGCATAGTATGTTTAACATGACATGCATGTAAGTCCGTGAGTCTAAGACTAACTAATCATAAACATGTCCATATCCGGCAATGCACATGAGAAACATGGTTTCCTTACCAGGTTCGCAGAAAGGGTGGTTGAAGTAGCCCTGCTGGCAGCGGCAGTTGTTGGTGGGCCCCGTGAAGCGGTCGCAGTGGTTCGGGTTCTGGCAGTAGCACCGCAACTGACACTCCCAGCCGTAGAAGTTCTCGGGGCATGGTTGCGCTATAACGGGGAAAATCGTCTAAGTTCGGTTACATCTTGTGGGTGCTGGTTATAACATTCAACGGTCTTTTAACTTTACGTGTTCGTAAAACCTTAAAAGAATGCGTCATTCAATGATATCTTTAGATATTGACACGCTTTGCGCCGTGACATGAAAGTACCTGAAGTTTCGGTTAAAACGTGCGCTCTGGTTATAACGGCATTGTAACTTTTGGTGTTTGTATAATGGACATTGATACGTTTGGACTGTACCGGGGAACTTATACGAAAGGTGAGTGCTGGTTATAACATTTATCGGTGTTCTTAGTTTTAGTAAATAGGCATTGGGACGTTCGGTTGTAACGGGGAAAATTACCCTTTGTTACGGTTACAATGCAAGTGCTGGTTGCAACATTTAACGACGTTTTAAGTTTCTGTGTTTGTAAAAACGTAAAAAAAAAACGCGGTTGTGTCTAGCAGTAACACATATGGATACTGGCACGATTGTGCTGCAACGGGTAAAAATCAGTAGTTTTAGCATAAACCAGAAAGTAGCGTTTTGTGTGCAAGTTATAACATTTACAGGCCTTTTTACATGTTGGTTTTAGAAAAAACGTAAAAATTCTACGGTGTCATACAATGGCATCTATTGATATTGTTATGGCAAAATACGCGTAGTTCCAGTGACAAAGAATGTAACTAGTGAGTGCCTGTTGTAAACTTCAGCGGTACTTTAACCTTTAGTCTTTCTTAACATATAAAAAACGTGACCGTGCATGAAAACATTTGGAGACTGGCATGCAAGTATATACCCGTTGTTTTAGTAAACATGAGTGTTGCGATTTTAGTGCTGGTTATAACACTTACCGGCGTTTTAACCTTAGGTGTTTGTTTGTAAAAACGAAAAATCAAAACAACGTGGCCTTATCATGCAAAGAAATTTATGAATATTTGTCGGTGTTATATTTTCCTATTTTTACATCCATATATAATACATATATCTTTATATAATTTAAAATTGATATTAATTATTTTATTTGTAAATTATCATGTTTATTTTTCACGTATCTTTACCAAAATATGTTATGCGTGAAATCGGCATCAATGAAACCTCCGGGAAATATTTCTGAACGAATATCTTAGTCTATATAAAAACTATTAGCTTTAAATCCACACAATAATTAAGAACTGTTTATTGCCAATCATAAACGCCTTCTGAAATACAATAAAACACGTCCGTACCGAACTTAAACAGACGTTCCGACGGTACGATAAGAAAATTATTGCAGCGTGTTTTATGCTCATGATCCTAGATTTACATCAACTTTAAATGACTTATTTTCCATTTTACAGGTAAGTACCATTTTATTTAATGTAGATAATATTCTAATATACGAACAGTTACGTCAATGTGTTTGGATCTATTCCAAAGAACTGTTCTGAAATTGTCATGAAATTCCCCCAACCGCCACCTATGTATCTAATAATAACCACGCACGTTATTGTATTTTGAATATCTTGTGGTTTCTTATCAGAAATGTTAGAAGATAAGACTATCGCATGAGATCGTAAATATGTTCATGAAAATAATAGATTTCTATACAGATTAAAATATACGTACAAATAGCTTCAAACTCTTATGTAATTTGTAGCACAGTGTCTACATATTTGTTAAAACTTAATTACCGTAATTACCCTAAGTATTGGGACACCCTAAATATTAGGACAACCTTAATTTGTAGAAAAATAATTATTTTTCGCGCCCCTTAGTATTGGGACACATTTGAAAGTTGAATTATTTCGTGTCCCTAAATATGGGGACACCAAAATAACACCTTATGTTGTTACTGTATAAACATTCCATACCCTGCCACTAAGCTGGTTGCATAGCGACATATGACATGGTATATTGCTCTTGCATAATACATAATACACCATAATGTATACCATCAGGGGTATGTTTACATGTAGTTTACACGTGGTGTACTCTACTGGAGCATGGTCTTCTCAATTACGCTTCTCAAATAATTACCATTAAGTCTCCAGCATAAAATAATTGATCCAATAAACATCAATCTATTAAAAAATATTTTTTATTATTTGTAATTAAGTATTTAATTTATTTCAGTAAGCGGTTATTATCTCAAATAAATAAAAATAATTAATTGGTTCAAGACATAGATATATGGAAAATATATTGTATCATATATTGCCTAAATTTTGGACACAATTTCGATAATTATTTTTGTATGTCCCTTAATATTGGGACAATGAAAAAAATAATTATTTTTAAGTGTCCCAATTATGGTAGTATTAACAGCCTTCATAATTTGTAGCACAGTGTCTACATATTTGGTTAACTTAGTAGTAATAGACTTCATTCTAAGAATGCGATAGACGTATTTTAAGGCAAATCTTAAGACCAAAAGATATAGAATAAGACAAATCTACAATGAATACAAAACAAAGATTAACAAAGGTCTAAGATGAACGTTTAATCTTTATTTATTAAATCTGTACGTATATAACTCTCACTAAATCTTGTTTTTCTCAGGAGTGTGTCCCGGCACCCATGCCTAATTTACTTATGTCACGGCATGAACTTGGCCACTAAAGGGTAGAGCTTCTGTGGCGGCCCGGTTAGCTCAGTCGGGAGAGCACTCGCACTGTAAGCGAGTGGTCCCGGGTTCAAGTCCCGGACTGGCTGCACACTTTCACCACCCGGCGACATTTAGCGCCCAACGTGGAGCCGTGACGATACCTGGGGATACTCTTAAGAGGCCCGTGGTTAATTATATAACACCCCGAATCCCTGAATTCGAGGACGAATTCATATTTGAGCGAGGGTGTATGTCACGGCATGAAATTGGTCAGTGAAGGGGAAAGATTGTTTGGCGGCCCGGTTAGCTCAGTCGGGAGAGCACTCGCAATGTAAGCGAGGTGTCCCGGGTTCGAGTCCCGGACTGGCTGCACACATTTCAACATCCGGCGACATTTTGGTTCGGAACCGTGACAATTACTAGAGCCACATCAAAAGTGGGAACAAATTTCGGAACATTGCGGCGATTTCCAGCTATTTTAAACTTGCATTAATTTTGGTGTGGTCTTCTGTTGTGAGGAGAAGGGGGTTCGAAGTACCCGGAGGAAACCCCACATGTCCAGTATGGTGACCACCAACCAAACTCACATGGATGGGGACCAGGAAATTGAACCCCAATCGACGCGATGAGAAGCTAGCCGGACAGACACCATGCAGGACTTATACGCCCATTAAAGCCGCAGTCCATAGAATGTAATTTAATACATCTTAAATTGGTTTTAGTTCTAATGAACGTTAATGAAGTTTATTCGACTGAAAACTGTTTCTTATTTACGAAAGGCATTTTATAATGTCTATGTTCGACCGCTTGGTACAAAAGGAATATACTCTAATGTACGTGCTGATTTACTCCACAGGCATCACCAGCTATCGCAAACAGACAACACTATTTATACGATAAAAAGTTACCAAAACGTTAATATTTCACCAATTTCAATGCGTTTTTTTTGCATTTTGATCGGTAAGATGTCCATTAGAAACGATTTATGCAAAGTTTAATTTTATTAACATGTTTCTGGAATGCTGCTTTACGTGCATGCTTATATATATAACTTACGTGTCTGGCAGTCGTAACCCGTCCACCCGTCCGCACACCCGGACTTGCAGATGCCGATGATGGTGTCACAGCGCTCCCCCGATTCTAGGCAGTGGCACTCGTGCTGGCAGTTGTCACCGAACCGACCCAGGGGGCAGTCTGTGAGATAAACGCATATATTGACGAAGTATAGGAAATAAATTGATTATATAATGCGGTATTGTAAAACAATAATATCGCCCAGTTTAATGGCGTAAGAAACACACAATGATTGTACTTAGTACAGCTGTGTTCATATAACAATGTTCCTCGTTTACGATCATTTTACTTACTACAGTTGTTCAGGGAGCAATGTTCCTACTTTACGACCATCTTACATACTTCAGTTATTCACGGAACAATCTTTTCACATTGTGAACATTATACACTTCACTTACTACAGATTTTCATAAACCATTGTTCCCACTTTGCAATCATTTTAATTACTACAGATATTCAAATAACAATATTCTCACTTTACGATCCCTATACTTACTACAGTTAATCACAGAGCAATGTTACCACCCCGTGCAAATTATACTTACTACAGTTAATCACAGAGCAATGTTACCACCCCGTGCACATTATACTTACTACAGTTAATCACAGAGCAATTTTACCACCCCGTGCACATTATACTTACTACAGTTCATCACAGAGCAATGTTACCACCCCGTGCACATTATACTTACTACAGTTAATCACAGAGCAATGTTACCACCCCGTGCACATTATACTTACTACAGTTAATCACAGAGCAATGTTATCACCCCGTGCACATTAGACTTTGGACTACTACACATGTTCATAAACCAATGTTCCCACTTTACAATCATATGACTTACTACAGTTGTTCACTGAGCAATGTTCCCACTAAAATACGATCATTTTACTTACTACAGTTGTTCACAGAGCAATGTTCCCACCGCTGGCGCCCGTCTGTCGTGTAACACCAGGGTTTGGACGAGTCCTTCGTTGTGCGGCAGTAGTTCTCCGGCACGGTGGCGTCCGGAAAGTCGATGGCGCTGTAGGAGTGCCGGTGCGGCGACTGGGAGTCCCACCGCTGACACACGTACAGGTTCTTCGTGTGACTCACGCTTCCGGCGTAGAGGTGAGGCTGGCCGTTGTAGAAGCAGTTGTTGGCTGGAGAAAGGATGATACATGTATATAATTAAGAAATAATTTTCGATTTATCGTTCTTTATCGGCCAATAAACAACGATTTGGAGTTCTGATACGTTGGAATTAAACCACGAGTTGTTTAAAAGACACACAGAACGAAAAAGAGTCGTTTATTGGCCGATAAACAACGATACTACGAAATTATTTCGATTCTAACATGATTGACATATATTTTTACAATTTTAATTGCAACTACTTTTTACTATGCGCCGCTCAGAATCTGAACTTCTTTTTGCGTTGTTTCTTGGGTAGTTTAACAACGATACTTTTGTTCATTGTCTATAGAAAAATGTTAGAATTATACTTTTCAAATTTATTAGAGAGTTTAATTTAATGGCAGAATGGAGAAAAAGTCGAGACACAGGGAAAGGAAGAGATACTGTTCAAAATAATAATATCATTTATTTTAAAGTCAGTTACTGGCGGGGGACAGGATGAGATATTGTTCAAATTAATCAGGGTGTCTATTGTTTTTAATCAATTTGGGCTTGAGCAGTTTATGTTGCTCACACTTAAGGCGGAGAGTTGCGGCATGCTGTACTAAAATAAGTTGTTTGGTAGGAAAATGGAAGAGGAAGAGATAATGTTCAAATTAATCAGGGTATTTATTATTTTATGGTAATTATTGGCTAGAACAGTTTGTGTGGCTCTCGGTCCCGGCGTAGAGGTGTGGCTAGCAGTACTAAAAGCAGTTGTTAGATGGAGGAAGGAAGGTGTCGCTGATGGATGATGATGATAATGATTGTTGTTGATGATAATAATAATGTTCTTTTAGTTAATGGAGATGATGATGATGATTATGATGATGATGATGATGACATTGTTGTTGTTGATGATGATGATGATGATAATGATAATGATGATGATGATAATGATAATGATGATAATGATGATGACGACGACGACGACGACGATGATGATGATGACAATGATGATTATGACGACACTGATGATGATAATTATAAGGCTGTTGGCTGTAAACAGTTCGTGATGTTGTTGATGATGATAATGATGATTTATGGGCGTTGGTGTTCTTGTTGCTTTTGTTGACGATGATCAGCAGCATCGGTTTCATTTTTCTAAGCATCACGTCAGTGTTACATTTGTTTCCTTAAATAATCACAGTGAATTAAAACTCACAAATAACAGTCAAAGCTGACGGGCTGTGCAAAAACACGAGGCAATACAGAAACACCATCCCGAGGATAATACATTACCCGCCGCGATGCGATCGACGCGTTGTTTCTAATACTATGTTATTAATAACATCATCATCTGCAGAAATTGCAACTAATACCAGCAATTATATTGTCTCATTTGCGCTGTAATTGGATGATTTATGGATGCTTTCTGTCTTTCTTAGCTCAAGAACTACGCGATCAAAGCTACACGTCGTTTGTTTCGCAAAATGGAACTGTAAGACTATATAAATTAACATCCGATGCGTGTGCAAAATGTTAAAGTGGTATACACGAATTCTCCAAATAACTATCGAGCATTTGTATCAAGATCAATACAACTACAACATTACCAGCTATTAAAGTGTGGATTAAAGATAAGTTTCTTTGCTCGGCACGAAAACGTGAATCACTCACTCGTGGTTCAGGTTTTCTAAGCATCACTAAACAAACTTATCTTTATGCAACACTAACCTAGATCTGATCACGTCTGCTCTATCATTGGACACATGCAAAACATGTTTTGTATTACAATTCTTTTAAAAGTCTTACACAGTCTTAGACATCTTTATGTAAATGATAACATGCGTAGGTCAACAGTCGATGAAACCATTAGGCATGGAATATATTCCTCTACAGGTTAGATACCGGTAAATCATTGTGTATCCCTCCGTGGTCCATTCGAAAATAGTGCTTAGTACTAAAGAGTTCCTTTTCTCTTCATGTATAATAGTCATTTAGCAATCTCAGACAGGCCTTTTGTGGTTATTTCTTATATCCCATGTGTGTCTGGAACATTTTGGTGTATTTCATTGGAGGCTTACTTGAAAAGTGAACCTTTGGGGTGTGTTTACTATGGTATTGGGCTTTTGTCGAAATATGGCTGCCGAAACTCTGTTTTCTACCGGTGTCTGCATTCAGGCGAGATGCATTTTCTTAGAAGTAACATGACATGTCTTTTTTATTGCAATTTTTGGAAGAGGAAGGATTTATCTTTAAATTGATACCATGCTTGCACAATCTGAAATAAAGGAAATTATTAATTGACTATTATATATAAACAATACGGCGTAGTAAGTAAATTATTAATGGCTTAATTATTGTCGAAATCATCTTCACAAAACTGTATTATTTGTATATGAGAACTGACTGCCGTTGAAGGTAGACACTTGACAGGTGGCATGCCTTTTGAAGTACTAACGTTGTCAAATTTGCTCTCTTTCACTCAAGATCTAATATTCCTTACGCTTGATATTAACTTTAAGCTTGTAACGTTGATAAACGTCAAAGACTTGCGACACCAGAGAAATAATTTCATTTCAACCACTGGGCTTAGCGAGGCGCCTAAAGTAAATCAATATTAAGCTAAATATTTCATTATTAGCCTCGTTTATCAAATGTAAGCGAGCCGCGCGCGATGCACGTGACCACAATCCCACGTGACCGATGCAGAAATTCTCACGGGCTTAAAAGCGCCAAAATATTGGCATTTTATAATCAATATCTAGTCATAATGACCAAAGACTAAAGACAACTGCCAAAGAATGTTATGGGACTTTAGAAATGATTATATTACAAGGTCAAAACAGAAAAAGCGTTGCTTGCTTGCCAGATGCATGTACACGTATGAATATGTGTATTCATCTTATAAAAGCTATCAAAAGTTAATTGTTTGTTTGTTTGGATTTTTCGCCGTTTTTAACTGTATTTCAGTCATCTCACGGCGGTCAGTTCACCTACGCACACTCTTCCTATGCAAGCTTTTTTAGCCGATCTAAGCGTGTTACCAGTACCAAGTGCACATACCTATGCCAGAAACTGACAACTGCCCTACTTGAATCAGAGGCCGTAGAAATAATTTCATGATCAATCCCCACACAAGTTATGTGGCCGGGATGGGGTTCGAACTAACGAACCCGGATTGACAGTCCAGCGCTCTACCAAATGAGCTTGCCGGGCCCGACTCAAAAGTTAACATCATGCATTAATGATGACTAATTTGTTTGCAGAAACAATCACTGAGGTCGCATACAAAAATAACAACGACAAACAAATTGTTTACTAAAAACTATTTATATGACTGCATTCTATTATGTGTTGTTAAAAAACTGAAAATAGCATATCTGCAAATATATGCAAATTGTTGTTCACATCTTTAAACGTTTTGCCTATACAATGTTACGCAGCAATTAAGCTCATGTAAAATACCAAGACCAAGTGGTCGCCTTTCGCAATTAATTTACAGAATTTGACCCCCTTCAGATTTCCCAGGATTTCGCACTTGCTAATGTCACAACTCCCCAGGGATCGCGTGGATCCCTGTTACATGGAATCAAATGTGACATTGCCCACTTCCAGTGTCCCCCAACTGGTCCCAAAGTGGTAGACATCAATTCGGGCTGTCATTCCGTTTTTGCCATCATTTCTCGCCGAAATATTCGTCACGGGTGTATGGTGGTTTTGGCGGTGTGGTGGGTGAGGGGGTGTGAGTGGTAGTGTTGATTGACGAAAGTGGGTGTGACGCTTCTTTCTGGTATGCTATCGTAATAAGTTGACGGATTCACAAATGAGGAAACATTTTGTTGTTCTGTATTGTTTTGTTTAAAAGACGATGCTGTATGATAGTTCAGTTGCGAAGTGTCTATACTTATAGCAGAATGGTGGACATGACAATTTCAGTAATTTTCTCTACAAATATGCAAAATGCATACGAAATTTCCAAGTTTTAAGCACATTGACAACCGGTTATAGCAATGCTGCAATTTCGAAGATTTGCGGATATATTAACTTTTCAAACATCAATTCTAACATGATACTCGGTGATTTTTCTATAGACAAAGAACAAAATTATCGTCGTTGTTAAACTACCCAATAAACAACGCAAAAAGTAGTCCCGATTTTGAGCGGAGCAAATGAAGTTCTCAATTCAATAGCAAACATTGTCAGATCATGTTAGAATCGAAATAATGTTCATATTATCGTTTTTACAACTCTTTGGCGTTCCAACAGCCCCGTGGTTTAAATCCTACACATCAGAGCTCCAAATCGTTGTTTATTGGCCGACAAACTACGATAAATTGAAACTTATTTCTTAATTATACATCAAAAGTTCGTTTTAGTTTTTAAACCTACAAAACGCAGTTATGTTTCCATTAACGCTAATCATTTGTGATGATATCGATACTAATATTGTAATCCAAACGTCTATAAAGCAGTGAATAAGTTTTAATTGACTTCTTATAAATCTGCCATCGAACTGACTTGAGGCGGACGCAGCTGCCGAGAGATGCACGTGGCGCCCGGGAACTCAATTTCCGGTAGCTAACCGGCCGGTCAATACTCTTTCAATGCAGAAAGAGAAACAAGTTCTTGTTTTCCGCCTGACGTTAATGATAGCGAAATTCAAATTTGTCATGACGAAATTGGCTTAAAGTTAGCATGTGCAACGGCAAACGTAGCGAGATCGGAGCAAAATTGCTAACTCAAAACGAACGCGTGGACAGCGTTTGATTTCATCTAATTGCAGTGCGATTTGTTACAGCGCACGAGGATTACGCGTTGTTATAACGAATGTGACGTGTTAGAAACAGTGTTAGAAAATGATCGCAGTTAGGCCAAAAAAAATACATGGGTTGTTTCCGCTTGCATCTCCTAAAACATCTAGGAGGGGAGGTAAAATATAACTCTTTTTTTTCTTTAACTTTTTTTCTTCATCTCATATTCACCACACAGTTTAAGTATATTGGATTGCATGTAAAATTTTAAAACGCCTCCAACAAAGAAACTGTACCTTTACTATAAATAAGGTCATAAAAAAGATATGTCTGGCAAGAAACTGATAATATAAGCGGAAACTGTTTTTTCCCCGCAAATCAGAAAAAAATCAATGAATGCATAGGCAAACAAACTTTTAGGGTAGGCAGAACAAAATTAGGGGTTGAAGTCGGGTAAGCGGAAACCAACAACTTTTTTTACGCCTTAGCAGCAAATTTATGTTGTTTCGAGTGTGCCACTCTATGTCAACTTTGAAATGCTCTTTCATTCAATTACCATGCTTGTATATATCCGTTGTCAGCTATTAATATTAAATCTTGTACAATTGCTCGTTTTTCATCTTTTCACGCACAGCGAACTGAGTTATTCTGTAATAAACTCGACTGAAACGTTTTCAATAAAAATCTCATAACATTTATAATTATTTTCAGCTTCATTTCGAATCTCAAATCGACCTTTAGATTGTCACGTTTAGAATCCTATATAAATCAGATCATTATCTGGTCACATGAGACTGAAGTTTTTGAACAGCCCATTGTGTTCGTAGAAAGTTCATCAGGCATTAAATGGAATTCTGACAACAAATGATGTCCCCAATAAAACTGGTGTCTTTTAACAGATGGCTAATGCCTGAACTATGGGGAGATGTAATTGTGAATTTCGATTTCAGATTATCTTTGACTGTTGTCAATACCATGAAAATCTCATAAAGTGCATACATTCTGTGAAACTATTTTCAGAAAAATATTCAGTTGTAACAGGATTATAAATAAAACACAGGATTAAACACTAATTTTCGGATGTCAGATCCGTCCATTTTGATACGATATTCGTACGAGTATCATTTCGACAATTCCGATCTAATTCACATTTTGCCTACTGAATGGAATTCCTCATTAAATATTTAAAATGTTAATGAAAACTCACGTGTATCGTACGTCATACAACGGCACGTACATATTGTGCACATTTAACTGTTTAAATAAATATAGACGTGTTAAAATTGGAAACAAATAAAGCAAAGTACGAGTATGTGATTAATAGTGTTAAACTAGTTGTTATGACCATGTTTCTTGTACAAAATTTCCGATAGTAAACCACACGCATCAACACATATTTATATACTATTCTTTTGTATATAGTATTATTAATCAACATTACAATATCAGGCACAGTATCAGTGAAAATGCACGTCTTATATCAGTTAGGGCGAGTTTAAATAAAACGATCAACTGTTCCGGTATGGGATCTAAGCATTGTGCCTGTATTAAATGTCGATGCCTATATGAGATTGAACGCTTTTGATTGGTCAGGTAAACTGTTCCTATATGAAATTGGAAATATGGAAGTTTTTCCAGAAACAAAATCACGCCATCTTGAAATAAATACAACGAAACACAAACATTCATATTAAACCTTAAAGAGCTTAGGAATGTTAGTCAATAATGTATAGTTGATTAATGAAATACGTATTAAATTATTGATTTTATGCTGACATTTTATTGTCCTCGGTCAGCTGTATTGGCATTGGCCCTACGGTAACTCGCAAAAATAACCCAGCTGGTATGAAATAACTTCTTTAATAACATTACAATATGTACGTATTAACGTTGATTGTAAAACTCAGGTGGCCTGAAGACGTCTGACGAACAGTATTTCTAATAACGAGCATTACAAGAACATTACGAGTAATATGTAGTTCAATGGCTTGATACTTCGAGTAATAACAGACAATGACGGTAAGGTGACTTACAGAGCTGACATCCGGGTCCCCAAAATCCCGTCGCGCATGCGTTGTAGCAGTGCCCGGAAACCTTATCGCAAGGTTCGTCGTCCTGGCAACGGCACCGGAACTTGCAGTTGTATCCAAATGAGCCATCCGGACATCTGTGCATCAAGTCTCTGACCTCTCCTGCAAGATTGACAAGACATTGGGAAAACCAAGGCTTAACTCGATCGTTATATATATAAAAGCTTTGTGTTCAGAAAATGTTTAACGGTAGTTTATTATTAACCCTTTTATTTGAGCTCGATAATGTCGAAAGCCAAAGGTTTATTGAGACACTTTCTATTCCGTTTCCTGGGTAAAACCAGTACTTGGTTTCCTTTGAGAAAGATCATTCGAACGCTCACAGAGTAGGGATCGAACTCGCATCCTCCCGATCGAAAGGCGGACACCATATCAATTACACCACTGCGACATTAAATTATATATACCATATGCAAAGAAAACCTATGGGAATACATTTGCCAGAACGTTAATCATATAAATTGCATTTAGTAAGATTAATATGAGGCGTGTCGTGGGAAAACCGGGCTTAATGCAGGTCCGGTTTTCCCACGACACGCCTCATAATGTTTATCCGACTGAGCAACACAATAGTATTCTAACATGACAGCTTTTGATATACCTAAAGACAAAGAGCTGAATATACCGTTGTTTATTTTGCAACAACAACGAGAACGTAATCCAGAAACAAACACCATTGGCGTGGTTTATCTTTAGATAAAGATTCGCAAAGCAAATATTCCCGAGTTTCATCAAGACAATTTGTTTAAGAATCATGCCACCTTACAATAACGTTATTTTGCAAACTTTGGGTGCGCGAGTGTGGAAGAAAAATTACGCACGATTGCGTACATGAATGAACATGTGTCTGACCAAAGGTTTAATAGAATGGAATAGACAAAAGGTTTAATAGAGTGGAATAGACCAAAGGTTTAATAGAATGGAATAGACAAAAGGTTTAATAGAATGGAATAGACAAAATGTTTAATAGAGTGGAATAGACCAAAGGTTTAAAAGAATGGAATAGACAAACTGTTTAATAGAATGGAATAGACAAAAGGTTTAATAGAATGGAATAGACAAAAGGTTTAATAGAATGGAATAGACAAAAGGTTTAATAGAGTGGAATAGACAAAAGGTTTAATAGAGTGGAATAGACCAAAGGTTTAATAGAATGGAATAGACAAGAGGTTTAATAGAGTGGAATAGACCAAAGGTTTAATAGAATGGAATAGACCAAATGTTTAACAGAATGGAAAATACCAAAGGTTTAATAGAATGGAATAGACCAAAGGTTTAATAGAGTGGAATAGACCAAAGGTTTAATAGAATGGGATAAAGTACTCTTTGTAGATCAAGAGCCAAAACGACCACAATACGTTACTTCAATTAAGAAACCCTCTCATAAATAATTCTTCTTTAGACAGAGGCACTTCTGCTGCGAGAAAATGCAATTCATCTTCAAGCGCTTTTCGTGGACAAATAAAACCTCCCTTGGTGGTCGAACGTGAAATAAAGCGACGGAAAATGCAATTAGACGATTGCACCGGGACCTGTGTAAATAACGCCGACAAAACGACTGATGCCACACCACCGAAACGGAAACGCGGTATGTGTGTCAATGACAAAACCGGAGATACTAAACCCTCAGCTACTTTTGTTGATAAAAATACTGGTTATTTTTTGTCGAAAGTAGATTGTAATATCCCGCGAATCAGTAAACGCCCCATGAAGTTTAGCTTGTATATCCGTACGTTAGACCGTCTGTCCGGGTGTCTGTCTGCCACAAAGCTTGTCCGCTCCATACATTTTAACCGCTTTTAAAAGGGAATTCGATGAAATATGACAGTGATGTGTTTAAATCGATATTATTCGACTTTATATTGTATTTTCTATATTATTTCATATTTGTTTTGTAAAATTTGCAGATAAAAACTATTCTTCATTTAATAAATTGCTTAGTTTTGTTAGTAAATGCATGTACATGATTTCTAAGCGAAATGTATTTCAACACAACTAGCTTGGACTCCAAAATCGGCATTTTGACAAAAGAAGTCTACAGTTTGATGCTTCCCTGACAAAACAGAGAATGCCTTCATGTTGGATTCACCACTGTCAGCGCGAGATTTTTGTGCACGTTAATGATGCCAAAATAGCTCATTTAAAACTAAAGCGTTTAACTTCATTTTTCGTGTTTATGGTCAATGTTAATTTATCAAACGGAATGTACGGGCAATGCATATTACAATGGACCGTCACAGCGAAAGCCGAAACTGACTTTGTTATTGACAATGTAAACATCAAAAGAAGCAAGTCAAATAAAAACTCACTCACTGTTTGAGAAGATAGAATAATAATTAAGCCATATCTGCAATGGTATTAATAAACGCGTTCAATCAAACGACACGGTACACACAGAAGTTCTTTATTAAGTATATACAACTTCGTATCGTTCACAACAATGATTAAATAGGGTATACTGAAGTCGAGTAATATATATATATTCATCACAGCAAATTAATAATTGATAAATAATCCCGACTTTAAAAACAAATACTTAGATCGTTCACTTTAATATTAATAAGGCGTAAACAAGTTGTTGATTTCCGCTTACCCGACCCCCCCCCCCCCTCCCCCTATTTTTTTTTCCGCCGACCCAAAATGTTTTTTTGGCCTATCGATCATTAACGTTTTCTGACTTTCGGTAAAAAGAGCAGTTTTCGCTAATATGTGGCTTTTCAGTAATTAGCCAACGTTTAGAATTAATCTGCGTGAGAAAGGCCCTGTTGGTAATGACATACCGTACGGTACAGTTTCTTTGATAGGAGGCATTTAAACATTTTACATGCAGTCCAATATACCTGAACTGTGTGGTGACCAGAAAACAAAGTTACTGAAAAAAAGTTATGTTTACCACCCCCCCCCCTCCCCCCACAATTGTTTGGCCTAATGCATCAGCAGAATAAACTAAGTTTGCTTGCAATGCACAAACTGGAAAACCTGAAACAAGCCGCATGGCGACCGCCACAGTAAGGCACACCATATTCGCGTGCGTTTTGGAACACCTCGTCCACCAATGAAGTAATGACTTCTGTCAGTGAAGGGCCATTAAGTAAGTCAGATGTCCACCGTCAAGGGTATCTGAATTAATGTCCTACAAACATGAAGATTACTTGATAGCGGAAATCATGTAATTTGGAGACGACTTCAAAGACATTCCGTCGTACAATTATTTTCGGATAAGGCACGAGCATATGCAATGATTGATATCATTCGAAGAAAACAACGGCTTCGTCGGCCATCGGTGTTATATCGTTTATGCTGTATTTGTTCTGGCAGAAAACATCGAAGCGGAGTCTAATTTTTTTATTACAGATGTAAATACCGGACTATATGTCGTGTTTGAGTACCACAATTCAGTTGCGAAATGTAAATAGTTCTCTTAGAGGGTAAATGTTGGTGATTATTTTTAAAAAAAAATGTGGATACATATGCAAAACGCCGGCTATTTTGTTCTATTTACAATACCCACATGCTAAAAATGTTTTGTAATATTGCTAACAACAAATGCAGATTTATTCATAAACAAAAAGACATCGAAAAACATATCCGGGCCTTTCCATGTCAAATTTCATATTTTTGTATCACCTGTGTATATTTCTTGTACTCACAACCATGAATTGGAAATGTGGAATAATGTTTCCGCGATGTGTTCCTTCTTTCACAAAAAAGTAAGATTTGAATTAAGGTTCTCATAACTAGTAGTAAATTGGCAGTAGGGTATTTGTAGCCCGCAGCAAGCCCCATTTGCAAACACTTGCAAAAATGCTTAAAACTCTTTCACAGTATTAGCAATCGTACGGTACTGAAGAAAAAGGTTCGGGAGAAGCTTAGTAGTTAAGGTTTTGCACAAGGAAGTTGTTTGAAATTAATTCTTGAAGAACACCGACGGCAACTGGATTAAGTAAGCACTGTGCGATTTATTGCGAGTGTTTTTGCAGTGAAAATAAAACGACTTTAATAAACGATATTTCATTATTTTCACTTGCACATTAAACTTGTATACCAGCAGAATTAAATACATGTTAAATAGCGTTTGTCGGACTGGAAAGCTAGAAATAAAGGCATTGTGAAAAATGCTTAAATAAATAACTTTATGTCCCTTTATTGAGCGTTCCAAAATGAGAGTTTATAACAACTGTACCAGTCTTGGTTTGAAACATGTGCATTTCACTACACTCCCCTTACAAGCGATTTTATATTTTACCGCATTACATATATATAACTGGACACTTTGGGGTCAAGCTGTTAATTCTTGTTTCGCAGATCTATCTTCCAAGATGAATGTCCATTTCCTATCCCAATTAATTGAAGCCATGATCATCTCCGAAGCCTACTTATACGTGTAATGACCCGGTATCAGCACTATATAGGCGTTAATGAGAGTATTCTATGGATCATCGAGAAGTGATATTGTCACCCAGGCTCGTGGACTTAGTGTCGCGCTGATAATCAGCGTTTTTCGTATTATCTAGGAGTACATGTTAGTGCTTATTTGGCTGTCGTTACTGCAACAGATGTGTCTCAAATCGGATTAAAATTATGACGACCAGCGTTAGGAAACGTGTATTACAAATGGGTTGAAATCTGACCAATACAATCGTCATTGCTTTCATTTCTGCGCTTGCAGAGAGACTCAACATCTCTAGCGCAAGAGCCAGCAGTACAGTTTTGCCATCTGTACCATGCGTTACTAATTTTAGGTATTTCTATTACGTATTGTGTTTGTACTCTCTTCCGTTAGAACAGTGATTTAAAAATAATTATTGCTGGTATAAAAGTCATGTTTACATTTAACACACCAAAGTAATATAGCAAAGTCATCATGAATGAACATAACATTAATATAATACTTAAGCTAGAACATAATATGTCTGACATTTCTCAACTGCATACACTTTTTGTTAGAACATGTGATTTTACTTTTTTGTTTCTGATCTGATCTGATTTGCTATGAAATACGGTTTAAATTTTAAGAAACCGATCATTATGTCTTCTCAAATACTTAATGACATGTTTCGATCAGATTAATTTCAATTAGTTCTCAATTTTCTAATTATGCAATGGCCAAATGAACGTCGACGGCAGTGTTTGCCCAGTCACTCAAGCACGCTTGACTAAAACGTTATTTGTTTAAAGATAGTCATTTAAAAGACGTAATAAAAATGGATGCAAGTACAATTTGAAGCAACATTACGGCACAATAATTATCATTAAAATGTAGGAATGTTCAAAGGTCACAGCAGTTAGTCTCGGGCAGTTTATTTTGATGATATTTTATTACCACGAGTTGGGAGCTGGTAAATGTGGTCGCAATTCATTCTGCAATCGTAAGAGTCTTAGACCTGTAGATGAAAGAAAAAAGTTATACACTTTATGAGCTTATGTGAAATACGAAATGTAAGTTAATAGGAACGTTTTAGTTACGGGGCTCAACAAGCTTTCGTGCCATTTTTATCGGAGAGTACGTTCAACAGAATATAAACATAACCCATGAGTAGTGAACCAAGAGACTTGCACATTAATATGGAATGTTTTAAATATGTGGCTACTTACGTGACAATGTGTTTGATGCTGGCATATGTAATTGGACAGTTTATACAACAAATCATAACTTGCTCTTTAGAATTAGAATTTAGAATTTGTATTGATGGTGGTAGTTCAGAACCATATTTAATTATTGTTGCATATTGCACTACTAATGACATTTAGGTATTACTATTATTATTTTCAGTATCATTTTGTACCATTTTGATATTATATATGTATAACGAATAATTCATAGTACTCGAGGAATGTTCTCCCTTTTTAAATTACGTTTAGAGTATAACTTCCATTAGGTGATGAAGTAAACGCTAAAATCATATTACTCACTTATGTTAGAATAGTATACCTTGTTGATTTGAATATAAGACCATAGTATGAATAATACTTTTTGGATGAGTATGCATATTAACATAGCCTACTAGAGTTTCCCCACTGATAGAAAATTAATAGCATCTGTAATTACGTGTGGTACTTTCTCACAGACTTACATCCGTTATCAGCTGTGAACATTCGGACTCGTGTGTCGCTTTTGTCCTTTTCTCGCACATTGAAATGTCCCGTGAGATTGCCTTCATCGCAGGGAAAGCAGCATCAATCATGAATCGCTCGTATATGGTCCTCTCGCGAATACGTGTATCACATTCCTTCAAAATTAATTTCCACCGTTCTCATAGACTCACACAGCGGATCGTTTATATATAGGAAACAGTTATGCACATATTGTTCAACTTAGTGACTTGCAACGCAGTTATGTATGAAAATGCGTCCATTTCACAGATGTTTTAAATGGAGTCCATGTACATAAATATGGTCAAGAAGCAATTGTATACACATATATCTTGTTTGATAAGTTGCCATCAACATTAGATATACTACATTAGGAGATACTATCACCTAATTAGGACTTAGTATCTCCTAATAATGAGATAATGGAATACAAAAATAATATAGACTATGGCATTTGGACGCTAACGTACATGAGTGCAAATATGAAATAGAGAGAACAAAATTAACGTGACTGTACAGAATATAACCATAACCCATGAGTAGTGAACCAAGAGACTTGCACATTAATATGGAATGTTTTAACTAGTACAACATATGAAACATGTGTGTTCATACCACATCATGTCAAAGTTCAATATGGAAGCCAATAAAGAAAAGAGTTAATATTTAAAACAAATAAATATAAAGCAATCATAAAGTATATTCTTATAAGATCACGTGACTAATTCAGAAAATTCCCAATAGAGGCAGATGAAAGAGTAAGTTTAGAGGCAGATGAAAGAGTAAGTTTTAATACATGGAGTCGCCGCATCGGAGCGAGTCACGAAAAAATCACATGAGATAGTGTCTCCATTGAATTATTAATGGCTAACAAATTGATTACTTCGCCATTTTGTTATTGATGATAGGACACATGGGCATTCCTTGTACTGTTCACTTTAAAACTGATATCGTACACATTTTAAACACGTCTGATCTCTGAAATTTAACCACTGGAGGTCTCCATTTCCAGCATCGTCGAGCAATCAACTAAACCATTTGATTGCAGAGTATTCTGTATTACATTAGGTCCAATCGTGTTCCTTTCAGCAATAGACTCGTCTCAGTATTTATTTCGTGTTTATGTTTAACAGCAGCATTTAAATTACATCTAACCTGACCTTTTAGTCGTTAAAGGCATTTAAATGATCCCAAAAAGTGCCTGACCCGTTTAGTCGTTAAAGGCATTTCAATGACCCCAAAAAGTGTACGATCGGTGACCTAATTTAACTGATCTCCAGTCTGTATTATTCAGTTTCGAACATTAAATTGATCTGTAAATGTTTGTTTTACTCGATATCATTACTGATATATGAACATATGTTTTGTCCGACATCAGCATATCACACATCTCAATACATGTAGTGGTTTTCATTTCATAAAGCGCAGGCAAAAATATTGTATTTTATTGACTGTAAAACAGGTTCAGTATTAGTTCTTATTGGGATTCATAGAACTAAATAGTTTAAAGTTTAGTATCAGTTAATGACATAATGCACATTGTTTAAATCATGACCTTGAATCTTAAAAATGCAAAGATAGAGACCATATCACTCATTCGTCCTGCAAACTAAATGGAACTCTTTCTGCAATAGTTGCACAACGGTATATTTTATGCATTCACAACGATATAGTTCTATAAATAAGAATCCCAGTCATCATATTAAGACGAAGACATTTGGAAAATATATATTTCAAATATCAAACATCAAGAAAAAGACGTATGCATTTGCATATATATTGGATATTATTTTCATCGAGCAAAGTTGTCTTTGTGTTATACGCTTGCTGACACATTGCTTGAAATAATCAAACAGAAGAAACCTTAATGTCAACCAAAATCGACAAAGCTATTTAATATCAAAAGAAACGCATGTTACAATGTATAAATACTTGTATTATATAAAACACTATTATGCAGTAATTCCGTTTAAATTAAGCACTTATTTTATATAATGAATACAATTTCACTCAAGAAAGTTTTGTTCACTGATGCGCATGTGGACTATATACCAAAAACGTAACTACATTTATCGTATGTACTAGACCAGTGCGGTCGTTTTACGCATTGTCCTTGGTGCAATACACATGTTACGCTGTGTACATGTACATACAAACAAAGATGCTGGACAACAACGTTATGCATGGTATCGGCATTATCGTTTATATCATCATCTTATAACAACACAGAAAAGTAAGTGAGCCCGCATCTGTGCACGATATTAAACGTCCATGAATGTATCACAATACATCAATGTGGTCCGACGAGCTACCGAGGAGTTATTGCGATTATAATGAATTGCTACGATATACGAGCGCATGCAATAAATCCTGAGCATCATATCCATCGTTCCAGAGATATAAATGATATCAGTATGATTAACATATTGATATTCTTGTTAAGCAAGTCCTGTAAAGGCAATATTTTCGAATGAAGCATCCAAAAATACGACACGTTACTCGGTTACACTTTTCATACAGTAAGGGTTAGTTTTACAACCACTTTTCTGAGTAGACTGCGTCAGTGTTAGAATACGACTGGTGTGTATAGTTTATTAAATATCCATGCATTATAAATGTGTTCTATGGTGTATATTAAGACTGTGCTGATTATCCACACATACTCCTTATAGCGTACAGTACATTAATTATATTAAGATTAGGGATTAGGATGTATATTATAGAGTATAGTATTGTTATGATCGGCATGTACATGTAAGTATATTCATACTTTTATAAGGATGTATATGTGGAGTGTACATAGAATACGCTCTGTATATGCCCGTTTAGAATATATGCTAAGTATATAGATTGCAGTAAAAGGATGAAAGTTGTAAAGCGTTCTAACTTTAAATTCTTTAAATACTGAAAAGTTTGTGGGGTTTAAATGGTGATGAATGCAGTTGAAAATTAACCTAGTATTGCAAAGCTAAGTTTCGCAGTTCATGCTTCCATACTAAACGATCATTGTTTAGTTTTGTTGATCAATCATTAGTGTAAAGTGTAACGATGTGCAAAATTAATGTTCAAAGTAGCCAGAATTATTGTATCAACGTAAAAGAGCCCTATTGCAATTGTCAATGCAAATGTTTAAAATAATAATTTGGCATCAGAACTAATAGACAGTGCTTCATGCACCGTTGCACTAACAAAACTTCACCGACATGTTTATGTACTATCGTAAATGTCTGTGTTCAGTTAACATGCAGCTACCATACTCACATCTTTAACATTATTTGACCCTTGACATAGGCAACGTATCATCTGGTTTTTGACTTTACTACATTTCCAGTTTACCTTTCAGTTTGTTATTCCCGACTTCTATTATTGCTGAAAGCCTTGTTAACTCAACCGATGTCTCAGCAAAACCAAAACTAAGACATCAAAAAACTTTTTTTTTTTTTTTTAGCTTAAATGTAGCGGAAATAAGCGTTTCAGGAAATGAGATATCCTAAAAGTCAAATGCCTCCGCGATGCATACTTCCTCTTTTATTTTTTCCTTAGAATAACAGACGTAGAATGATTCGTGGCACCAACTGTTTGGATAATATTGTAAACGTCTGGATAGGCACAAACGCCATGAGAGGGCCCAGCTTGAAGAAGATTTTAATGGATTTTTCTTTCCCGTTGTGAGAAAATGCTGTAAATGCACACATGTGCTGAATATATCGTCAATGCACAAACGTGCTTAGTTTATTGTCAATGTGTACTCTAGATTTAAAACAATGAATGTCAATGGATAATGAATGTCCTTGGTAGTACGTGTGGCCAATTTGTTAAAACTTGTTATACATTCTGTACTCAAGGTACGCAATTACTAACATTTTCGTTTCAGTGAGAACATAGAAAGGACAAACACAATGTTGGCAAGTCATTCTTTTGAACTGAATGCAGCGATATTGAAATTTGCTAATTCTAAGATGGCTCCGTTGTGTTGCGAATAAGCACTTCCTGTTATATTTTTAGTTAATAAAGGCAGTCTCTTATACCTAAATACCTTTTAACAGTGGGCTCCCTATCTTAAATCTTGGTAATTTCAATGTCATAGATAAGGTCTTGCCCGTTATTGGTTCTTTTTGTAAAATAAAGGAAAATACGTTGTCATGGTAGCATCATCAAAATCAATTCCCCCCAAAAACGTGTATAATATATAAATATAATAGTTGGGTTATACATCTCACAGCCCACACTATTAATCCAGGTTGGCCCAGGTGTTGAAACAGGACGTTTGCCAAAACTGTGTTTATAATTATTTAACCGGAAGAAATATTAGTCCCCACCCAACTTTTCTGTGAGAATAATGAGGTATTCACAACATACATATATGTGGCAGAAAACACTCATTTCTTATATTACGTTTATGTGTTTATAGTTTGGTTAAAATTTCATGGTAATATTGCATTTGGTATCTAGTTAAATTTCGGATGTATTTAGTTATCGTAAAAGTTTGCGACGAAGTAATTGTTGTATAATCGGCTATTTTTTTATTAGTTAGCGGAAAGTCAAAGGCATGTAATTATTGCGCAGTCAATAACTAACTCTAAATTTGTTCTAATGTTTAATATAATAACATCCACGCCGACCCAATAAAGGTTAATTGCCTTGCTCCTAATAATTTTATATCCACTGACAGACGGACTGAAGTCATAAAATGTATTCATTATTCATTTTATTGACTATTGAACGTTCAGTAGTTTAATTTCTTGGTGAGAAAACCGATGGCTATAAAAATATATAGTCACTTATAAAGTCGTGCAACTTCTCAATTCCCATCAAACATTCAAGACGTATCTCGAGAGCAATGTATACCGAGGGTTGAAGGCGCTTACTCTGTATGTAGCTTTTCCAGATCTTTGAGTATGTACCGAATCGTGACAATGCCTGCATGCGTAATACATTTTACGCGAATCAAAACACATTTACGGAATTCAGTAACCCGAGTGTTGACATGGCAATAAATATTTCGCCCATTTAGCGCAAAAAGCCGTTAAAGTAGCATAGAATTCGAAGCGGATTTCATGAAAGTTAATGGCATTCTCAAAATGACATGTCCCATAGCGTCCACGCTGTAGTGAATTTTTTAGCAGTTCCCACATGAACGTTGCCTCCATTTGCTTTGTTATCGGCGCTTCGGCGCATTGTCTCGGCGCTTCGGCGTATCGTGTCGACTCGTCGGCGTCGTGTCGGCGCGTCGGCGGCCTTTCATAAGCATAGGTCGAAGTCGCGAAACTACGATGGCCGTAACAGGACACCGTACTACTCTGCATCTTACGGATTTATTCTAACCGACTAATTTACTTTTGTTATATCGATGCTAGGCCTTTCTTACAAGTTGAAGTATGCTATGAAAACCCAAGCTCACTGTTCGAAGTATTCTGTTGGCGACTTAAATTTGAACAAGCGGAGTGGAGACCGATTCGGATTTTCTCCTAGACTCATAAATGACCAAATAGGTTGTCATTACATAGATTCGCCTCGCAACTAATGGGCGACATACCACCATCATTATCCCATCACCCGTGCCTTTGTCGATAGGCGTGTATAATCAGCAGATGCAGAGTAAAATACGGTCGGAGATTAATAAAACCATTAAATACATGCTTGTGATTGCGCTAATATTTACACAGTGCTTATAGGATTCCGGGGAACTTTATGAGCATTCAGGAACATAACAAATTAAGAGCGAGCTGATAAGGAAACATTTACAGCCCAGCGTTCGTACAAGAATTAACCACGATGTCGTAAAATCATTGGGAAAGGTGGCAGGGCGTATCTGTCGTCCATCCATACAGGCGTGTTATGATTAGCAACCTTATCTGTATTTATATTTGTCAACTGTGAGACTTTAACCAAGCATAGTATACTCATGTCTTAATGTCTATTCAAAGCTATGGTTTGTCACCGAATACGTCAACAACCAAACATAAAAATAAAGACCTCATTCCATGTGTCCAGGGCATTGTCACAGTCACGATTTCAAGTAGTCGGTAAGGACAACTTGGACGCGAATGTATTCCCTTAACAGCCATTCTGCAATTGGTTTATTTAAGGAATCGAAACACTTGTTCAACAAAAAATCAAGACACATTGTGTACATGTTATCTAGCTGCTATACACAGGAAATATTCCAACAAATTCACAGGTCAGACTACATCTCACACTGATTCTAGGTCGGCGCTAAGCTATGAAAATTAGTAGCCATATCTTTTGAATTTTCAAAAATACTTATCATTTCGATTTATTTTTCCCCAGAAAAGGGAAAATATTCCATATTTTCAAATAATTTCCAAAATGTCAGTAGCGACAGTCTTTTTGGCTCTGAACTGTGCACGCTATAATGTATATATATATATATATATATATATATATATATATATGTGTGTGTGTGTGTGTGTGCGTGCGTGCGTGCGTGTGTGTGTGTGTGTGTGTGTGGCGCGTCGTGAGAAAACCGGTCTTAATGCATGTGCGTAAAGTGTTGTCCCGGATTAGCTTGTGCAGTCCACACAGGCTAATCCAGGACGGCACTATCCGCTTTTATGGTATTTTCTGTTTCAATGAAGTCTCGTCTAAACATAAATCCACTGGAGGCAGAAAGTGCCGTCCTGGATAAGCCTGTGCGGACTGCACAGGCTAATCCGGGACGACACTTTACGCCATTTACTCCCTACTAGTCTATTCTGTACCATTTTAATCTAAAAGCACTTATACAGCCACGATTAGTTATCTCATTAACAGTCCAACAGTTATATAATGAAATATATGAGCACTGTTTGAGACCAACAACACTGGCAAGAAGGATTCCAATTATACAAGTTGTCTTCAGTGCAAGAAATACGATCCAATGATCACTGCTTCGTTCACCAAAGTTATGCAATAGAAAAGTGATTTTAAAATAATGTAATGTTTAATCTTAATTATCTGACTTGCAACGTCATTATATTTAGCTTGGTTATACATTTATCAACATTGAATACCTCGTATATGTATACCAAATACGAGGCGTGCATAATGTCTTGATTCGTTAAATGATGCATGCAGTGCAATGGATTTTGTACACTTCTGATTGTTTAAGTTTCATTTCACAGTAGGTCACATGTAGGAATCATTTAAATATAAATATTACTGAAACTGTTCTGTTCGCAGAGCGCTGTAATGGTGAATATTACTTGGTATTCCCCATCTCTAATAACAGCATTATTTATTAAGATTGATTTGTTAATGACATAAGCAACTTTGGTACTCAGCATATTTGCAAACGCCTTTTTAGTCTTAGTCTTTTTTTAAAGGCCTAGTTTAATCCTTCTTTATTTGCAGCCCCCCCCCCCCCCCAAAAAAAAAGACAAAAAAAGGGGTATTGTTCTCCTATGTACTGGCACAGTGCTGTGGTCATAGTGTGGACACAGTGTGGCGACCCATATCAGCTGATATCAATACATTGGTGCAGAGGAAACAGTGAACTTAGCCATTGCTAAGTCAGCTTAGAGAAAAGATTGGAGATAATGTTAAGAGATTTTACAGTGGACCAATACACAGATATGAATACCGCATGGAGATGCCAGACATTTCTTAAACTAGGCCTTTAAGTCTATGAATGGATTGGGCAATACTGGCCTTGATGTCTATGAAATGGAATCAGGTTAAGTGTAACAATATGACATCGTGTTATGCATACCTACGAAGCCACTTCAATACAGCCGTTACTATCTTCGTTAGGCCAGAGTTTTTTAATTTCTTGGTTTTCGGACAATTTTGAAAAAGCGTCCGGTTGAAGGAGGGATAAATAAAAATAAAAATAAAAAACAACACAGAAGTGAGTAAATTAATGACTAGAATTTAACAAATGGACAGTGATATTAAAATCTTAATGCTTTATTACTTTTAAAAAAAACATAAAACACAACATTAACTTAATCACTAAATGATAACCATGACATTAATTAATTTTTTTGCATTCCGTGTAACAGGTTGAGACGCTTTAACAAGGTCATTTTTACGATATCGGTTACATTATAATTTTTTTTTTGCATTTCGGAAAAAATCGGGTCGGCGGATCCGAGAACCAAGAAATAAAAAAACTCTCGCCTTTGTTTGGACGATCTGTAATGTCGGCTCAAGTTCAAATCCCCTTTTGTCATGTGTACAAACGAGACAGTGCAATTGTTAGAGATTTTCGTAATCTCAACTTTAAATGTTTAACTGCTCATATTTAAGTTCCTTATTGTGTATTTTGCATGAGTTGATGTAAATGGTTTCAAATATACAGAGTTGTATGATAATTCTGAAGAGAATTTAAATGATTTTACGGAAATTAGAACGTATATAAATTAATAATTGTCGATGACGCAGGCACCGCGTCATCGTCGAATACCCACGTGTGATATGCCGTTACACTCTATAATCACAAATGTAGTATACGTAATGAATCAACCCTGGGTTACCGAGGATGGCACCACGTACCTAAGGTACTAACTCGAGTTAATAGATCCAAATGAACCACGTCCTCATAGACATTTAGTTATTCCAACATGATGTTAATCTAAATTAAATACATATTGTTTCAAGTATTGAATATATTCAAAGGCAAGAATTTGCTTCTACACTAGTCGATGCAATGTCCTGTTTATAAATTCAAATTTCAAGATAACGAATAGATTGTTAATCGTAAGATATGATGCAAAGGATTAAAGACAGCGAATCGTCCTGAACATGGAAACGCATTGAAGTTATCATTTCGTAAAAACAAACATTGCAATCTGAACGATAACGCTATCTCCAGACGATCCGTATCAAATCAAACAGTTTGGCAACGTAAGACATGTTATTAATTAAGCACACGTACTATCTATTTTAGGACTATCCCAGAATTCCTCGAAACGTGTTTATCTTTGTTATAATCAAGTTACCCGGTGGTGGTAATTCATTAAACGCCTGGGAAATGGAGCGTTCCAAAGAGGTGCCTAAAAGAAGGGGCATGGATTACATGGCCGCGAGTAGTGTTCTCAGACTTATAGATGTTGTAGATAACTAACTAGATACTCCCTTTTGTTTCTGAGGTTAAATGGTAGATATTCTCTGTTCAGTTGTGCATTAGAAAGTTTCACTATTTGAGCGTGCTTTTTGGAATATATATTTAGATTCTTATTATTCCTCACTTACACATATACTCGTATGTAATTAATATGATCTTGTTTAATTTTGTTCAGTTGTACATGCAATTATGTTCTTGTTCAATTTGGTTAAATTTTACATTATAAAGTTTAAATGTTTGAGCGTGCGTCTTGTGTGTTATTACTTGTAAAATATAGTTTCAATGTTTCGATTTTTATTAATTTACAAATACACATACTTTATTGTTCTCTCTTGTCGATGTCGAAGATAAGTTACATGTAGATACTCAAAAGCTGGTTAAAGTTAGTTTTGAAGTCACATGTACATCATAAAGTTTGTATGTCTAAGCGTGGGTACAGATGTTTATTATTTCATACATACACATTGCACGCATATTATTATTGACCATATGCTGGTGCACTTTGGTGCTTGACAGCATTTATTTTCTTGAATGGTTCTTTGTTCATAGTTTATATCTTAGAGTGCGCGTTTAGACTTTAAATATTCTACCCACACATAAGAATATGAATTGTAGTTTGTGCTGAACGACTTAGTTTTAGAATTTTTTTGGCACGTATTATTTTAAAGTTGTATGTGCAAATATATCTAACAAACTGCAAAAGGTAAAAGTAAAATTAGGTTATTCCATTACATTTCATTGTCATTTCTCATGAATGCTATTTTGGTATTTTTTATTTTAATGTTGGTGTTGTTGTTTTTAAGTCTTTCACGCATGGATTCAAGACCAGTTAAACGTTAATTTCATGTGTTCAAAAACAGAAAATCTGTCAATTGGAACTTGATGGGCGAAATAACATCATTATCCAAATACATGAAGCTGCAATACAAAACTTAGCAAATCGTAATATAGGTATGGTCTAGGACCAGAAAACCTAAGTGAGTCAAAATGAACAGGGTTAGATAATATAATCTGGATTTTTCCTAAATAAGTTCGTATTTCTATAACTTGAATGTATGTGTGCGAAATAGCTAGAAATGTTTCACCAGTTACTTCACAATACAACCAATGGTTTCACTCATTTTACTTCACCATACAACCAATGGTTTCACCCATTTTACTTCACCATACAACCAATGGTTTCACTCAATTTACTTCACCATACAACCAATGGTTTCACTCAATTTACTTCACCATACAACCAATGGTTTCACTCATTTTACTTCACCATACAACCAATGGTTTCACTCAATTTACTTCACCATACAACCAATGGTTTCACTCAATTTACTTCACCATACAACCAATGGTTTCACTCAATTTACTTCACCATACAACCAATGGTTTCACTCCATTTACTCAATGAAACACACTCAACACCGCATGTTGGTAGTTAGAACCAGTTCTCTCATTCGAATACGTATACCTAACGATAAAGGGTAATTAGCTCAGCACCACATTTCAGTTATGCTAATTAATGTTTTTCAGTTACCACAACGTGTGCACCATTAAAGCGAATTCGTCACGGATGTGTGTACGAATAGTTAAATATACTACGGGCGGAATGACTTCAAATAGGCAGTTATCATCGAAGTTGCGAGTTCTAAACCGTGGATTGCCTCATTTATCGTTTAGTCATTTGTTATAGACTTTATATAAGTGAATTGTTGACGAATCTTATACATCAAATGTGGATGACTCGATTGTTTAAGGAGCCGAGTGCCTGTAAACAGCATTACAACTTGGATGAGTTTCTTGAATTAATTTATTATAATTAATTAGTGCTTTGGTCGTTCAAGTACATAATTATATATTACTAGTAACAATAACGTCAATTCAAAAATACTTAATTCGGAGCGCGTGGACAACATCCTGAAGTGTCCATAACCTATTTTTCCCTTGATAGTATGTCTAAGATATGACTGTTACATCAGAAGTAATTCATTTGCCACTTAAATACTTTCCATTTACGGTAAATCTACAACAGTTTTGTCACAAGTCAAACTGTATATTGTGTTCAATTGAACGAGCACGTAAATGAAATTACATCTGAATTGACAGTGCTTATGATTGCAACATTATAACTTCCTGGATTTCTGCTTATAACAAGCCCTGTGCACCATATTGTTCATATTTAACTTAGTATTAATGAAACACATGTATGGTGATAGTGAAGGAAAACCCCGAGAACAAAACGCATATCTGTAGAACGTATACGTGTATGTAAATATTCATACAATCATCTTAAAGTGACTTTTCACTTCAAAATAATACTATTTTTTACAACTCTTAGTAGTAGTACTCGATATCAAGGTGAACTCCTTCTAATCCCTGATGAAAACTCAGAGAACTAAACGCATTATTTAAACTTGTTTATGTACTTATTTAAATAAGTTTCGACATAAAGAAGGTACCATACCATTAATGAACTACTTTTTCCAAGCAGTTCTCTGATGAAACCTCAGAGAACAAAACAGTTTCAGCTTGGAAATAAAACTTCATTCACAATTCTTATTAGACGATACACTTTTTTCAGGTGAACAGCTTGTTTCCAGGATATTTCTCCCATGAATATAACCTCGCGCAAAAACGCTTGGCACGAATCCTATGTAGATATGCTAATCTATGAACCAGAGACGGAATGCACCTAACTTTGAGAACTTTATGCCAAGGCAACATGCGCCGAACAAAAGGTGTATACCGTACATTGTTGGTAGGTAAAGCGAACACACGAATTACTTACCCGCATTAGTGTTCCGTGTAATGTCCAACACTAGTACAATAACTAAGGCTATAAATCCACACGGAACATTTATCAAACACATATTTTCCAAACTAAACAGAACAAAAAGCACTTATATCCAGTCCAGACACATTCTTTATTTCACAGGCAAAATATTTTCGTTCGCTAGAATTACTGTATATCCTTGCGCATGCGCAGTGTAGAATCGGTCAACGGTTAAGTTTCAACGTGAGCGGTTTTCATGAGGAAACGGCAGGCATCCGCCAAGCCTCTGTTGGAGTGTACTGGAAAGTGGAAAAGTGTATTTGAAATAACTGAGCACACGTATCGGCTTCAATGGAGCCGCGCGAGCGAATGTTATTCCACGTGCGTTTTGTTCGCATATGCGCCTGCCCCCGCTGCTAGCTTTGAGCGTGGTGGTGGTTTAATTAATGGTTAATTGATGAGTAAATCGATCGGCTGCGAATCATAACCGAAGAACAATGATCGTCTGCAGATAATGACGCCTGTAAGATAACGAATAGTATATCTTAAGTGTTATTATTGCATATGTAGTCGCTATCATCGACTGGTGGAACAGAGCACTGGCACTGTCTCGAGCTATTATCTCGTTTTTGGTAATGTTTCCTGTTTGCATTAAATTCGCGCACTTATTAATGCAATTTGTATTTTATTTACGTTATCTGCATACGAACAACTATCATCATCAACACCAAAAAAAAAACAACAACATTGCAACTTATTCTGAATGTTAGTATATTCGAAACGAACATTGTGTATTAACAGTTCAAGTATATAAAATGCGAATAATATTTATAATAATATAATATAATTGTTCACATCATAGTGAAACACCATAATATGCATGATATACTCTTATACTTTAGCTTAAAATAATTCAATTACAAAAGTAAATATTTCATTTCGTTAACATCATTTCACCTGCAGTTATGATATGACGATGTCATCTAAAAGGGCATCAATGGGGCAATTTCTTAACAAGAAATGTCTTTAAAAAGACAATCGGCGTTGAAATTAATATTGAGATGTCATTTACAAATTACCTAAAAAGGCGGCCAAGATGATCGGTTACATGACTTCTCAGACCCCAGATTTTTTGGTCCCCACCAATATTAGGAGACTTATTGGACCCCAGATTTTTCAGATACTATAAGGAAACTTCTCGGACCCAAAAGTTAATTTGAGATAAATATATTAATTTAAAAATTAAATAAGATTATAATTAATATATATGCCGTGAATAAACCAATCATACGGCTCCATGTTTCCACCAGTGATATATGAATAACCAAAATAATTTAGGTTAACATAATTGTTATCTGAATTTGTCAAGCCAATTTAACAAATTAAGAATGTAAGAAAATAATTTCGGGAATGAATTAAAATTCTTATGTATCACACGAGTCTATATAGTTATTTATAGTACCGGTAATATACCATTCATGTTAGTTATCTAATATAATAACGATCTGAAATCAAATAAGCATTTATACTGTGTATCCCAATAAAAAGCAATAGTCAGGCAACATTCAGCGATTTTTGAAATGTTAAGACTATATTTTTGGTAACGCAACCATAACAATTCATTAGACTATGACGATTTTAAATTATATGAGTAGAAATATGATATATCAGGGGTTCCTGTGTATAATTAGTATTGCAGATTGTGTATTCATGCTACGCGATAACAAATCGACGTATTCCGATTCTTCTTTCATAACATTTTATATATACGCGTGCTATTTTTAGAATGACACTACTGTTTCTGGAATTTGATGAACTCGCTAGAATCAATGGGCTACATGGAACGGCAACACTGTGAATGAGATTTATGAATGGGAACATTGCACAATTGCTATTTATAGAGCGTACCGCTTATATAAATGTAGGCTAAACAAAATAGTTATTTCGTTACGTGAATGAATATAGCATTCTGTTTATGGCATACAATGAGAAAATACGTTCATAATTAGCCTCAGTTCTAGAGTAAATGTTGAAGATATGTTTATAACTTCATTGTAACCGCTTATGTAAACAATAATGTAAAATTTTAATCCCCAAAAGTATGCAACAGTTATTGGTATACGTTAAACCATTTTTTGAAGTTTGCATTCCCTAGAATTAGAAAATTTGCCCAATTCTATTGGCATTCAATTTTCCCGCTGCATAATTCTCGCAAGAAAATCTGGGTCAAAAGTGATCTTAGACAGCTACGCCGAAAAAAAATCTGAAATTCAGATATTAATACTGACATATATTAATGGTAAAAACAGGGTATTTTTCATGAAAAGAGTGCACGCATTCTGAGATAAAAATCAATTTGTAATATGGGTCTTGTTTGTTTGGCCTTTTTCATGTTCACATGTTGACGTCATAATTGTGAGTATTTTCTATAACACTTCTTCTTACCAAGCACTAGAACGCCGTTGGTTAAAGCGGTGTCTACTGTCATTTCTTCGTATGACTCTTAAGTCGTGAGTTCGATTCCTGCTTGGGGTTTTAATTTTTCAGAATTTTTTGCTAATTTGATTTTATCCAATGTCTTATTGTGTATTATACTATGTTTTATTTATTTCATGCACATGCCTTTCTAAAGCGCATTTCTATCATATAATAGCCTTTATAGTGCAATGGGAATCCAATTTTTCGACGGCATAGGCCCTTTAAAATCGAGAATAAAATGAATGTCAAACATTCTTTTTTTTTCCTAATTTATATCGATTAACGAAAAACTAGCTAATGCATATCTATAAAGGCAATCATTCACAGACATTTTCTATTTGCAGATCATGGAAAACCGCGCGTGGAAAACTCTAGTTGAGATATAATCGTTAGTTATTGTAATATAAATAATAAGCGTATTATGTGATTTAATTTGTGGGATTGTTTCAGTGTTCCTGGGATAATTTAATGCGGTATGTCAATAACTCCATGAAATACGTGTATTTGCGTGGGTTACATTTCACTCTATATACGAGGCAGCGAAGATGCGATAACGCGAATTTTTTTGTTTCGCATCTTTGCCGTCATAAATTCTACATATATGCACGAAATTAGGACAAAAAGTAGCGTCCTAACTGTTTTTTTTATGTTCTATACGTTTAGTCACGTTTAACTCAAATGCGAATCTGCATCAAATAAAAACTAAAATGGTGAGATGTCACATACCGTGGAAGGAAATTTAAATAAACATTCAAGAAATTGAATGTCCCAAAAACAACATTTACACAATAAATATCTCCACTAACTATTATATAATTCAACAGACATGGAGTAAAAGCAATTGCCTAATAACTGCAATACATATTGAATCTTCAATGTTTAATTTTCCGATAATTCTAAACCAGCGTTTTTGTTACAATAACGTTTAAAATGCTATTAAATTCAATATATCATCCTTCTTTTTCAAACATTTTATTTGAAGTTCGGCCTTGGATGCAAGCTGACAAAGTTAATTTCGATTATAAACACCGACACCTGTCAACACGGAAAGCATTAAATTTATATCGGTTTCCATAGAAACATTATTAAACATAATCGCTTTGCCGATATAACGGTGGCCCTTGAGAAAACAGAAATGCACACATTGTCCCTGGGTACTTTTGGTTGTCCAAAACGATTATCGTTTGCTATTTGTCATTATTCATTATTGTTTGACTGAAGCATATTTGCCTTTGTCTTGATGGCAACTTTTTCTCACGTGTTTCGAGGCTGTTATGATTGATGGATTGTGATTATTTTGATGGCGAAAGAGAAAGACAAAGGCTGTAGAACCGGACGTTACATTATGTGTGTGTACCGTAAAGTACATAATAGTAATAATACATTTTACAATTTAACCAATGTAGAGTATGATTTACTCAAGAGTTGTGAAACAAACAAAAAACGAAATTTAACTTAAAATTCCAGTGTTCATGGCATCGTGATATTTAAATTGATAGTGCGTAGAAAAAATTGTTTGTTGCAGGTAACCCGACCTACCCTAAAAAAATGCCCCGACCCTAGAACATTTTATTGTGTTTGTCAGATTGAGTTTTGGTTTATTTACTATTTTCAATAATTAAATGTATTTTTGGATAAATAAGTGTTTTGTTTTGATAGTATCCATTTATAAACAATATTTAAGGATATTGCTGATACGTTTTGATTATTTATTCAGTTTTAGAATCTTCAAGTTGACCATTAACCAGATAAAAAAAATCAAAAAAAAAAAAAAATCCCGACCTACCTACCCTAATTTTGTGGGGCATGTTACCTGAAACAAACAAATTTTTTTTTACGCCTAATTCAAATGGATATATTATGTTAATCGCGAATAAACGCCGTTTTGTAGCCATATATTAGCAATAATAAACTAAGCGAATAACGACGTCTATACTAAGTATTTAATATAAATTTTACAGATATGGGAATAGAAAAACAACATCACCGTTAGTTTCGCTTGTCAACAATAAGTTTTTGCATCAAATTCATTTGTTCTGAACATTATTTTTTTCATTTGTATGCAAATTTCAAACATTATATTCGGTTATCTTTTGGAATCTGACTAAGAAGTTAATGTTTAGTTAAACAACATTATGCATAGTTCACACGTAAGACACGAGATGTTTATCTCCATACTTATTCGAGTTGAATTTCTGAAATAAGCTGTATTAAAGTTTGGTATGCTTTTGGCATTAAGTACAGTATCAAGCATAAGTATTCCTAATTTCATCTAAATTTAAATTTTAGTGAACAATTATTAAAACCATGTACAACACACTATAACAACTGATTTGCAGGAAACTTTTTCAACCCACTGCGCTTTTAAATTATCAATGACACGCGTTTGAACGATCTTTTTTATTTCATTTCACCAAACATTTTACCTTTACACGAATATATGTGGTTCATCTCTGTAACTTGTCTGTAACGTGTTGGTCACAGTTGGCGATGACATTGTTACGACCACCAGCACTGTAACAATACCACATTCAACATGAATCGCCCTTTTACAGCATTAATCGGATCCAGACTCGAATTTTATTGCGGGTTTATTGTCATTCGATTCATGGCCTCTTGAATTAAGGAGAACACACTGTTCTGGAAGCTGTTCAGTGTTTTGTCACACCGTATGAGTAGTTTTTCGGAGAATGGTCGACGTGTCAACGGGCAAAGGCTTAATTTCTGCACAACAACGCTTTCAAACTTCATTTAAACTTTACGGGCAGGTGACAAATTGAAGTTAGACTAAAACGAAACCACAACCCTCGAAGTAAAGTTTGGTAATGCGTATCATCAAAATAATTATTGCGAAACTTTAACAAAAGCAAACGTCTGTCGTCGACAATATATACGGTGATCGGTTACAGACGGACAGATGGACAGACAGACCTTGAGATTACTATATTCCCCGAATTATCTTCGGGAATGCACAGAACACAAGCACCTGCCATCTAAAACAACACAATTAGTGCTTGGTTGGGAACAATAGTTTTCTCAATTTTTTTACAACAATAGAAATTATAACCATGGTGTGTGATGCATATACACGTACATGTACTTGCCTCCAATTTCTGGTCTATTTTTTACAGCTATGCAAATATTTTTTAGTTTTAGAACAATATCGGTTTCTTTCTTATTATTCATTATTTGAACATCCAAAAGGGGCTAAGAAAGAGATGTCAAAGGGTGATTATTTATTATAATTATTTTGATTAATGGACTTATTCACAGATTTTCGCATTTTTTGAAGTATGCTATTAAATGTCTTAACCTGACAGATTTCAGCATCGGACCTAACAAGCTCAAGAATCATAACAAGAAAAGTATTTAGAAAAAAAGAAAAGAAGAACAATTGGTCGCAACGGGGATATAACCCGGGACCTCGGGGTTAAAAGGTTATCACCTTAACCACTCGGCCATTCCGACTTCTATATCTGCACTATTTACTTTATCTAAAAGTTCCAGGTGATGTCAACAGTTTCAACAAAAACAACACAAACACTCCAATTTATTTCATCGTTTATCGTTACAAACGCTTTATAATTTTGTCTATTTCAACTGATGATTACTCATAAACGAAACTGTTTTACAATATATTTCTAGGTCCGTAGTGTTTTTTTCTCCCTTGTATACACTGTTCTTTTATTTTTGGAATCGGTAAAAAATTCATATAATTTCATGTAAACCTTTGTCAAGCGATGCACATGTGTCTGCTAACGACATTAAAAACATGGTTATATTTTTAGAAACAACTAGCTATTCATTACCCCTTCCGCATTGAACATGACGCAGTCGCACGCAATACCGGAATATGTTACAATAAACTCGCATTCCGTCTTTCATATACTCATATTTGTTCATTCATTTGTTCGCGTGCGTTTTTCGTTCGCTCGGTCGTTCGCGTTCGTTTATTCATTATTTTCTATCTTCTTTTACTCCTGTATTTATTCTTTCTTTTCTTTTTCTTTCATTCCTCCCTCAGTCTATCCAGTCATGCGTCCAATCATTTGTCATACATTCATTCATTTATGCTCCTTATACCTGCTTCATTGCTTCCATGCACGACTCCATCTCTCCGTTTATTCATTCATTCATTCTTTCGTAAATTAATTTATTTAAAGTATAGGTTTGGCATTTTAATCGCAAATAAAATTGTATTATGATGTTTCCTTGCAATGGAACCTAAATGAATGAATGAATCGAATATATTGGTTGATGTGTATGCAAAGTAGTACCTATATTTACATTGCGAGTTTGGAAACGGCATATAACTCAACCTCCTACAATATGTCCGGTCTAAACTCTAGCATTCGTCAATCATTCTCACGGGAAACCAACAGCCCCGAAGCCTTCCGTAAAAGCCAATGTCGGACGTGTCTCAACAAATGTGACGAACAGAAGAAAAGGTTCTACAACCCGCCAGGGACTCGGTTATTTATGAAGCAAATTTAATTAAATATTGATGACTGGCCTCCTGAATCATCTCATTTCGACTTCCTGATGTTTGATATTGCTCGGAGGAATTCGTGGACCCTTTGGGTGGATTTGAACAAGGGCTAGAAGATGTAAGCCCCTTTTATGATCAAATTAGAAATGTACAAAAATAGGATCGGAAGGAATGGAGGTATTAATTGCTATAATAATATTAAGTTTATACATTACTGGCAAGATAAGTATTCTAACTTTAGTAAATGTGTGCTGTACAATTGACAATTGAAATCATACGAGTAAGAAAGAATGAAACGTGTCAGGCAAATGAAAATATATGTAAATATTGGTACTACTTTGCATACGCATCAACCAATACATTCGATGTAAAATTGTATATCCATTGGAATTTTCAATATTTTGTATTAAATTATAGCGGTATTTTTGTACAATTGCACGCATAACAATATTCAATTTGTTCTAAGGAGTCGCAGAGAGACTAGTGTAAGCTAACCGCATGATGAACAAAATAATTGGCAATCTCAGTCATTATCGAGGCAATTTATCATGTGTCCGTTCCAATAAGTCACCATGACCATTTCGTTGACGTACACCGGGCGAGTAATGAAACGGATAATTTTGTCTTGGCCATTCGGTCAGATGTCTTGTACAAAAGCGGACTGGGAAATATATTTAATCTAATTATAGGCTATGTTATCGCTGTTAATACACACTATTGGCAATGACTTCTAACATGGCGAAACTTGGCATGACTGTATTCTTGCACAGTCGAATTAGCTGGCAACTTATATAAATTACTTATGGCAACTTATATAAATTACTTATACTACAATACTTATTATGTCTAAGTGCAAACAATAAGTCAACAATGAACATCCATGTTTAATAAATACCATTATATTCATCAATTCAAGGGATAACGTGATATAACAGTGAACTATAATTTCTAAACTTTATAATTCAGGCTAGTAAATTACAATTCTTTCGATTTATTGGGTGTCAAAAACGTCAATGACTTTGTATTTTATCTCTGACATTACTTGCACATCGTCGAAAATAGCAATATAATAAACCCATTTTAACACCAACAGGAAATACAATGTAAAGATAATATAATCCCTGTTTGTTAGTGATTTAAATTTCTTGACAAAGTCAATACATTTTATCATGACTCACGTCAAATCAAATTAATTATTAATTGGAGTCAACAGTGTCCCATTGTCATGGTTCACTCGCTATCGAGTCCGCGTTTGTCATTTAAATGCATCTCCATTCGAGTACGCCAGGGCGGTATAACACTGCCACGCATTTTTTATGTAACTGAGGCAGATGCTTGGGGTTGCTCTATTAGGGATGGCCGCCTCATCGAGGCTGTCAAAAATTCATACAAACCTGTGGTGTCACCATTGGCGACAAGCAGGCGTCCCTCCTCATGTATGCAGACGACAAAGCCCTCATAGCTGATAGCGTGGAAAAGTTGCAAACCATGCTTGATGTCCTGTGTAATTGGTGTAAACGTTGGCGAGTGATGAAAAATACGCCCAAATCTAAGTGCATGCACTTCCGGAAAGCACGGACGCAACGAAAGCTATTCACATTCCATATAGGAGAGAATGAGATTGAACTCGTGGACAAATACAAATACCTTGGCGTAATATTTCAAGAAAAAGGTGACTTCTCAACAGATTGTGAAGGACTGGTCAAAGGAGCTGGTCGAGAGCTGGGGAGTATAAGTAGTAAAGTGCACTTCTCAAAGATTTGGGTTCAAACCATATGAGAAAATGTACAACATATGAGTTGTTCCAGTCACGGATTACTGCAGCTCGGCGTGGGGTTACAGACAGCATTAAGTGTCGGATAACGTTCAGAATTATTATCGGGCTTTAAGGTACGCGCTTGGTGTTCACCGGTTTGCTCCAGTTGCTGCGCTAACGGGGGATACACGCTTTCGTCGGTGGCTGAACATGCTACGCCGCTTTAACAGGCTCGCGCTCATGGACCGTAACCGACTGTATGCCCAGGTCTTTGAATTGGACTATAACCGGTGTAATAGTAACTGGTCAAGTGAGATGAGGGATATTATGACATTGACCGGATTACTAGACAGTTACAATAACAAGTTGCCGGTCGACTTAAAATTGCACAAAGCAAACAAAGAACGATCTATATTGGAGATTGGTCCGCTGACCTGCAACCCATGCCAAAACTTAGAACATATCGAACGTTCAAAAGTGTAGTTAAGTGTTAAGACTATTTGTGCATCGATCTCAGTAAAAATGAACGCGAGACTATTTGTGCATCGATCTCAGTAAAAATGAACGCGCGTTACTTGCACAGCAAAGATCTGGTATATTACTACTACGCATTGAAACAATGAGATACTTGGGCTAACCCGTGGACTATAGAATATGCACTCTTTGCAATTTAAAAGAAGTTGAAAATGAATATCATTTTGTACTAAATTGTAATCTATACACTGATATAGAGAATACATGGTTGGTGCCGGGATGGAGAAAGTTTATCCGGTGAGGCTTAGAAAATGAAAATAGGGCGAGCTTTAGCGAGCCCTATTTTTGTTTTCGGGCCGAACCGGATAAGTTTTCTCCTTCCCGGCACCTACCATGTATTCTATTGATCCTGTTTTCTACTCAATTGCATTTTAAAAGCAGTTTAGTTAAAGGTTTAGCTTAAAACTATTATGTTTTATTACCAGCCTCGAACCTTCTAACTCGCTAGCATTTATGCGTAATTCCCGAAAAATAGTCCTCTGTTTCTTCTAAAATTTAAAAAATAATCTAATTTGCTGACGCCAATAATATTCACGAACAAGAATTAGTATACAGTAGCCACTATAAGCCAGACATAGATTTTTGAAAAGTTGCATTGCGTCACGCCTACGTCATTCGGTTATGTTTGAAGTTTACACAGTGTACTGTACGCGAGTGTGTTGGAATTTAAAATAAAAGCAATCGGAATACAATAGTTAGTGTTTCAGTGTTTTGGATGGATTATGTTAATAACATTTAAATCAAAAAGTGTATGGAATATATGCCTGGAATTGAACCGGTGGGATTAATCCCTTTTGAATTTCAATTTTCTAGAATGTACGCGGATTGTGGGTGGAGAGCATCGTGACCAACTTAAGGATTTAAGTAATGTATAGATGTACATCTACTCTTCGTTCAGTTTTTATAACATTTCAACGAAAATTTATTTAAATGGTTATTTCCTTCTTGAATAAATTGAATCATTGTTTTTGATTGAAGAAAGTCTATGCAGAAAGAATAACCCGCTTACATCAAGTGTTTTCAAATGGAATGGAAGGAAGATGTTGTTTACACTTTTATCGATTATGCCATACATGTGCGGATTAACAACTCATTATGGAAGCTAGGATCTCTGTTAAACTAGATAACACGACGTTTTTATCGATGGAAAACTCGGGTGAGTTCAGGTGTATTTCATTTTGTTGCCACGTCATTTTGGACAATGTTGCTATTGTTAGTAGGAATACACTACTAACTGGATAAACCTTGCCACTTCCTGTTGACTGGAGATAGGAAAATGTATACGGTCACCCCTTTATTAGGTCAATGTTGCAGGTAGAAACAGGATAAAGTAGAATTGCACAAGAATAAATAATTTACTTACTTACTTACCTATATGTATACATTGGAAAACGTGTTAGCAGTTCGGAAAGATGCTATAATTTTAATCTAATTTCGCGACATAGTGTCCGCTTAGCGATCGGGAAATCACTCGGGGAACGTTTAAATTATAATCCAAAGACAACAAGTACTGGTTCTAGGACTCGAAATTGTCTCCATAAGCCTCAAAAATTCGACTCAGTCGAGATAAAACTAGTATCTCCAGTAATATATAACATTATACAAAGTAGCTCAGTATGCACAGACTCAGTCTTTTTTACAAAAACGGTATTGATAGGTTGTTAACAATCGGTGCCAAAAGTTCAAAACTTACAGCCACATAGAATCTATGATAACATTTAAAACAAGAGACCCAACATGGCCCTGTGTCGCTCACCTGGTGTTCATACATCATTATGATAGTAGCTTTAACAAATTTAATAGCGTATCCAGAGGCGTGTGAAGTAAAATGTTAACAGCTGACGACAATGACAGATAACAGCAATGTGTTGTACAACAAACAATATTTGGAAAGAATTTGATAATGTCACTTTAACATTATTTTGAAATCCAATCAGTGGTTTCTGACAAGAATATGTAATTTTAAAGTTTGAAATATAGTCATATAAGGGTAGCTACCCCGTCCCCTGGCACCATGTTTCTATCGCATCAGAATGATTTGTAGGAATTTTGTAGAGGATTGCCCAAAAACATTTCTTTAAGTTTCCAAATGCTGCAAGAGGTTTCAAACAAGAAATTGTTTAATGTTTTCAAAATAGCCATATGAGGAAAAACAGCCCCGCCCGCAGTCTGCTATGTTTTCAACGTATAAAAATAATTTGAAGGAATTTGGTGGAGGGTCATGCAAGCAACATTTAAGTAAAATAATTTTAAAATCCAGTCAGCCGTTTCTGGCAAGAAGATTTGCAAACTTTTTAATACGTTTTTTTAGTATCTTTGCCTTTTGGTGCCATTGCAACAAGCGTTTTTCACATATTGAAAAATCCCAGGAACATTCCTGCTGAGTTTGGATAAAATCCAACGAGCAGTTTTACAGAAGTTATTTAAGTAATTTATCGACGACAGGCGACGAAGACGGACGCCTGGCGGTTACTGACCAGAAAAGCTCATTTTTGACCACTTTGAGCTCAGGTGAGCTGAAACGCAGTTTGAATCTAACACCTTCAATTTGTTTTGCTCAGTTCGCTAAGTGTTGTCGGTTTGACTATATTAAATATGAAGTATGTGTTAACACTTTTGTTACTTTATCCAATTTAACACAATTGGGGGATACGGCGCTGTAGTAAATAGGATGGAATGTAACTGACATTTAATAATATTACCCTGAAAGGGCAGGGGACACGGGTTTATGTCATTATTAGATAACAATTATACATATAAAGTACTATGAAACGTCTAATATGTCAACGTTTATCGCACTATCCTGACACACAGCTATCAATTAGATCTGAGAATCTTCAGAAAAATGATTCTTTGAAATGACACCAGCAAGCAAATTTGTTGCATGAAAGTGTGTCTTTTGTATTAGAATTTTCATTAACCCATAAATTACAACAGTAAACCCATATATGAAAGGGGGAAGCACATGGACATTGCCTTTACGATTTTACGATTGGAAGGATTTGATAATGCAATCGTCATGTCTCTGCCAGTCATGTCACTGCAAGTGGCAATTTAATTGAACTCGCCCAACTACATTGCACCAATCAATGCAACGTCAATATTCAAGTGATTCATTACCGGGAGTTGCTAACTTCGGACATACTAACTTTTGCGCGTGACATTTAATTTTCCTTTGCACATGTAAAACAAATCGTATAATAAAATGGTGTACACGCACCAGAACATACAGTCATAAGTCCGTGCATGAATTTATTGAAACAGATTAAAAGATAGCATAAATTACTTGTACATGGTATTCCACAGAATCCGCATGCTACAATTGCTGCGTGTGTATAACATAATTAATGTTTCCCACTTGTTTCTCTATTTAATATATAGTATCGTGAATGTATTTTGCTATACATGTCTATTTGTGTTTGTTACACTGAAATGAATAAATTATAATGTTAAAATAAATCAGATTACTGCGAGATTTGGCATTTAACCAGATATAACAGAGGACAGCGCGCTCGACCCAATACAAACTATATAATAGGTGGGAGACATTTCATGTATTCACTGTTCTAATTATACATGTGTATGTTAATATCATCGTTACGTTCATCAGCACCAAAATGATACATACTAAATTTTGTATAATGAAGGCGGCATCAGAAGAACGTAACAATAAAGAAAACAGAGTTTATAGTTATTTCTGCATTGAAACTGCATTATACCAGGATACCGGAAGCTAGAAACATTATAATCAATCATGCCTTCGAGTTTGTATACAAATCCCATCGCCCCAGTTTTAATCAATTCAATGCGTTTCTGACATCTAATATACTTAATGCACGATTTGTGTACCTCAAGCAGAAGTTTCATTGATTGACGATTAATTTGTTACATTGTGCAGATATAGAGATTACGGAAGCCTTTTAGGCCCTTTTGTCTTACGTGTTGTGAGTTATGTATTATGTGTAACGTCGTGCGTATTAGGCGTTACGTGTTATAAATGTGTTGTTCCTTTGAAAAGCGGTTTATCACTGTGGTATTTTACGATTTTTGCAACTTGTCAGAGGGAGACAGTGGATCGCTGCAAAACGAAAATGGCGTACGGGAAGTTTTGAAATTATGACAACTTAAAGACGTTCGCAAATTTTTTCCAACCACAGATTTTCTTTAAAATTTGCACAAACATGTGTCAATGTATCCTTAAACTAAAACAGTCTTAAAAATAGGGGCCACCGGCCTTGTTCCGGAAATATTGCGTTTGAAATACGGTACATGTCGAAGCCCTGTTTTCAGTTTATGTGACTAGCAAAGTTGAATTATGTAAAGCGTTCATATTCAAACAAGGACGGAGATTTTTAAATGAATCTTTTTTAATGTTTCGTTTTGCGATATGCAAGTGCAGTTTAGTGATAAAACGCTGTATCTGTAGTTACCATTTACAAAATGACTTTTAATGGGTGCTTAATGAGGTAAATTATGCATTTAATATGCCTTTGAAAACATTAATAAATAATCAAATATACGAATATCATTTGCTCCAAATGTCAGATTTTGTTAATAACAATCCGTATACATGTCATTGTATTCTGCAACTAAAATAGTGTTAAAAATAGGGATCACCGGCTTTTTCCCCCGGAAATATTGGGTTTTGAATACAGTACCTGTCGAAGCCCCTTTTTTCAGTTTGGATTTTTTTTGAATGTTTTAGGTATATATGAGAGCTTTTTTCAAAGAAGGTTATGGTTCTTTCAACTGATATGTTTTAACATGCCTTGTTTGACAATATACAAGTGTATTTTGATAATAAAAAACTCTTTACCCACATTTACTGTTAAAATACTGAATTTGACTGGACATTTAATTAGGTCAAATGGGTACTAATAATACCTTCTGCAACGTCATTTATTATGCATCACTATATATTGTTCCAAACGACAGATTTGCTTAGATTTTCGCTCATACATGCACCAGTGTATACTTAAACCAAAATATTAACAAACAGAATGGGTCACCGAACTTGTTTGGGAAATATCGGGCTTTAAATAGGGTACCTGTGTAGCCTTTTTCATGGTTCATGTTTTATAGATAACGTATAAATTGCCAAAAAAAAGAATGGAGATATTTAATGGATCTTTTCTGAACTGATTTGTTTGGCTATGCATTGTATACGCGTGTCTTTAATAATTATAATGCTTTATGAACTTTTAATCATAGACTGGAACTTAATGACTTACACATATTTATATATATTGATTGAAATTAGTATATTGTAACATATATACAATACAGACAATAAAGAAATAAAACGAAGCAAAAGGAGAAAAATAACCCGATTATTTTCTTTTTGTTGCGAACTTCTTTAATCGGGATGAAAGTGAAAATAATGGCATGGTTTAGAGAGCACATCAATTAAAAGATGAAACGATTAATGCATTTACTGAGTATATTTAAAGGGAAATTTGTCGAAATGAAACGATTTAGTAAGAAAGTGCAGTTGAATTTAATTCCGCTTGGAGATAACAATTTCGACGCTTGACACAACTGTGGATTTATTTGACTGACCACGCCATTATTTGTGGGCTTTGCAGTTTCTATTGTGTTAAACTTTATTTTTCCTCGATCATTGTTGGATCACAATTTTCAACAGTATTTCAGTATTTCAGCTTTTAATGTGATATTTTTGTTCCAGAGACTACAGCTCCTAAGTTATAGTTGAAGATGAGATGGCGACACAACAAGACTAGAGACAGGTAAGAATTGAGGTGGTACAGGGACATGTGAAATTTAGAAAGATTTGTCGCTATCCGATATGAAGGTGTTGGAGTGTGCAATAAAACATTTTATTTGAAATCTAATATAAATTCCTTGCATTGGGTATTTCTCGCTTCTTGTCGTACCTTATTTGTAATCGTTTCTTATTTGATTATTTGTTTCCAATGTCATGCATATTATTTATTTGTATGATTCATGAAAAATTACAATTATGTCACTATTTTTCACTTAAAATAATAATCTAGTTTTTACTTTCTTTGATGTAATATTCATATTTAACTACATTGTCACTAAATTACTTACGCTGTATACAGTTGTATGAACTATTTTAAATGACGAGTATATTTCAAACAGTAACGCTAGTTTAACTTGCGTTTTTGTTTCTGTTTATTCGTCATTTCATCCACATTATACATGTTTATATATATATAAACAAACCATACAATACAAATGATAACACATTGCATAAACCGCGTCATACATTATATAAAAATTTTACTATCTTTTATTATATTTATATTATTTTTAAAAGTCAAACAAAGATGTGTTGTAAACAATTAAAAACAAAACACAGTTTTACAACTTTCTTAAAATTATGCCAAATAACACTTTCAAAATTAAGAATAATTGTATGTCTATTATGTTATTTAATTACAGTCAAAGCGCGATACTACGAATAGTCACGTTCTACACTGATTTATTCGTAGTATCACGTCTTTCGAAAATTAAGGTAGTAACGTAATACTAGTACAGTTTGTGCTAATTTGCTTCATGTCGTGGCGCTTACGAACATTAGCACACTTGTTACTTCTGGAGCGGGAGAGAAAAGAGACGAGAAAGACGAGAGAATAAGAAGAGAAAGAAGAATGAGAAGAGAAAGAGACAGGAAGGAAGAGTGTGAAGTAAGTGTGAGCGAGAATGTAGAGAAAGTAAGGAAGAAGAAGATACGCCAAGTGAAATGAAGAATGATAGAGAAGGAGAATGAAGAAAAAGTGAGAGTAAGAGAGTAATAAGAAAATGTGGATTGAAGGATTCGTGAAAAGAATATGAAAAGAGAGAGAGAGCAAGAAGAAGCGACACTTAAATGACCATCTATAAATATTAGAAGCACTCTTTAATGCATCACGCGCTGTAGTTTTAATGTGAAGATCAGGCTTGAAAAGCATGAACATGAAAGGATCGAACACAGTTTTCCGTGTTGACCTGTACAAGGTAAGCAAATTTTCAGGTCATCACTGTTTGTTCTTTTTCCATCAAATACCAACTGCGGGTAATCGTTTCACTTTGGTACAACTGCAATCTTCTGAGAACATATAGGATGCAGATTTCAGTTTATGGATATTCTATCAAGCGTATCCTGTATTTTGTATGTGAAACAAAACTCTGAAGTTTATAATTCATATTACAGGTTGTCCTTCGGATCTTTTAAATATACATCAACCGCTGTATTCATTGGCGTCTCATAGTTTCGCACAAAGCCCAATTTTTTAATCGATACATTTCGCATATAAATTAAACTGTTGAGACCAAAATATACTGTCCATATCGCTATATCGAAAGAATGGCTGAAGCAAGGTAAGAATTGAGTTTTCACGCTCGTGTTTTCTTAACATAACTATTTCTGGGTAATTAAATCCACATTGAAAATGCGTGTTATCATCTCATCTCCATTCTTGTTTCTCGGTTTCTTGATATGGTATGATTTGATCTGTACGTGTCTTTACAGCTGATATTGCCTAATGCACCCGAGTATGAAAAACACCATTGCTAAACTCGCATTCATTCCTGTCCTTTAGGTCATACAGAACGACTATAAATTGCTGAGTTCAATTACGTTCTTTTTTGTCAAATAATACATTAAATGTTGTTATTTAAGTTATTTAACATTTAAGGCATTACACCAAATACATAACACAAACCACCTCAGACATAAGACATAACGCCAAAGACCTAATACATAAGACATAACAACTAGGACATAAGACAAAACACATATATAGTTGTCTCTTCGTTTTTTATCATCCTAAAATCTATAGCGTGTGAAGACGTTATAACCCGTCAAGTAATTTAAAAAGAGCGCTGTTTATATTTAGGATAATCACGTGACAGTTAAGTTTTGTCGAGTCGCGCATGCGCCCACTTTAATCAGGAGCTTACATTGAGGAAAGCCGCGGTATTTTAAAATCGGGATTACCGGGGTTAAGGAAAGTGCGAGCTAATTCAATTTGTATTTTTGAAATATGTAGTTTATGACAGTATTGGATCGTGTAATATACAAATGGTGATGGTTTTACGCATGTTTTACCGTTTAGGCATAACTACAAAAAACGCATATTTGTATGCCCATACGGAGTTAAGTATCTTTAAATAACACCTTTACCCGTTTTGAGTTTGTTTTTTTAAAGTTGAAGTACTATCCAGGTCTACATAAACCGTTACGCATTATACGCCCGTGCGAATAGGATCATGCATATGTAGGCCCCTGATGTTCAATTTCCTTTTAAGACTGTTGGCGGAAGCCAACGGTCTTTTGAGAGGGTAATTTCCAACACAGGTATCGCGGAAAACTACTTCTTTTCTTTGCAGGCTACGAGTCAGTAAATCAAGACCTTAAAGTGTCCATCTTCAAACCAGCAAAATCACGAGTGTGTTCTTACCTTTGAATTATTTAAGATAATGTATTTCATGTGTAGTATATGTGTATATCATGTAATTTATTACAATTACAGTTTCTAAAATGGTCAATTAATTAAAAATGTTACGTCAAATTAAAAAACCCCTATTTTCGCTATTAACTTGAATGTAACCGAAATATTCACTTGGGTGACCTGGAATAAGACCACTAAATTCATGCGCTACATCGATTATTTTTTATTCATTGTGCAAGTGTTATTACTTGTTACCGATTCTTATTCTGAATTTTTTGACAACAAGTTACTGCAATGTATTAATTTTAAAGTGCAGTATGGACAATCGAGAGCACGCATCGTATTATCTACTTTAGACTACGTAGAATGCGAATCACTAACAATCGATGCTCCTAACTACCACCCATTATCGGTAATTCTGCATGCCTCGTTACAGATTGACTTCGTTACTGCCACGTACATAAGCCCGTTTGCATTAGATAATTAGATAATTGGCTTGAAAAATATGTGTTCGTTACTTACGAATTAATTTTGATTATGTTGTCGTAATTTTTATCAATCCTGATCAGGTCCCGAAGTGCCAAGAAGGTTCCAGAATTGTTAGGGAAGGACACAGAAGGGTTCCAGAACATCGCGAAGACATGCCGAAACACCCCGATTTTGCCAATTTCGCTTTCGGGAAGCCATCGGGGGCCTAGTGGACGGCAGGTTTAACGGAGAACAAACTGTTCTGGAAGCTGTTCTGTGTTTTTGTCACACGGTATGAGTAGTTTTTCGGACAATGGTCCACGTGTCAACGGGCAAAGGCTTAATTTCTTCACAACAACGTTTTCAAACTTCATTTAAACAAAGGCATTACATTGAATTTACAGACTAACTCAACTAAAATGCGGTTTCTTTTCTCAGCAAATGTTTCTTTACTTTACTATTATAAATATAAATATGAATATGCTTATTAAATGTACTGATTTTTATGTATATACCACTGTTTCTGTCAGATCACATAATATGTTTACCAGATTGTCATTTACATTTGCAGAAGAACCGGTAAGTTCATTTAACGCTTATTGACGTCGAAAGTGGAAACACTGGTAACGAAGAACGAAACGTCCATACACAAATCAAATTATCTTCTTATGGTTTCATCATTTTAAAATCATAATGAATCAAACACTTATACAAACCAATCCCATGGGTAATACTTTCTACGCCGATTCTTACTTGAATTGATGATTACGTATGCATGTACACGTATGTGCAGATTTGAGTTATACTGCACTAATGCCTAACCCAACTTGCTAAGTCGATGATTATTTCTAGAATGTGCAACGAATGTAAGTCAGTAAATGTGAAAAATGTGTATTTTAATAGCCTAAAAATTCTCTGCACTATTTTTCTAGACGTAAAGTGTTCAAAGGTAACGCAATCGTTATTGGTACAGGTACCAGCAGTTTCGTGGATTTATTCATCGAAGATTTATTCATGTAAAGCTTTCGCAAACGATGCACATGTGTCTGCTAAAGACATTAACAAAACATGGTTTTATTTTCAGAAACAAAACGCTATTCATTACCCGTTCCGCCTTGAACATGACGTAGTCGCACGCAATACCGGAATATATTCATTCAAATTATGGTTATTTTCAAATCATCTTAAAATGGAAATTGACAGGGTTGTAATGTCGAACAAACTAACGTCTTTACGAGATCGCGTAAATTATTTCTTGTTATCAAACGTTATCAAAAAGCACCATATCTTACATAACCAAATAAAAACACTTTATCAGACACTTCTATCAAGATACAAGAAATATTTAAGAAATAATTTTAATTTATCGTTGTTTATCGGCCAATAAATAAAGATTTGGAGTTCTGATGAGTAGGAATTTAACTACAAGGGCGTTAGCCTGAGTTAATTATTAGCTATGCATCAGAACGACAAAAATTGTTTATTGGCCGATTAAGAACGATAATGCAAAAATTATTTCGATTCTAGCATGTTTTGACATATATTTTTGCAAATGTAATTGGAACTATTTTGTGCTATGCCCCGCTCATAATCGGGACTTGTTTTTGTGTTGTTGATGGGTAGTTTAACAACGATAATGTTGTTCTTTGTCTTTAGTTCTTAAAAAAAAATTTGCGAGCATCATGTTAGAATTAAACTGTAAACACGCAACTCGCATTCCGTCTTTCATAATATTGCCATATTGGTTCATTAATTTGTTCGCGTTCGTTCGTTCGTTCGCTCGGTCGTTCGCACCCGTTTATTCGTTATTTCATATCTTTTTTATACTTCTGTATTCATTCGTTCTTTTCTTTTTCTTTAATTCCCCCCTCAGTCTATCAAATCATGCGTCCAACGATTTGTTATACATTCATTCATTTATGCTCATTATACCTGTTTAATTTCTTCCACGCACCACATCGGCCCCGAAGCCTTCCGTAAAAGCCAATTTCGGACGTGTCTTAACATATTTGACGAAAAGAAGAAAAGGTTCTGCAACCAGCCCAAGACGCGGTTATTTATTGAGCAAATTTAATTAAATGTTGACGACTGTCGACCTGAATCATCTCATCTCGACTTACCGATGTTTGATATTGCACTGTGGAATTCGTGGACCCTTTGGGCGAATTTGAACAAAAGCTAAAAGATGTAAATCAGGAGCCACTGTCATGATTTAATTAGAGTGCAAATAAGATCGGAAGGAATGGATGTGTTAAATACTATGATAAACTTACGTTTATACATTACTGACAAGATAACTATGACGTTAGTAAATGTGTTCTGTAAATTTGACATTAGAAATAATACGAGTACGAAATAAAAATAAAACGTGTATGTAAGGAAAAAAACAATATTCAATTTGTTCTAAAGAGACGTAGAGGCATTAGTGTTAGTTAACCTCACATGAACAAAATAATTAGTAATCTTGGTCATTATCTTGGTAATGTATCATGTGTCCGTTGCAATAAGTCACCCTGACCATTTCGTTGGCATACAGCGGGCGCGTAATGAAACGGATAATTTCCACTTGATCATTCGGTCAGATGTATTGTACAAAAGCGGACTGGGAAATCTGTTTACTGTAATATAGGTTATGCTATCGCTACCAATACACACTACAGGCAGTGGCTTCTAAAATAGTTTGCTGTTGTTTTTTTTTTCGAAAATATTTCAAAATGCACGTATTATTGCTTAGTCGAAATAAAAACGTATCTAGCAACTTGCCTACTGATTATGTCTTAGTGCAAAAAATAAACCAACAATGAACACCAATGTTAAATAATACCAGCAAATTCAATACTTTCATTTATGAATAGAACGAGTATTTAAACCATTAAAATAATACTTTTGCCAAACATAAAGGGATAACGTAATGCCAAATAGATATAGTACTTCTCAAATTCCTAATTTGGCTAGTAAATTAAATATCTGCAATTTACTGGGTGACTCAAACCTCATTGACTTTGCCTTTTATTGTTAACAATTCTTTCCCAACGGAGATCATAGTAATTAAAATAAAATTAATATAATACACCCTTTTAACACCAACCGGAAACACGATCTAAAGATAATATCAATACTGCTCAGTAAAAAGAAAAAAACAGACGAAGTCAATCAATTTTATCATGACTCACATAAAATCAAATTAATTGGAGTCAACATTGTCCTATTACCATGGTTCAATCGCTGCTTCAAAATTTGCGTTTATAATTTCAATGCATCTCCAGTTGGCGCTCGCCAGGGCGCTATAACATTGCCATGCATATTTTATGCAACTGGGGCTGATTGAGTTTGTTTTATTGGGGATGGCCGCTTCATCGAGGCTGTCAAAAATGCATACAATAATATGGATACATTGCAAAAACTTGTTTTCAGTTCGGAAAGATGCTATAATTTCAATATTATTTCGCGAAATAGTGTCCGCTTTGCGATCGAGAATTCATGAGTTCCAATCTACTCGGGAACGTTTTAATTGTTTTAATCAAAAGACAGCAAATACTTGTTTTACCCAAGACTGGAAATTGACTACGCAGGATTGAGACAGAATCGAGCTAGAATATTTTTTTAATCTAAACCTATCATAAGCTGTTGTATTTTCAAAATAATCGCATATCTCCTTTAATAAATAACGATATACAATGTTGCTCCTAATAGACATTTCAGTTGACGTACATTGATTGTCTTGTTCATGTACACTCGTCGATACATCGGCATTTTAGTTATTATTTAATTGAGATTAAATAGTAGTATTTTTACAAAACGTTATTGATAGGTTGTTAACAAATCGGTGCCAAAAGTTCAAAACATAAAGATCCATATAATTTATGATAACATTTAAAACTAGAGGCTCAATATGGCCCTTGTTCGCTCACCTGATAATAAGTCATCGTAGTGGTTTGAACAAATTGAACAGAATATTCAGAAATTGAATATTCAGAGACGTTTGAAGGAAAATATGGACACATGACGACAATGACAAACATCAGCAATATTTTGTACAATTTTATAACTGGAAGGAATTTGGTGATGTCACTTCAACATTATTTTCAAATCCATAAATGGTTTTTGAAAAAAAGGTAATTTTTCTCTTTGAAATATAGTCATATACGGTAAACTACCTCGTCCCCTGGAGGCAACGTTTTTATCGGATCAAAATGATGTGTAGGAATTGTGTAGAGGGTCGCCCAAGGAACATATCCGTGAAGTTATTTCCAAATCCTGCAAGCCGTTTCAGACAAGAAGATTTGGTAAAGTTTTCTAAATAAACATATTACGAAAACTGCCCCGTCCCCTGGCTGCCATGTTTTTAACGTATCACAATAATTGAAAGGAATTTGGTGGAGGGTCATGCAAGCAACATTTAAGTATAATTATTTTAAAATCCAGTCAGCCGTTTCTGACAAGAAGATTTTCAAAGTTCTTAATACGTCTTTCTTGTTTAGCTTTTGATTGCCATGGGAACACGAGTTTTCCAAATATTCAAATAAATGAAGCAATTTGATCAACGCTCATCCCAGAAGCTTTCCTGCCAAGTTTGGTTAAAACCCAACGAACAGTTTTATAGAAGAACTTGTTAATGTAAATAGTTGACGACGAACGACGAAAACGGAAATCGGACGGTGACTGACCAGAAAAATCTCACGCTTGAGCGCTATCAGCATATTACCCTGACAGGGCGAAGAATACGGAATATTTGTGAATATTAGATAACAATAAAACATATTAAGTACTATGACATGTCTAGTATGACAATGTGTATAGCACTATCCCGACTAACAGCAATCATTTAGATCTGAGATTCATCAGAACAAAATGATTAAGTGAAATAACACCAACAAACAACTTTGTTGCATAAAACTGTGTCGTTTGTTTATTAGAATTTGCATTAACTTATAAATTACAACGATACACACACACATGAAAGGGGGAGCACGTGCACATTGCCTTTACGATTTTAAGATTTAAGGATTTTATAATGCAACCGTCATGTCACCGCAAGAGGCAGTTTCATTGAAATCGCCCAGTTACAGTGCACCAATCAATACAACATCAATATTGAAGTGACTCATTAGGGCTATATCGTGAGTTCTAACTTCGGACATACTAACTTTTGCGCTTGACATTTCATTTTTATTTGCACAGGTAAAAACCGATCAAATACAGTTGCAAACCTGTAAACGCACCAGCACATACAGTCACATGTCCGTGCATGAATCGCTTCGTGCAGTTCAACAGAAAACATATATTACATGTATGTGGTATTCCACAATATCCGCATTCTATAATGGCCTCGTTTGCATAACATAATAATAAATGTTTCCCACATGTTTCTCTACTTAATACAAGTATGTTTATGTTTATAAACCTTAAATGAATCAATTACAGTGTTAAAATAAATCATATATTATTAATATGATCATTGGTATTTATCGAGAGTTGTCAGAGTACAGCGCGCTCAACTATTCGAAGTACAAATGTATTAAAGTTGGTGCATTGTTTAAAAAAAAACTGAGCAATGGGGATTGTTGCACTTGATGCTGGAATTTATGACAATGGTATATTCCAAGTTTCTAAAGAATGCCTTATGTGGTAGTGAAGTAATAAGACTTTTTTGAACCAAATCTCTCTTTAAAAACTAAATATAAGTGAATAAAAGGGCCATGATGACCCAAAGAGCTCACCTGAGAAATGGTACAGATGAATACCATACTGTTGTAACAGGTTTGAAAATTACGATTTGATTTAAAACATCGATTAGTGCAATGGTTTAACTAAAGTACGAGTTGGGTAGTCGATGTGCGGTGTTTTTGCTAATTGTTCTAAAATCATTTTTCTCGATATTATTACCTAACCCTTTTTCATTAAGTGAGTGACAATTCTTGAAAATGCAGAAACAGTAGATTTTGATGACTTTTTCGCATACGGTATTGGAGAACTAGTTGCAATGCGATAATTGCGATGGCTGTGCTATAAGGTAAAGTTTTGCTTTTTCTTTGATAATTTTCTGTCCAATGATGATAAATGATGTTAATGCAGGCTCTAAAGCCATCAATGTTGCATGTGCAAATAACGGCATGCAAGGTTTGCAACTGTTGGAAATCAAATTGTATCAATAACTTTCTCAATCAGTGTATAAGTCAAAGGGGGTATACCTATGTCAAAATACAAAACTGCTATGGGGATTGATGCATTTGATGCTGGAAGTGCTGACAACCATATAGGCCAAGATTCAAGTGAATACCTTGTGGAGAATTTATGTAATATCCGACGCGGACGTCGACGCCTACGCAGACGCTGGGGAGAGTAGGAAAGGTCACTGAATAGTCGAGCTTAAATAGGTGGGGGACATTTGACGCATGTTTACTGTTCTAATTATACACATGAGTCGTGTCGTGGGAAACCGGGCTTAATGCACGTGCGTAAAGTGTCGTCCCAGATCAGACTTTGCAGTCCGCACAGGCTGATCCGGCTTGAACACTTTCCGCTTTTATGGTATATTCTGTTTTAAGAAAGTCTCTTCCACACATAAATCCACTTTAGGCGGAAAGTGCCGTCCCGGATTAGCCTGTGCAGACTGCACAGTCTAATCCGGGACGACACTTTACGCACAAGCATTAGACCCGGTTTTCCCATGACACGCCTCATATGTATTTGAATATCATTTTTACCTTCATCAGCAGCAAAATGATAACCTATTAAAGTTTGTCTCTTAAATGCGGCCTCAGAAGAACGTAACAATAAAGGAAACATAGTTTTGAGTTATTTCTGCGTTGAAGCTGTGCACTATAATAGGATACTGAAAGTTAGAAACATAAGAATAAATCCTGACTCCCAGTTTGTATACAGGCACTATCGCCCCAGTTCCAATCACTTAAATGCGTTTTTGACTACCAATATGTTTAATGCACGATATTGCAGATATTTAATTGACAGATGGTTAGTTTGTTGCATCGTGCAGAATTGGAGATACCAATTATTATTTTCCGATATAAATTATTGATGGAATGTCGGTGGCGGCCGACAACTAGAGAGTTACTTTTGAGTCCAATATAATTTAAAATTATATTATTATTGCACGTGTATCGTGGCTTACTTCGAGCACCATTGAGGTTTGACGTCAATTTGGTACATACAATTTGTGAAACAGGCAACTGTCAGTTGTAAAAACGTTTGTTGTGTTCATGTATTGAATGTCATAAGTCGGACGGTCCTTAAATCACACCTTTACCCGTTTTAATTTGGTTTAAGTTTTAGGATCATCCAGGTCTACATATACTCTTACGAATTATACGCCCGTGCAAATATGATCATGCATATTTAGGCCCCTAATGTTCAGTTTCCTTTTTTTAAGCCGCAGTCCATAGAATATGATTCAACACATCGTAAACTGGCAATAGTTCTAATGAACGTTAATGGTATTTATTCGACTGAAAATAGTACATGCTTATTTACTCCAGAGGCATCACCAGCTACCGCATACAGAAACTATACGATAAAATTTACCGAAATATAAAAAGAAACGTTATTATTTTACCGATTTCAATGCGTTTTTTTTGTATTTTGATCGGTAAGATGTCCATTAGAAGCGATTTCTGCAAAAAAAAATCTTAACATATTTCTGCACTGCGGCTTTAACTAAAATCTACAACATTTATATGACTGTAATGCATAACGACTGACATGACATGCTTTCTCCTTGTGCATTTATGAGTATTAGGTAAAACCAAAATACTACAGACAGAGTATCAAGTTTGCTTTAAGTCCGTTTGTAATTAACAATGCTACAGTGCAGTAGAACATACAACAAAGGGCAAACACTGCAAAAGTATTAAATTCCAAATTATGTTTTTGTACTCAGAACCACATCTCAAAACCCTTAAGTTTCATTCAAATTCCTTAAATCTTTAAGCAAGCTATTATCTGCACAAGAAGCCGTACTAGCTTATTAGCGTATGGGCAGTTACTCCGTAAATACTACAGACATAATAGTAAGAAAGTTATCAGCACAATAAACTTGAAATAGACCAGTTTCACATTGCCATTTTTAGCGATTATCACGACACAATAATTTATCGGCAAATCGAAAACGAGGCTCGCGATGTATTGATAGTGGTTAATACTGGTTGCATAGCGGTCATTTACAGTTTATTACTTTAAAATGTTGTAAATATTCACTTAGTTTACTTCTTAATAAACAGAAATGACATTGTACATCATATAATTATGATATATGAGTGTCAGTTTAATTAGTATATCGTCGCTAACATGGAAAAAAAATGCAATGTAGACTTAGGTACTTTTTCGGAGACTGACATACTTCGTATTGTTCAAACCTGGTCTAATCAATTATAAGATCATAATCTTGTATAAACACATGACCATTATTATGTAACCAGAATGTGTATATACAGGTCCTTATTTTAAAATGACATGTGGCACACTTACCTTATCAAAGTGCATACCAATTAGTGAAGTAATTCACGGGTCATTGTCTCGGCAGCTATACCACTGACCTCATGAATCTACTTGATAACAAGTGAAATAACTATATTTTAAAATTAAAAAAAATAACTTTATTTAAGACAAATAATACTTTATAGGCAATTATCCTGATCGTTTGCTTTAACTCATGATAGTTTATGAACATGTGTTTGTACACAAAGATTGAAGACATATAACGATAATTAACACTGCTTTTTAACGTTTTGATATTAAATAATGATATTTAATTCTCAGTCATATTTTTTGTTTGTTTTGGTTCTCTATCATTAAAGAGCACAAAGAAAAAACGCCTTTGATCAGTTCTGGTTTACTCGGTAGAATTCTTAAAGGGACGTGTTCATAGATTTTCGCATTTTTTGAAGTATTCCGTTGAATGTATTAACATGACAGATTTTAACATCGGAACTACAAACCGTCAAGTATAATAACAAGAAATGTATTGAGAAAAAAAAAAAAAAAAATTGGCCCCACCGGGGTTCGAACCCTGGACCTGCGTATTAAAAGGCTATCGCCTTAACCATTCGGTCAAACATACTCCGGGATATCACTTTCTTGCTCATACAGCATAATAATAATAATAATAATAATAAGAAGAAGAAGAATAAGAATAAGAATAATAACAATAATGATAATAATAATAATTATAATAATAATGTTATTTGTAACTGTGAAGCAGTTATATAATTACCCCAGCCGACACTGAATCCGGAATTAACGAACTGCTTCTGTTAATTAAATATTTATTAATTAATATTCAATTGATAATTATAGACTTATTTAAATCATTCAAATGCAGATCTGAATATGAAGTAACATAATAATGATGTCAAAAATAGTTTTGTTAGCAGATTTGGTTATGTTGTGATTGTTACATTATTTGCATTATAATTTAGGTATTTAAAACATATCGACGTATACATAATTTAGTGAATAAAACAGAGACAAGTTTAATGAAAAAAAAACACAACAACAAACAAACAATATTTCATAAGTTGATTCAATATTTTTTCCACTGAACATTATTTTCCTTTATGGACAATTACAGCCAATACATCGTCAGCCTCGTTCTCGATTCGCTTTATCAAGGGAGACAACTCCTACAGTACTCGATAACGGGAATGTGGAAAGGGTCTATTGTTACGCGTTGTTTTTTAGACCATTCTATTTCAAGTTCGGCCTTGAATGCAGGCGGCTTTTTCCAAGACATAGTTAATTTCGATTATAAACACAGACACCTGTCAACACGGAAAGCATTACACTGATATCGGTTTCCACAGAAACATTATTAAACATAATCGCATTGCCGATATAACGGTGACCCCTGACAAAAAAGAAATGCATACATCGTCCCTTGGTACTTTTGGTTGTCCAAGATGATTATCTTTTGACTGATGCAGTCGTTTCTGTCAAATATCGAACTCATCATATATAATGTTACTTTTCTCCTCTTTGCTCCTTGTATAACGTGCTTGCAATGTTGATCTTGCTCAAGACAGTAGCTACCTGAACACTGGCCCAATGAAATGTAACTTAGTAAGATAAAACAAGAAACAGGATTTGTCGACCTTTATATTCCATACACAGTTGCTTGATTTCAGGGACTAAAATTAGTCTAGATTATGGTTTCTTATTTGTCATTATTCGTTATTGTTTGACTGAAGCATATTTTCCTTTGTCTTGATGGCAATGGTTTTCTCTCGTGCTTCGAGGCTGTTATGATTGACGGAATGCGATTATTTTGATGGCGAAACCGGACGTTACATTATGTGTGTGTACCGTCAACTACAGAATATTATTAATACATTTTACGATTTAGCCAATGTAGAGTTTGATTTGCTCAAGAGTTTCGAAACAAACAAAAGTCGAAACAAAACTTAAAATCATAGTGTTCATGGCAACGAGATATTTTAGTTGATAATTCAAATGGATATAGTTTATGTTAATCGCAAATAAATGCCATTTTGTAGCCATATACTAGCACTAATAAACTAAGCGACTAACGACGACTATACTTAGTATTTAAATAATTATAAATTTATGCGAGTAGAAAAACAACATCACAGTTTGTTTAGCTTGCTAACAATGAATTGCATCATATTCATTTGTTCTGAACATTCATTTTTTCATTTGTATGCAAATTTCAAACATAATATTCGGTTCACTTTTGGAATCTGACTAAGAAGTTAATGTTTAGTTAAACAGAATATTGCATAGTTCACACGTACGACACGCGATGTTTATCTCCATACTTATTCGCGTTGATTTTCCGAAATAAGCTGTACTAAATTTTGGTATGCGTTCTGACGTCATAGAGGACATTAATCTCGACCGTTATGTTAATCTGCCGGAATATGATATCCCTGTTAACGCTTTACCGCCACGTGCATCTTTCGATGAGCATATTAATCAGCATGGTCACAAGTTACTTTCATTATGCAAGGAAACTAGTATGATTATTGTTAACGGTCGATTAGATGACGGAAAATTTAAATGTTATAATCTGACTCGGAATAATTTTGCTGCTAGTGTTGTTGATTATATTATTGTTAACTATAAACTTTTTTGCAGTTTGAAAGTTTAATGTACTTGATATTAATGAGTATTCTGATCACTGCCCAATTGATTTTACAATTAAGTATAATGCTGTACCAAGTGATAGTAATTCAAATGCAACATATGAGAAAATAGTATGGGAGGAAGGCAAATCAGAAGACTTATTGAATTTATTACACAATAGCAAAAATGTGTTTGACGATATTGTTAACATGTTAATAAATGAAGATCGGAACGTTAATATTTGCATAGAGAAATTATCAGATGTTATACATGATGTGTCATTTCAATTACACGGACGTTATTGTAAAATAAAACGTTCGACTACGAGAAAAGTACGCCAATCTCTATGGTTTAATGATGATTGTAAACATTGCAAAGAAGCTTTTTATTATTATAAACGTCTATATAAAGAAGTTCCTTCACGTGAAAATCGAATACTTTTTTTAAATGCTAGGTCGAATTGTTGTAAGGCTAAACATAAAGCCAAGAGTAAGTTTTATAATAAAGAATGTAAAATCCAACCTTGGTAGGTCAAATCCAAGGAAAATTTGGAAATATATTAATAAATATAAATCCAATACGTCTTCTTATATCGACGTCGGTATCGACGACTTAATCACTCACTTAAAAAATATTTCTAACACACCTCACCCTAGTTCATATAGTAACGATGATTATGTGCCAAGGGAGGAAACTCTAATTATTGATGAATTGGATTGTCCTTTCACAGTCGAGAAAACTATCTCTAGTCTCAAAAGACACAAAAGTTCGGATATAAACAATAATGTTGCAGATTTTTTTTATTGATGGCAAGGAGTTTATTGCTCCGTATCTTGTTAAAATTTTCAACTATATATATGATCGATCTCTATATCCTGATTCGTGGTGTAATGGTGTTATTGTACCGATTTTCAAGAAAGGTGATCGATCTTCGGCATCGAACTACAGAGGAATAACATTAGTTAATATAATGGGCAAAATATTTTCTCTCACTTTAAGAAATAGAATTAACAAATGGTGTGAATACGAGAGTATTTTCAATGAAGCTCAATTTGGTTTTAGAGATAACCGCAGCACCATTGACTGCATTTTTATATTGCATACTATCAGTCAGAATGTCATTTTTAATAAAGCAAAGTTGTATTGTGCATTCATTGATTATGAAAAAGCCTTTGATACAGTTATACATGAAGCACTATGGATAAAACTCTTGAAATCAGGTATTATGATTAAAATGATAACGGCTATTTACCAAAATGTTAAGGCCTGTGTTAAAATGTTAGTAACATGTCGTTTTCTGATGCTTTTGACGTAACACTTGGTGTTAAACAGGGAGAACCCCTTTCTCCGTTACTTTTTATCCTATTTATTAACGACATCAAAGATTATATTGATTTTAATAACTTGACTGAAAAAGATTGTAGGCTACTATCCATGTACACGCTCCTATTTGCCGACGATATGGCATTATTTACGACCAGTCCAGAGAGTTTGCAACTTCAACTGGATACCATTAATCAGTATTCATGTAAATGGGGTCTTAAAATAAATGTAAATAAAACCAAAATTTGTATTTTTGAACGTAGAAAAAGTCGTTGTGAGCATACATGGTCAATAAATGGAGAAAATGTCGAAATTGTGGACGATTTTTGCTATTTAGGCATTAAGTTCATTTATACTGGAAATATGTCTAAAGCTATTAAAACTCTTAACGACTAAACTCTAAAAGCATTCAGTAATTTGATGTCGATGTTTACTAAAGTCAAACTTGATGTTAGAACTAAATTGTCCTTATTTGACTCACTTGTTGTACCTATTCTGTTGTATGGTTCTGAAATTTGGGGTATGTATAAAGCTAGTGAAATCGACAAATTGCATATTAAATTTTGTAAACAGATATTGGGTGTACGCCCTCAAACTTCAAATGTAGCTGTATTAGGTGATTCCCTTTATCAATCATATGTAAACAGAGGGCATTAAATTACTGGTTTAAGATTGTGAACAATCCTAATTCACTTATGTATAGCATTCTTACTGAACAATGTAATATGTACAATATCGAAGCTGTTGATACAAACAACTGTGGAAATGCTTGGTGTTTATCTTTAAAGAAACTGTTAGATATGCTAGGTTTCGGAAATGTATTTTTCAATATAAATTCTGTAAATAACTTTCGTTCTATGATACAACAGAGGTTAAAAGATCAGTATGTTCAGCACTGGTTTGAAACATTGAACAGTCAACCAAAGTTAGATTATTACAAATTGTTTAAATCTGAATTTAAATTTGAAAAATACTTAGATGTTGTACAAAATAATAAATTAAAGCAACAATTATCAAGATTTAGATTGTGTTCACATAACTTAGAAATAGAGAGAGGTAGATTTAATAATATTGTTAGAGTTGATCGTAAATGTAAATTATGTAATTTAAATATTGTTGAATCAGAATACCACTTTCTTCTTTATTGTCCAGCATATAGAGAATTACGAAAGAAATATTGGATTCCAATTAATTGGCCTAACCTTATGAAGTTTAAAAATATTATGTCATGTCAAAATGTCTCAGCGATAAACAATGTATCTAGATTTATTTCACATGCAATGAATCTCCGTGACGAAAAATTAACAGCTCTTGCTGCTTCTTAATAATACAATGTTTATACGTTATATATATTGATATAGCTACCTTGACTTTCATAACTATGCTTTGTATAAATTGTGTTTGAAAAAAACAAAAAAAACAAAAAAAAATAATATATATATATATATATATATATATATTGTTATGGCCAAAGGCTATTTGCCGATTTGCCAATAAACTTGAAACTTGAAATTTTAAACTTGAAACTTGATAATTAGTACTTAATTAAACAGACGTATTCGGCGGTTTTATTGTCATTCGATTCATGGCCTCTTGAATTAAGGAGAACAAACTGTCCTGGAAGCTGTTCTGTGTTATTGTCAAACCGTATGAGTAGTTTTTCGGAGAATGATCGACGTGTCGACGGGAAAAGGCTTAATTTGAGCACAACAACGCATTCAAACTTCATTGAAAGTTTACCGACAGGCAACACATCGAGGATTGAAAACCAGAAATTACTAACTGCCATTGAAATCAATAGCAGTTAGTACCTTCTGGTTTCAACCTCCGAAATTGAATTAAGACTTAAGCCTACAAAATTCGAAATAATGTTTTAAATGCTCACTAGTATCGTATCAATTCCCAGTGGTACTATAAGTATTGTAGTATTATTCAAGATCTTGTAAATTTGTTAAATATCTTCAAAACATGCCGTGTGCGATTATATATAGTATTGTCTCACTTTTTTCTAAGTAATTATTTACAGTTAATCACGGATATAGTTAATTATGGGAACTGATCGGTAACAAGTTATTTTAAATGCACATAGTAACGTAATTTATTTTCACTTTTAAACAGAACTAACTTTTTTCGTCTTTTAATATTTCGGAAATGGAATTGAATGATTTTTACTGCACGCACTGTATTTAGTTCTGGACATTGGCTGATGATGGAAAAAAGGAGAAATTTAAATATTAATAGATATTTAAAATTTTGCGTATGAAGACAAACTTATATCGACGAAAATAACCATTATATAATAATACATAATTGTACTGTGTTTTTTTTTCTTCATGACAGTATTTGAACAGCAACAATTATGTTAATATGATGTATCACATTACTATGTCGTGATTATGCGAAAATGTTATATATAACATGCATTTATATTTTGAAACTGTGTATTCCGGGCTGTAGACATTTATTACTAATAAACACACATAATATATATGGTATACATAACACTATCATACCAGCGTTGAAACTTCGGTGATTTTCAATTATGCCAAGATTTAAGACAATTGGTCATGTATTCTGCACTTCCGTTCAACGCCCCAAAACAGTAGTTGACGTTTCATTTAAAGCCCTGTAGGATATTTTTTCAAAATAATATTTTTCACACGCCTGTGAAGAATAGGATCTCATTTGTCACATTTATAAGTGTGAAGAATGTGAACGGCCAAAATGGGGGTATGCTTACGGATCACATTTTTCACATATTTTATGGTGAAACTGTATCATAATCATCATCATCATCATCATTACCACCACCACCAACATCGTCACCGTCGTCACTTTCGTCATTATCATCATCATCATCATCATCATAATCATCATCGTCATCATAATTATTCTCGTCATCACCATTATTATCATTATAATAAACGTCATCAGTATTGTCATCAGATTCATCACTATGAGAAACTAAGCCCTATTTAGGAGTTACTAATGTATGCATGCGCTTAATCGTTAGTCAATACGTTTGTACGGTCTAATAAAGGAGATAGAACGTACACATTTTTATTTGGATATTAACCAGTGCTCGCATCCGAACGTACGTACAAACAAACGTCCTATTTAAGATTATTTAAACCAAAATAACCATGCATATGTCCACCTGAACAAGAATATACGTATACACGGACGGTTATATAATGACCTTATTAGAACCTCCGCAAATGTTGGTACGTACGTTTGGACAGTACAGTAGCGTAGCGTACCGTATCTTCGGTGGCGTACAGAACGCATGCATCTGTCATCGAAAGCACATACAGTAATGCTTGAAATTGTTTTCTGACTGCTTTAACAAATACTTAAATTCAACCATAGTATCTGATGCATGTACACGTACTTGTCCTCTTCCAAATTTCTCTTGCTTTTTGTTTTTAAAATCTATGCAAATATGTATTAACTTTTAGAACAAAATCCATTTCTGTCTTATTATTCATTATCTGAAAATCCAGAAGGGGCCAAATGCGATGTCAACCAGTGATAATTTATGATGATTATTGTAATTAGAAATTAACGATTTCCGGAATCATAAATTCTTGCCTGTGTGTTATTTGTCTCCATTGGGTATTCGATGCCATACAACAAAGTATTAGTAATAACTTAAAATCCCCATTGCGCTGTATATGCAATTTTGAAATTATAAATGGCAATTGCATCTTAAAGTATACACACATTTCTTTTCTTATTCTTTATTATTTCTTTATTTCCTTAATGTATTGGCGTTTACAGCTGTACAGTCAAAACAATTAAAGGATTGAAAAACTCGACTAGTGTTCGTATTTCAGCAAAAGTTCTTGGTAAATGGAAATATGGATATGACAATTAAGTGTATTGATTTTTATGTAGACACCACTGTTTTTGTAAGGTGGCATATACTTTTAATAGATTAAAATTTACATTTGCAACAGCAATTTCTTGAACATTTTAAAGTCTGAATGAATCGAGCACTTTTACAAACCTATGGGCGATACTTTCTGCGCCAGATCTTTCTAAAATTGATGATTAGGTATGTATGTATAAGTATGTGCAGATTTGAGTTAGATTGCACTTATGCCAATACCAAACCGGCTAAGTCGATCATTATTTCTAGAATGTGCAATACTTGTAAAAAAACAATCAATGTTCAAAAGGTGCATTTTAATAGCATCCAATTTCACTGCATGATTTTCCAAGACGTAAAGTTTATAAAGATAATGTAATCGTTATATGTACAGGCATCTCGAGGTTCGTGAAATTATTCGTAATTTTTCATGCAAAGCAACGGCAAGCAATTTCTTGTATTTATTCAGATATTTTCGTGTAAATCTTCGTTATACAATTCCCATCTGCGAAAGACATTAACAGAACAAGGTTTAATTTTCAGAAAAAAAGCAATTCATTACCCGTTCCGCATTGACATGATGCAGTCGCACGCAATACCGGGATACATTCATTTAAAATATGGTTATGTTCAAATCATCTTAAAATGTTAATTGACAGGGTTGAAAAGTCGAAACGAAAATAACGACTAAACGATTTTAAAGACGTTCGCCACAAAAATAAAATAATTGGGTGAATTTCCCCTTTTGCTTAATTATTTCTTTATTGTTTATAGGTTACAATATACTAATTTCAATCAATAAATATAATTCTGTGTAAGTCATTAAGTTCCAGTCAATGGTTAAAAGTTCATTAAGCATTATAATAATCAAAACCACACGTATACAATGTATTGCCAAACTAATTAGTTAACAGGAAAGATCCATTAAATATCTTCATTCTATTTTGGCAATTGATACGTTGTTTACGTAAACACGAAACACGAACAAGGCTACACAGGTACCCTATTTAATGTCCAATAGTTCCCAAACAAATTCGATGACCCATTCTTTGTATTAATGTTTTGATGTAAGTATACATCGGTGCATGTATGTGCGAAAATTTAAGAAAATCTGTCGTTTGGAACAAAATATATTCATACATAATAAATGACGTTTCAAAAGGTATTATTATACCCGTTTGACCTACTTAAATGTCCAGCCAAATTCATTATTTTAACAGTAAATATAAGTAAATCGTTTTTTATGATCAAAATACACTTGTATATTGCCATATAAGATATGTGAAAACATAACAGTTGAAAGAACCATAACCTTGTTTGAAAAAAGCTCTCCTACATATACTTTAAACATTGATAACAAAGTCCAAACTGAAAAAGTTGCTTGGACAGGTATTTCCGGACAAAGGCCGGTGACCTCTATTTTTTAACACTGTTTTAGTTTCAGTATACAATGACACATGGATATGGATTTTTTTTTTACAAAACCTGTCGTTTGGAACAAAAGATATTCGAATATTTTATTATTAATTGATGATTTCAAAGTCATATTCAATCCATAATTAACCTCATTAAGTGTCCATTAAAAGTCATTTTTTTAATGGTAACTTTAAGGGCGTTTTAGCATTAAACTTTACTTGGATATTGCCAAACGAAAGATTAAAACAAAGATGCATTGAAAAAATCTCCGTCCTTGTTTGAAAATTAACGCTTATATAATTGAACATTGCTAGTCATACAAACTGAAAAAGGGCTTCGACTGGTAGCGTATTTAAACCCCAATATTTCCGGAACAAGGCCGGTGACCCCTATTTTTTACGAAAATTGGACGAAATTGTTGCGAACGTCTTTAATTCGAAATTCATAAATTACAGTGAATACTCTCAAACTGTGCTTTATAAAAAATTCCCCCGATGTATCAAAGAATTACTGGTAAATTACCATGACCCATGAAAACGTCTTTCCTATACTCGTATTCCTGTTCCATCCATCCATCCATCCATCCATCCATCCATCCATCCATCATTAATTTGCTAAACCACTTATTTATAGCATAAGAACCAAACGATGGTCGTGGAAAAAGGAGACAACTGACCCATGCTATATCCTTCTGCGATTTACTCGATTTGGCCAATTTAAGCCGCCCGGCTGATACCGGCTCGCCCCGAATGCGCCGGTTTGGCATGAAAACCGGCGTAAACCGGGGTACGCCGATATAGCAAATCAAATTGGGCCTGTAAGAAATGTAAAGGTCAACAAATCCTTTTGCTTGGGAGAGTTTTCAGGTTACTGTCTTGAGCAAGATCAAAATGGCAAGCATTTTATACAAGTTATACAAGACGCAAAGTAGGAGCAAGAAACATAATTTATTATTAATTCGATATATGACAGAAACGACTGCATCAGTCTAGAAGACCATCGGCCCCAAACATTTCATAAAAGCTAATTTCGGACGTGTCGCATATCTGAGGAAACGAAGAAAAGTTTCTGCAACCCGCCAGAGACGCGGTTATTTATGAAGCAAATGTAATTGAATATTGATGACTGACGTCCTGATTCACCTCATCTTGACTAGCCGATGTTTGATATTGCTCGGCGGAATTCGTGGACCCTTCGGAGAATTTGAACAAGGGCTAGAAGATATAAAGCAGGAGCCCCTTTCATGATCTAATTAGAGTTGTACAAATAGGATCGGAAAGAATATGTACATTGCTATGATAAGAATACGTCTATACTTTACTGGCAACATGATTATGATGTAAGTGAATGTGTGCTGTAAATATGGCTAATACACCACAGCATGTGTATGGTAGTCAATGCAAATGAAAATCGGCCGCAATTAGTTTTGCATATCAGTCAGCATTCACAGAAATACCTTCGTATTTAAATTTGTTATAGCTACGCGTAACTTATGAACTATGTTCCTACAGTTGCCCGGATAAAAATAGTCAATTTGTTCCAAGCAATCGTAGAGAAATGAGTGTAAGCTAACCTTACGGTGAACAGAATAATTGGCAATCTCAGTAATTATCGAGGCCATTTATCATGTGTCGGTTGCAATAAGTCACCCTGACCATTTCGGTGACCTACAGCGGGCGAGTAATGAAACGGATAATTTTATCTTGGTCATTCGGTCAGATATCTACTACAGAGGCGGACTGGGAAATCTATTTAATCTAGTATAGGTTATATGTAAGCGCTACAAGTACACGCTGTTGGCAATGGCTATTTAAATAGCGAAATATATTTCAAAATGACATGACATGTATTCTTGCACAATCGAAATACAAATGTAGCTGGCAACCGGGAACTTAGTATGTCTTAAAATTTGCAGACGTCGCTATGATAGACATTTTACCGATCAAAATACAAAAACCGTACTGAAATCGGTAAAATAATAACGTTTTTGTAACTTTTTATCATATAGTTTCTTCTACAACGGAGACCACTCCGTTGAAGTAGTGTTTAAGACATGATGGAATCATTGAGGTTTATTGTTATTTACTAGCCCAAATAGGGAAATTCAATTTTACACTTATAGCAATATAATGCACCCTTTTAACACCAGCCGGAAATACGATCTAAAGATAATATGAATGTTTGTCAATAATCAAAATATTGACAATATCAATACATGTTATCATGACTCACGTCAAATCTAATTAATTATTAATTGGAGTGTTTCATTGTCAAAAGTTTAATCGCTATAGTGTCCGCGTATGTCATTTTAATGCATCTCCATTTGGCGTACGCCAGGGCGTTATAACATTGCCAAGCTTGTTATATGTAACTGTTAAGGGAAGATGTTGGGGTTTGGATTTTGCTATGGATTCTGAAGTAATTGAATCAAAACGCTAACCGCGTAGGAAGACTGTTGGCGACAAAAGAAACTAAAAGCGTGTGAAATATGAGTGCATTTTTGCTAAAAAGGAAATACTTGTTTGAATGAAGTTCAAATCACCACCTTTAAACTTGTTAATGTGGCTTTTTATTAAAAAGTATACGACATCATAACAAACATTTATTTGTAAGTAACGAACACATATTCTTCAAGCTAATTATCTAATGCAGACGGAATTATATACATGCCAATTAACAAGTCAATCTGCAACGAGCCGTGCCGAATAACCGATAAAGCGTGTAGTTCAAAACATCGTTTTCACCTCATGGGTGCGTATGAACAAGAAGTGCGTGGCGGCGTCTGACGGATATTTTGAGAACGAGTGACGTTGTGAGTGGAGTAACGTCATTATATTTCGACGTCGACCTTGGCCGACCCTAGTTACATGTATATGTTCAACTGTTATTTCTTTGTGAACCATTGGCTGTATGAAGTTAAAATTTTGTATGTGAATTTCAGTCGTTTTTCATTATTATACACCCATAACTTTTTAAGATATAGCGGTTGTCCGGGTATTAAATGAACAGCCATCGTATTGGAAACAAGAAATGTCTTTTAAAAAAGCCAATCGGCGTTGACATGGATAATGAGATATCATTTTACCCTAAGCATCATACGAGAGGGCCAAGATGATCGGTTACGTGGCTTCTCGGACCCCAGATTTGTCGGTCCCCACCTAGACAAGGCGACTTCTCGGACCCCAGATGTTTTGAGCACCATAAGAAAACTTCTCATATCCCAAAATTAATGTGCGATTAATTCAATAATTATTAATATTTGTACCGTGAATAAATCGATCATAGCGCCCCATGTTTTCACCAGTGATACATGAATAACCTAATTAATTTACGTTATCATCATTATTACATAAATTTGTCAGCCAAATTTAACAAATTAGCAATGTACGAACATAATTGCAGGAATAAATGAAAAGTATTCTGTTTCATACGCGTATAGTTATTCTTAAGTAATATACCCTACTTTCATCTTGGAAGTTATCTATGCATAATAGATACTCATTTCTAAGTCAGTTAATCATTTATACGGTGTATCCTTACGAAAAGCAATCTTCAGGGAACATTCAGCGCATTTGAAATAATTATGACTTCCATTTTTGATAACACAAACATAAAATTTCATTAGACTATGGCAATTAAAAATTTTATTCGGTAGGAATATGATGTATCAAGGGTTTCTTTGTATAATTGGTATTGTAAATAATGTAATAATGCTCGAAAATGAAGTAAAAGTAACATGAATAACAGTTCGACGTTCTCCGTTACTAATTTCACCACATTTTATTTATTGAAAGATATCTTTTTATAGGTTGATTAACATCTACTGGAGAAGTTGATAGAAATGTGCAATTCTATTTAATTCTTAATAGAACGCAACCGCCATTCCATTTCAAATTAATATGCACAGTAAGTTTATAAACATAAATTCCCTATTTATTGCAATATTCGCTCTTATGATTCTCTGGACGCTAATTGATGCAATTCTCTGGACGCTAATTGATGCATGTATATTATAACAGCTATGCACCGGCAGCTTAACGCGCGCTAATTTTAGAATGATCGCGAGTGTTCGCTAGAATCAATTGTTATTTATAGAGCGTGCCGCTAGGCTAAACAAAACAGTGGATTAATTCTGAGAACGAATATAATATTCTGATCTTGACTTACAATGAGAAAATACGGTAATAATTATGTTCAGTTGTAGTTTGTATGTCGAAGATGTGATTATAACTTTATTTTAACCGCTTATGTAAACAATCATGTACATTTTAATCCCCAAAAGTATGCAACAGTTGTTGGTATACATTAAACCATTGTTTTAAGTTTGCATTCCCTAAAAATAGAGAATTTGCCAAATACTGTTGGCATTCAATTTTCCCGCTGCATAATTATCGGAAGAAATCTAGGTCAAAAGTGATCTTAGACAGCTACGCCGAAAAAATACGATAAGAGTTTCGTTTTTACCATGGCGCAGCTGAAATTCTTATGAATAAAGAAAATACAAAAATTTCCATTTGGTTTAAGAACCAAAATAAAACCAATGGATAACCCATCTTATGCAGGTGACTGCAGCGCGTAACTATAAAGAAACATTAAGTTATGATTTATTGCTGCATTAGAGCAGCGCTTTGGTACTATCAGTTACCAGCAATTAACATCGTACATCCAAGTGTGCAAACACCGTCGGCCCCGTTCCAATCAATTAAATGCGTTCCTGACATTACATATATTGAATGCACGAGTTTTGTTCTCGAGTAGACATTTAATTTATAGATGATTAATTTATCGCATTGTGCAGACATGGAGATACAAATTATTATTCTGCCCGGATCTTTCCGATATTAACTATTAATGATAAATAGGGCGACCGGTGAATGTCGCTCTTCCAAGCTAGACATATTGATCTGTGACTATCAGTGAATAGTGTTAATATGACTTACAAATAAACGTTATTTCATTGGCTCAGCTGCAACCCCTCAAAAGAAAATTATACATGATGTTGCACAGATTTTACATCAACCATGCAAATATCTGATGATATTGTACAGTGACGTCATTTACCACTTTGTCAAAACATTAATAGCTTCGAATGGATTTCAGTGCATATTATTATGCCCTTTTATTTGTGTTGGAATAAATGCACATTAAATCGCCATCGCTGTCTGTTATTCTCGTTTGTCTTTTGTTTAACGAGAGTGAATTTGAATAATAACAGTTGATAGTGATTAAACAGCATTTCGATCATTGCCGAATTCGACCGCGTGTTTCTTTTACGATAAAAAGTAGTCAGGCTACAAGTTTAATACAAACAAAAAAACACGCTAGTAGCGAATACGCTATTTTAATGTTGAAATCGCTATGAATTGATTGTAGATAAACGATAAGTAGATCTATGTTATATACCAGTAATTCCAATTCCCATAGGGTCCCATTATAAAACGGCGAACTTTTCAGGCATTTGTCTAGCCTTTCCTTTATTTTACATTGTGCAAGCGTGGTATCAATTTAAATACGAATCTTTCCTCTTCCAAAAATTGCAATAGACAAGATACGTTATGTTACTTCTATGAAAATGCATCTCGCCTGAATGTAGGCATCGGTAGAAAACATATTTCGACAAAAGCCACATACCACAGCATCGTCGGATACCCACGACTAATCATTCCGTTACACTCCAGCATTAGCCGTGAGTAAATACAAGCAATAAACGCCGTTTTGACCCGCACTGTAAACCTTTCAATCGGCCAATGAAATTGCTGCTTACAAAATGAATACTCTTCGCTCTAGAGGTGTGAAAGTATAACATCGATAATGGCGGCGGCCATGGCAAATGAATGTGCTCTATGTTTCAATGTCATTAAGGGAAAAAGTTACCGGAATATAAACTCAAACACAAGTTTAACTGAATGTGGAAAAATCCTCGACGAAATAAACACAAATGGAAATGTTTGCAACATCTGCGTTAACAAGTTTAATAGAATTATCACATTGGATCGCAAATTACAGTGCCTCGAATTAGAAAAGGATGAGCTGGTAATAAACTTAGCCGGGGACCGTTGAGAGCAACAAATGTGGCAATGTAACGCCACATAGTAAGTTAAATTATTTTGAATAAAAATTTGAGGTTACCATTCACTGCCATTGTTCATTGGACCTTCACTCTTACTTTCACTATGATCAGCTGTATGCCGGACATTATGCTCTACGGTCTTTATGCACCTAGTCTTTATACGCCACTTTTGAGACTTCATGCACCAGTCTATGAAAGTGTATATCAGTTGTAAATTATATTCTTATATGGTGATTTTTTTTTTTGCATCGAAATAAAGAAATTATGCGTTATTGATGCGTGTATTTAAAGAAGTATGGTAATAAAATTACTATTTAATAAAACATATACAGTTCAGTGAATAATACTTATATAAAAGAAACTCTATTGTTGACTTAATCGTAAAATAATGAATTTTTTGTACATTAAATATATATTTTGTGTACAGTTTGAAACGTACATTCCATTCTGCACTAAGAACATAATGTTACAAAAGTGGTACATAAAGACTTAAAAGTGGAGCATAAAGATCGTGGAGCATAAAGACATTGGAACATAACATATGCCCCGCAATCAGTTCATGCGGCATGTTTTATCTTGGTAAAACGCCTGTTTTTTTTTAATTGTCCCCTGAACCTAACCTGATAATAAATGAGTGAAATCAACATAATTTTGGAAGTGTTCATTCCTTGTTTTTAATTGCTAATTTGTGTGTTCAATGTTCTGACTGACACTATGATTTTTTCAGTTCTGACTGGCACATATTTCAAAGTTTCGGCATATATTTGGCTATAAGCTTCACCTACTCCACAACTATGTATTGTTATTTTAAAAAACCATCTGTTTTTGAAGGAATGACATGCTTTAGAAAATAAAACTCCTCTTTAAAGTAGATCTTTAATATTTCTTTAATTGTTATATAAATTGTCAGTTAGTAACCAACGTTTGTAATGTTTCCAATCCTTTAAAAACAACATTTAGTCTTGTGAAATATTTCAGGTGCCAAGAATGTAAAACGTGCTCTTGACCATTCTTCACCTACCGGTGTTACTCCCAAAAGCAAGAAATCCCTGTGTTTAGGACTCCGAATAAGCCACACCATGGAAATCGATGGTTTTTGCTATCAAGCAGAGTGAAGAAACACTGAAGATGCGTGCGTTAACGAGTACCGACACACTATAGAGACCAAACATAAAAAAAAACACTTTGATGTGAAGGTAGTCAGAATATCTTTGCACTAATATAATGTCAGACAGTCTTACTTAGTTTTGTTTATTTCACCATAAGCTATGTATAAATAAAAGCGTTATAGACATTGGTGATGAAAACTGACTTTTAATATGGTGTTCATGAGTTGAAATATGTTGCATATAGTATAGAGTCAAATCAAATAAAGCTACAGTAGACATCAGAGCTCCATATAAAGTTTGGCTAAATTAGTTAAATTAGTACGATACCAATACCGCCAACCTGATGAAAATGTATGCACCTTTATCAACATTTTTTTTTCTCATATTGGTGCGACCTATGAAATTATATTATTATAACAGGAAATTCATATTCAGTCCTTTTTGTATTTACAAAAAAAAACACAGCCTTTATCTGGAGCTCAGGGTGTGAAAACATTGCAATTTGAGCTTAGATTGTTAATCTGTTGTTTTGTTTTCAGAAAGATTTATTTATAGAGCTATTCATGAATTATTGTTGGTTTGCCGTGCTGTAAAAATAAATAAATAACCTTCCTACCTAACCGCCCTACAACTTATGAGTCACAACACAGCAAACAAACAATATGCTTCACGATGGCCTAATCTCTGTACCATTTTATCTAGTTCTAAGTATAGTTTATTTTGTCTCATAGGTGACAGTGATGTACAGCAAAACCGAGAGATCAAAAATCATAACTGATCAAGTGGAACAGACTGCTATTAAAGCACTGATGAATAGGAAAGGACCTGAAACAGTAATGAAACATCTGTCAAAACAAGTTGACAAAAGTGGGGACATTATGAAAATAGTAGAGTTTCTTATATAAAGAAGTGCCATGAAAAATGTGTGCTGGAATAGTTCTCAAACTTTCAGAGATCCTTTGAGATGTACTAATGCTGAGCACCTTCACATCTGGATCAATGATCAGAAAAGAATAGCACATATGTTAATGTAAACATATGCAATACTAAACACTAAGTGGTTTTTGTTTCAGTGACACATCCCTTTGTGCCTATTGAACACTCTTATTAGGCAATAAATTATTTTGTAAAACTGTTAAATCAGTTAAATGACACTATGTCAACATATGATAAGGTTTATGAGTATATTATGGGAAGAGTTTTCACATTCTGAGATCAAAATCCATTTACAATATGGATGGTGTTTGTTTGGCCCTTTTTATGTTTACATTTTTACGTCAGAATTGTGAGTATTTTGTATAAATGATATTTTACACATGTATGTTACATAGCAGAAAAGCGCATTTGGTTAAAGCGCTGTCTACGGTTAGTTCTTAGTAATGGCTCGAGTTTGATATCCGCTTGGGGTTTTATTTTTTTCAAACATGTTTGCTGATTTATTTTTTGTCTAATATTTATTTTTGTTTATTTAATGTACATGTCGTAGTATAGCACATTGCTCTAATCTAATATCATTTTTGTGCAATAAGAAACCACTTTTTTGTTGACACACTCTAGTCCTTTTAACTCCAGAAAGTGTTAACTCAATTTCATCCTAAAGGCATTTTCTGTTCCTGCCCCAGGCTGGCTGACTATATACTTATGGTTGAGTGTTAAATTCTCTGTACACAAAAAAACACTATTTCGACAAGTTTTCATTATTAATTTGTATTTGAAACTTTCCCATAACCTGAAATTTTATAGTATTTTAAGGCAGAATGAAACATTAATTCAGCCTGGTCACTCAGTCAGTAGAGAACCTGACTTACTATCTGAAGTCCTAGGGGTCGTTAGTTTGATCCCCTCGCGTTTTCAAACTTTCTGTGTATTTATTGATCACCTGACTTCGTCGGAATAATAAATATTTTATGATACGTTAATTTTGATAATTTCATATCAATATTGCGTATGGTGGCTCAATATGCATATACTTATGAGTTTCTATTGTTATTTTATGGTTGCAATCGTTTATAAATGTTTCATTTTTATGTCCCCGGCATCTTGATGCAGGAAGCATATAGTAATCGTCCTGTCCGTCCTTCCGACTTTCTGTCCTTCCGTCCGTGACAAGGTGAAGTAGATTTTACCGTTTCGTCTAGCACCAAAACCGCTTACTACAACACTTTGATACTAACACAATTGTTGCTTATGACCATTCCCTATCCACCCCTATCACCCAACCTTACTTTGACCTTGACCTAATTTGGACTTATAATAATTCAAATGTGCCATTTCTTGGTTAACTAGATTTAGCACCAACACTGCTTACTACAACACTTGGATCTTTACACAGTTTTTACTTATGGCCGTTCCCAATCCACCCATATCACCCAACCTCACTTTGAGATTGACCTTGACCTAATTTAGACAAAGAAATGGGCTACCCAGCACCAACCGGGGGCATGTGTGTTTATCGAACACATAATCTTGCTATTTTTATAAAATATTGACTTATTAAAATGTACAAATAAATAAATCTATCACTGATTCCAATGTTGTGTTTTAAATGTTCTTATATCATGTCGAGCAATGAAGAAAATCAGGCCCAAACTTTCCAAAAATGTTTATTATTATACCAGTACATTTCAATTTCGTTGGGTTATAGAAAGTCCATTATTTCATTTTATATGCAAAATTGCTACTATTAAAAAATTATTCCTCTAACAATGGGCCTGATTTAGTCTATAGCTCATGCCACAACTTTTCGTACCTGTGTGAAAACACAAACATCAAGTTCTATTAATGAAAATAATCCTGGATTATGGCACATCATACATGTAGATGGCTAAATAACTAGTGGTTTAAGAGTCCTCTGCAAACTCATGGTGTTTGTTTCACACCAAATATTTATATTCATTGCCTCCAGATATCAACATTAGTGCATGTACATTATGTACTGGTTTCTAATCAGAAAACGGACTAATTGTTGGGTTAAGCTTTTCAAAGAATAAAGGGGATCGATTAGTCACTCTTGTACTCACATTGCAGTTAAATTTTTGCATGAATGCAAATATTACCTTTTTTGACAAATGTCGTAAGTTGCATCAGTACTACTGCAAAGAACGGTTCAGAATTTAATAGCTAAATATTTACAAAAAGCCATTTTATGACCATTCTATCAACTAAAATCACTAAAGCTGTTGGAACGGTCTGAACTAGCAGAGCTTGTTTCAATATCAGACATGTCTCCTATCAAAGCTTCTGAAACAGGATGCTTGTAAGAATCACAGTCATGATTACAACAATCACACTGTTGTTCACATATATCACAACACAAATGCTTTAACAGGCCCTTGCCTGGATTAGTATTATATACACTTAATAAAACATTCCTGCAGCAGTCTGAAGCAACTAACACTCTTATCATTCCATCGTCAAGTCCCATATCTTTCTTTATTTCTTCCTTAACAGTTTCTGCTGTCTGAGAATGATACATATGCACATATTTAATGTCATCATCTAGTTCCATCCTAAACACTGTATACAGATCACTACAATTCTTGATTGAACTTCAAAATATGAGGTATCTTTCACTTTTTTCTTTCTTGTCTTTAATCAAAGTTACTAAATACTGGAACACTAACAAAGTGGAATGCTACTCTTATATTTGTGACAAAATAATTTTATATTTTGACGGTCTAGACTGTCAACAATTTGAAAACACTTTTGCATACAAAAATGTTGTTTCACTTTAGTTCGAGCAGCTTTATTTGCTGTGGCGGTGATTCATAGGATGGGACACAAGACCAAAGAACGAACTTCTCATAACTTCCCAAACCACTCTCGAAATGGCTTATGCTCCTGTTCACTATCAGACTCTCCTCTAAAATAAAAAAAGTGTATGTATTAATATATTTTAAAATATTCGACAAAACAATGCAGACAACAGCGATCAAACTCGTACATTTATATATTACAATTTCACTTATTGTATTTTAGCTTTTGTTTCTAATGCAACATAGCTGAAATCATCGGATGCTAAATGTCTACATGTTTCAGATAAATTAGTAAGCTAAAACTGATCTCATAATACTAGTGTAACAGAATGGTTAGTTGGTATCATGTATTACCAGTGTATAATTGTATGTGCTTCGTCCAAAACTATTAGTTTAATGGAGGTACTGGTCCTCATCAAGTCCCGCCACTTCTGAACACCAAGACTTTCTAGTGAAGAAAATATGAAGTCATGCACTCCTGCTAAAATATCTGAATTTTCAGAAGGATCTAGCCCAAATGAACGTTGCATTGAAACCTAAGGGTGTCAAGTATTCATATTGTTCCTTCATGATTGACACGAGTGGTGTAATGACAAGAACTTGACAGGCCACTGATCACGTTTAATAAACTGAAAGATTTGATAAACCAGGCTTTTTCCCCCACCTGTCCGGTGCTTAAAAAGACATCACGTCCTTCTAAGAGATTAGTGATACATTTTGTTTGAAACTCACTTAATTTCTCAATTTTAAGATGTTCGCATGCTTGATGAAAGTCTAATTCTATGAACGTCGCCATTTTGACAACAAACTCGAAGTGTATATAGTACGGGCGGTATCATTGGTCCAAATATATTCATTCAACCATGAAGGAACCAATGAAATCACCGCATTTTACACACCCTAAAATGACGAAAAACGTTCGTAATGTCCCACGGTCGATGAATGGAGAGGAGCGGAATGGGTCGAACGTAGGTATCTGACGATGATACCACAGTAAACACACCCCAAAAGTTCACTTTCAAGCTAGCCTCCAATGAAATACACCAAAATGTTCCAGGCACACATGGAATATAAGAAATAACCACAAAAGGCATGTCTGAGCTTGCTAAATGGCTTTTATACCAGAAGAGGAAAGGAACTCTTTAGTAATAGGCACTATTTTCGAATGGACCACGGAGGGATACACAATGATTTACTGGTATCTAACCTTAAAGAAAACTCAACATTTTTTGCTATCTTGAAAAAAACTCGTCTAAATCATTATTAACCTACTTGTACCGCACATGCACAATTTCAGGTCGATCCGCCTAGTAAAAATGCTTCAAAAACGCATTTGAGTATAACACATGATAAGCCATTTGGCTTGCGTTTTCAGTACCTGGATTGTATGGGGAACGGGAGCTAAAATTCGTATCTAAATTATATAAACCAGTCAAATTACCAGTTCAGTTAGGCTTATTTTAATGCAATGAACATAAATAATGTACAAAACGTACAATATTGTGTTTATAACATGATTAGATGTGCTGTGAGAGGCAAAACGCGAGTTTCCGTACTTTTTTTTTCTTTTCTTTACCCAGAAAACCAGGTTTCGCTTTAAAAACGTAGAAAACAAGTCAATTATGATATCAATCACATTTTTCCAGTGAAAAGTAATAAAATCAATAAAACAACACAGTTACATGGTGATTTTATGTAAAAGTGGACCCTTAAGGGCCGGACCCTGGTTTTCTTAAAGGTTAGATGTAATTCCAATTCTCATAGGGTCCCATTATAAAACGGCGAACGTTTCAAGCATTTGTCTAGCCTTTCCTTTTTTTATCATTGTGCAAGCATGGTATGAATTTAAAGACAAATCTTTCTCTTCCAAAAATTGCAATTAAAAGATTTTTCATATTACTTCTAAGAAAATGCATCTCGCCTGAATGCAGGCACCGGTAGAAAACACGGTTTCGGCAGTCATATTTCGACTAAAGCCACATACCACAGTAAACACACCCCAAAAGTTCACCTTTCAAGCTAGCCTCCAATGAAATACACCAAAATGTTCAAGACACACATGGGATATAAGAAATAACCTGTCTGAGCTTGCTTAATGGCTTTTATACCAGAAGAAAAAAGGAACTCTTTAGTAATAGGCACTACATTCGAATGGACCACGGAGGGATACACAATGATTTACTGGTACCTAACCTCTATATAATACTAGTCTTTACTATACGACAGATGCTATTAGAACGCTAAGATGACTAGTCAATAATAAATTACGTTAAAATGTAATTTGAATAATTATGGTATTGAGCTGTCGCATCGTTCAATGTGGACTATGATGTACACCATCGTATGATATTGTACAGCTAAAAATTCCATATTTGTATAATTGAGTAATGTGATTGCAATGGTTCTTCTCTAAGTGATTACTACGGTAGTTTAAACGATAATACTGCGGGTGTGAGCGCTCGGTTTCCAAACTGTTAAAAGCTGTTCGACTCGCGCAGTAGTTAGCACACCCGCTTCCCACCTAGCGACTGGATTCGATTCCCATCTGGCGCTGCACAGAGGCCCAGGTAAGGCGCGTACACGCGCCAATTACGCACACATAATTGAAAGATACGCAGAGAAAAGAAAATGTGGGTGTACATTTACGCAAAATTTTTGGATGTTCGAGTATATTGGTGACTGTAAGACTGAAACAGATAAAAGTTTTAACAAGCATGCCTACTTGAACGTGCAGTCTATAATATTCAGTAGTTAACAACAAGTCTTAAACTATTCATAATTCTTACGTGTAACATTATTGTATTCAAATGAGTGCATTACAAAGGATTACTATTATAATACTATGGTCTTCTGCTCATATCATATGTATTGTTAGATGTAAATTTACCCCACTAATCCTACATAGAGTGTACGTTTAGCCCCACACAGTCTGAAGTAAGTGCACATTTACTCACAAATTTTTAAAATTATTAAATTGTACCATGTTCGCCCGGTACAAATATTTATCTGGAACACTGTGGCGCATGTGGGTTTGATTGGCCCTCACTATACTGGACAGGTGAGTTCCCCCCGGATGCTACGCCCCCCCCCCACAACCAAGACCACACACAAATTGCAACGTATTTCAATAAGAGTAAATTGCAGCTATGATTCAAACTTCGTCTTTAATTTAAATATGTTAAATACAATATGTTTCATTCTACCAGGGAACGCGGCTAGTGGTCCATAGATAAAGAAGGGAAATAAATGTGGGTTATTCTGCAACAAATTATGGGCGGAGCTTAATGTTTTGAAAATAGTTGCAGAAATTCGAAGAAATTGTTCCGTAAAATGCACGTGCTGAAACGCGCGATAGCAAATTGTGACAAACAAATCATTTTTGCATTATGTAGCGCAATTAAACCACATTTGTACTACATATTTTATACTTAAGTTCACAAACACGTTTACGTTTTGTTTATATGTTTTTAATTTGCGCTATTTGGCATGATATTTTCACTTTATTATATCGATAAGCATGACGTCATTTGCTCAACGTTTATCAATACAGCTGACATCATTTTGAATTGTTATGATTTATTGACGTCACAGAAACGCACGTGTAAATGCACTTCTCGGAAAATGGGCGGAGAATAGATAAATATAGTTCTCATTCATAACCTTTAAACATACGAATTTGATATAAGATCGTGTTAGAATCGAAATAATTGACGGGTAACAGTTTGTTATTGCGTTAATAACCAACGGTTTGTCGTTCCTATGCGCAGGAATTAAATCACGCAATAACCAACAGTTACCCGTCAATTATTTCTTAAATATATTTTATATTTTATCAAACAGTTAATAAGGCTGAGGTTAGGGGACATACCGCGGATTCACACATTCAGTCATAATATCGTGGAACTGTGTGCATTATTGGCTTCCCTATATTTTTGCGAAGACAGAGCCACTACAATAGTGAAATGATGTTTTCTATGGAACGCCAAAATATCCTTTTGTTGAGAGAAACTGATATATTTGGTTAGTTGGCATTTGGTTGAAGTCAAGCTGGCATTATTTTGAGTCCAGTTTTCAGTATGTTTAGTCCAGCTGGTATTAGGTTGAGTCAAGTTCGCTTTGTGTTGGGTCAAATTGGCATTATGTTTAGTCAATTTGACATAATGTTGGATCAAGATAGCATTAGGTTTAGTCACTATGGCATTAAGTTGAGTCTAATTGGCATAATGTTGGGTCCAGTTGGCATATGGTTGAGTCTATTTGGCATTAAGTTGAGTCAAGATGACATTAGGTTGAGTCAAGTTGGCGTTTTGTTGGGTCGAAAAGCAATTTGGATGCGTCAAGTTGTCATTATGCTGGGTCAAATTGACATTGGATTTAGTCAAGTTGGCATTAAATTAAGCCAAAAGTATGATATGTTGAGTGGTATTTACTTTACGTCAAGTCAGTGTATTTTAATGTTGCGTTCCGGTAATAAAACCTTCGGTCAATATAATGCACTGTTGAGTGGTATGGCCCTTATGTTCGGTTCAGAGAACAAACAGGTCAGTGGTAAAGCAATTGTCTTCAGTTTACTTTATGCGCCGAAATGAACGTTTCAATTCTTAATACAATACATGAGTCAACCAACTGTTAAAATAATGTGATAAATATTAATCGTAATAATATTTATACAGGTTTCGTTTATTAAATGCTTTATGCACATACATAGATAGGTTTTTATCACACTTTCAGAATGCTTCAATCAGTCTTAAAATTTTGGGACAGCTTTTGTTCCAGTAATTCTGCTTAATATACATTTTTATAAAGGAATTGTATAGTGAACTTTTTAACAAAAAATAAAAATCTTCTTGTACACTGCATTATTGGCATTTTCTTTCATGAAAACGTATGCATTAGGTTCAGGTTAATGTTATCAACCTGATTGGTAGCATAACTTGTTAGTTCTCGGCTACGTTTTATATTGGCAAAATTCTCCGGAGCTTATAGCCGTGGTAGGACTATTTCTGTGGTGGAAAGTTTTCCATCTGTGTCTACATGTATATTGTTACGACAGGATTTTGACTTTCACGTCCCGAAATTGGATAGTTATTGTGAACATCGAACTTATCCTTATATAAAAAGTACCACTAGCATCGTTTCACGTCTTCTTAATAAGACTACCTGATTGGACTTCTAGCTTGTGCGAGCCTGGAAACTCTTTACAAAGATCAACTCGACATGTTTATACTGTCATTTTTAAATATGCTTAACACATTGTTAGGATCTGAAGACATCGTATAACAGGTCACGTTCAAATGACCTTCCAAACAATAAAACATCAGCCCAGCAATGTTTGGCCACGGCCTTGAAAGTGATGCATTTCCAGCTGATCATCGGGAATAAATCATTTACAGTTACTTTTCACGGGGATAACAATACAGTGGTACCTTGGGCGAGTAAACATCCAAAGTTCACGTTAATTTCGTGCATAGTATTTGTGGTTTATATATGAAGTTATACAGCAAGATTTTGAAGGCAACAGTTTGATTGGCTCCTAAAAAGGTAATGAACGTGACTCCGAATGCGAAGTCATCAGATCCAGTCAGCGGATAATATAGTAGCGGCAGACTAGAGATGATTTTAATGAGATTGAATATTAATCTAAAGATTTCAATTTACTTTTTTATTTAGTATTGAAGTAATATTTGGTCTACCTCGTAAATTGCTGCACATATGTAAAGAAATACGCATCACATAATTATGCTGTTCTAACTGAACAGCGTTTAACCAGTGACTTATACAAAATCATTTTATGTAATGATTTTCACACAATACGTATTGCAAGAAAAGTTTGTTACAGAATTACAGTGATATTAGCTTTGAAATCTTTCAGCGAAATCGCCAAAGCAACATCAGTGATTGCAACTTGGAAATGGTACGTGAAAGTGCCGAACCATACATATTAAATAGCAATCCAAATGTGTCATGTGTGTATATTATTCAGAAGTGCATGCTGCTACACAGAACTCCGAAGCAACTTGTATCTCGAGAGCGTGAGAAGTCTGCTCTCGTGATAAATCTACTTCCGGAAGAAACATGCTGAAGCAAATTGCTACTCGAATGCTAACAGCTATAGTCATACAGGCCGTTGGAAAACGTGAATGAGTTTGATTACCATGCAATCGGGTCTTGAACATAAGTTCTCAAATTCTATGTTTTGTATATTCTGTGAGTGAACTATTCTCATATTTTAATTCTAAAACGTTTATAACATTTGCAAAGGAAAAGGAACGAGAGTCTGATATTAAACAAGAAACGTCTGCATAACCACCGCTCCGATACCCATATAATATTATGCTCACAGATGTTGAGAATCACGGAAATTTTAAAGCAACGTAGGTTTCAGCCATAGAAGGGAATATAATACAATACAATACAATAAGTGTTTATTAGTAACACAGTTTCAGCATATTAGGCTGCTTTTCCATATGTCCGTATCCGCATCCGTATCCGCATAAATATTATACGGACGCGCTTTTCCATGAATCCGAAAATAAACGTCGAATATTTTAATTTTCTTCTTATTTTCAAATAGTTATAATGTCTGAGTAAGAAGCTTTTAAACATTTTTATTTACGCCGGCTGCAAATAATTATGCAAGTAGGTAAAAACATTCCATTTGGTGGATTTAAAATTCTAACATGATACTCGCTAACTTTTCTATAGACAAAGAACACAATTATCGTTGTTGAGTCCCAATTCTGAGCGGAGCATAGTAAAAAGTAGTTCCGATTACAATTTCAAAAATATATGTCAAATCATGTTAGAATCGAAATACACGTGTAATTTCGCATTATCGTTGTTTATCGACCAGTAAACAACTTTTTGTCATTCTGGTGCGTGGCTATTAAATAACTGGGGCTAACGCCGTGGTTTGATTCCCACAAATCAGAAATCCAAATCGTTGGCCGATAAACAACGATAAATCGAAAATTATTCCTTAAATATCAAACATCCAACAATTATATCTACAGCGTCATTTAAAGGTTACACGTTATTACCGAGTTAATATACTCGGCGAGTCTTTGGTTGAGTTATCCATATGTATCTAGACTTTTTTTGCTATTTCCCAATATTTTATATAAAACAGCCCTTTGTTTAACATGCTACGTTAGATACCATGTCGTCCTCATCCGCATAAAATCGCTCACCGAGCGATTTCTTGCGGACTGCTTTTGCGGATGCGCTTTGCGGATACGGACTGCGGACATATGGAAACGGCCCAACTGTTTTCAACTTGTTCGATTTTTTTGCGGATGCGGATTTTCTCAATGCGGATGCGGATACGAACATGGAAAAGCGCCCTGAATGTATGTAGTAAACATCATATTCGTACACTCACAACATAGAAAAGTTATACATCATATCAACACTATAATATACATGTATGTAAGTCATTTTTAATTCTTAGTAGAACATTCATCGCTATATAATAGTCTACAATTGGTCAAGATTTAGGTCGCAGCATTTTGAGAATTTTGATTTTTTACTGGTTGTTTAACTGCACGGTTTGTTTTTATCATAAATTGTGCTTGAAATGCATTAACATTTTAAAGGTGAACACCTACATGTATCATTAAATAAAATCGCCCTGCAAGTTCATGTTATGGGTGTTGTTCAGTCTTCAGCAACGCGCCTGAGAGAAGTTCTGAAACAACGCGAATTCAATGTTTCAATCACAGGACAGGTGACCGGCGAATATTACCCAATGATAATGTGTTAACCGTTAGGGTTTCTTAATAATGCATAGTTGCTTACTGAAATCATTGTATTTCTTATATTAATTTGATAACCAATGAAAACATATGGATACAAATGAAATAATACACACTGCATGTGTAAACCTTAAATCCAGAGTCATAACTCATAAATATGTGTCTGTTGTCGGCCTTCCATGTAAATAATTGTGGGTTAATTAGGTTAATGAACGGTTAATTAGGGAATGAGGAATGTGCAAGTTAAACAACATTATAGATAAAAGAACTAGTAATTGAATATATGCGTTTTCACCAACGATATTTCCCAATACACACAGTAATACAGGCTGTCTTTATCAACGCTATAGACCATTTCATACCGATCTTCGCCGAATATCTACGGACGGCTTCGAACGGTTTCCGAGTAAAATAATTCTCAGAGATCGGTCAACTAATCGCTAAATGGAGCCAACGATAACTAAAATTATATTTTAGGCATAAACAAAGCACATGTCCGAGCTGCTGTGTATCCTAGTTATACAAAAATGCAAACTTTATGCAAAGTAAAAGGCTGCCCAGTTAAAGGATCTGGAAATAATATTAAATTACTCTGATTTCATATTAAAATGTCGAGATGATAACAACATACTGATCAGTTATCGTCTGGTTACAAGGTTTATTTTCAAACGATAGCAGCCGCATTGATTTTATAAATAAAAAGTTAAAAATAGATCACACTGGGGGGGGGGGGGGGATAATCGGCTTTGCACAAAGCATATCGTACTTAATCAACTACTACACTTTAATATGTTACAAATAATACGTTTTGAAATAGCATTTAGTCGAGCTATCCTCTATTACTTCTGGGAAGCACAAAGTATACATAAATACCTATAATAATAATGAGTTTCTTGGAATTATTGACAATGACCGTCATTTTTAAAAATAGATCAACACGTGTACATGTCCAGTAAACAGTTCATAGGAATCTTCCGGTATTGACCAGAAGTCTGCTTTGATGTCCAAGCAATATTGTATGATGGCCGAAATAGTGAACTTTTACAACAATGACGATAGTTTCTCCCCTGGAATATGCGTGTTTAAGCTCAATATAGTAAGATTTTTCTACAGAAATTGGCAATATTAAACTTGAATAATACGCTTAACGTGTTTGAGTATTGGCTCCAGGATTTCATTGGCTAAAAAAGTCACATTGTTAATCGCCACGTGACTTGTTCAACGAAATTTTACGAATATTTCCGATCTCCCTGTTAAATGGTATATTAATAGACGCGGTTTTAGCGAGCGCTTATTCTGGATTACTGCCCATGTCGCTACGTTAATGGGTGAGGCACAAACGAGAAACCCGCGTTTAACAACAAGATATACGTTTATGAATAAAAGTTTATAAAGCAAGAGTCTATTTAAAGACCACACATCATTTGAGTGGATAGACGTAAATAGACTTTAAGAAACTGTTATGATTTGTGCTTTCAACCGTTTATATTGAGTTAATGGACACTTAAGTAAGTGAATAGTGTTTCGGATAACTTCATCATCTAAAATTTCGGATGAAATTTACGACAATATTTTATCATATGTTATGTCGGTTTGTTAAAGTTTCATGATTAATATTTTAGTTTTCACATGTTGATACACAGCTAAGATGTTAAAATTTCGTTAATTATGATTAAATAGTTGCAAAGACTATAATTACTTTTAGTAAAGTTTTGAACCAGAGATCTTTTCTAATTCATTTATATTATTATTATTTATAGATATTTGTTTGAACATGACATAATATGTAATGAAAATAAAACATTACATTGACATAAAAGTTTAATTATTAAATATTATTTGTTGTTATATTTCTTTTTCAGGTGGTTAATGAACGTTATGAAATCATCTACCTGGTTTTCAACACATAACGGATCAGAATAGATCGGAAACTGACCATTCATATGGTGCTAATATCCTGGATTACCCGCCCTTATCACTCTGTTCAACTGACAACTGCCCTACTTGATTCAGAGGTAGAGGGGGAATGGCCGTCGAAAACATTTCATGACCAATCCCCCACACAAGTTATGTGGCCGGACTGGGAATCGAACCCGCGATCCTCGGATTTAATCCAGCGCTCTACCAACTGAGCTAGCCGGCCAGGCCTATTGCTGAACTGTTCTGTAATATCAGTTTGTGCATCCTAAAAACATGTTATATGATGGAAGTGATGACACTGTTTATCGCAAAGAAGCATGATTGAATGTACATTATTCAACAATTTTGGGAATAGGCAATTATCCAAAAATGTATGTTCAAAACTTGAAAAAGGAAATGGTCTATAAGCATTTATTTCAACACTTAACATATTGTACAGACATTATACAGGGCTCTTTGTCTAGAACCGTGGAATTGGGAATTTGAGCATCAATTCACCTGAAATTGGAAAAAAGTATAATTGTTTGATTACTAAAATTTGAAGAATGTATTGTTAAAACTACATAAAATAGAATATGCTGTACGCACACAAATCAGTAAAATGGTTATTACAACTTCAACCGTCTTTAATTCTACATTTAACACCTCTTATTTCCAATCATCTGAAAGTCAAACCATCAGTTGGGAATTTTAGGACTGGATTTTGAAAAAAAATATACTTTTTTTGCCATTGGGAACCATTAACGGCGATAAACCCAGCCTGTAAAAAGCCCTGCATCATAATACAGTGTCTGTTGTACTGCATAAGAAGTATTTGAAAAAAGTGTATCCATATTTATATACAGAATTACAAACATTGTGCAATATATTCTGAATATATGTATTGTTGATGAAATAAATACTGATTTTTGTGTTGTATCTGTCTTCACAGTATGTCAAGTTTTCATAATCTTTGTATAAACTTTCAAGTACACATGAGTTACTGCATATCTCACAATAAACAATTAGGTTTGTCAGATTTTTTAAAATGAGTTGTAAACAAAGTCATTATGACATGTGTTCAGAATTCACTTCTTAATTTCATATTAAGGAATATTCTAGTAGTCTGCTCAGTTATCTAATTAAATATTTATACAAGAAAAATTAAATAACAAATTTACTTCCATAAAAATTTCATAGCTATTATACAAATAATATATTTATTACTTAAACTAAAGTTGACTATTGTATTAGTATGAAAATAGTTTTGTCAAATGTGAAGTTTAAACAATCTTATCAAACTAATTTTAATTTTATGATACTGATTGTATTTATTGATATGCATATCTGTTGTTAAATACATATAATCTGAGGCAATGCATGAATATACAAAAATATCATTTTCTATACAAATGTCTGTCTACTGTAGCACTAACATCTGATATGCACATCTGTTGGTGTTGTTGTTGTTTTTTTAGATTAAGAACTGAGCCTTTAAAAGCAAATACAGGTACCGGTTTTAAGGAATTTCATTTCCATTTTATAAACAGTGCAATTTTTTTACATTATGTCATTCTTTTGTTGCACAAAGAAGTTACTTTAACAAAGGATGTATCTGTGTAACACAATTGAATTCTGAACAAATTTCAAGAGTTACAGTAGAACACACATGCATCAGATTGTTGATTCAATTTCTCAAATAATCTCAAACCAGTAAAAAAACAACAAGTATATTTAAGTGGATTCAAACAACACAGTAAGTATTGGGATAGTATAACAGATGTTCATTATTAAAAAAATTATAAATACTAATAACATGTGAACAAAATCAAAGAATTTCGTGATGTTTCATTGAGCATATTAGATTCAGACAATTAAATAATATTATATTCCCATTATGGCCAATATATCTTTTTATGAAACACTGACAGTACTGAAACGAGTCATTAATCCGAACGCCATACTAGATTTGTTATTTCCGAAATACACTCCACTTGTGTTTTCCTCTGTTTTAGCATTAACGTGTCGCGCATTGCACAAAATCTTTATTCTTTGTTATCTAATATAAATTTGCTTCAACTAGGTCGTGCGATTTATAGATGGACTAATTTTTGTCAAAATTGCATAACTGAGATAAACCATCACAGCCGACATTGTTTTGGTTTGTGCCTGGCGTACTATCATAGTACAAACCGGGAAACAGGCTAGCGAGCGCTTTCATCCGATCATATAAATACTCGTTGCAAAATTTACATTTACACAGTTGAAGGTAGTTTTTACATAACAAGGAACACAAAATGGCTGCAACTTGGAAAAAGGTAAGCAAAAAAGATTCTTATTCTAACCTGGTTTCTAAACGACATGATCAGTTAGCGGTAGTGTTTGTAAACATTGATATACTTGCTAGATTCAGTACGCATATAATACATGCTTTTGAACTTGTGTATGAATAGAATCGAATAAAGGGCATATTTATATACGACTGTTTTCGTTGGAAAACATGACACATTCATATCATGCTTTCCAATGCAGGAACATGATATATGACGTTGACGAAACTATCGAATTAATTCATGCCTGAATGAATGCATAAATGTATAAAATAATTATAATAATATTATAATTTTGTCTGTTATGATAAAAAATTGTACTACCACTACTATTGCTTCTACTGCTACTGATAATAATAATAATAATAATAATGATAATAATAATAATAAATAGATAAATATATACATGTTCAAAAAAGGCAACACTTTGGGTTTGTTGTCTGACTATTAAATGTACAGATTAAACGTATTTCCAGCTTAGCATGGCGTTGTATTGTATAGTATTGTTAATGAACATCTTAACGAGAAATAATAATTCCCACTTTATTTAACTGTAGTTATAAAACAATTATTCGATATATATTAAAAAGAAAAAAAAGTAATACGTCGGACGCATGTATATATCTACTGGCTTAGTGCCTAAATTCGCCACATTTGGGAGGTATTTTTATAATATTTTCAAAAGTAGTAAATCAATTGACACACAAATTCACATGAATCAAGTTAGGTTTAATGTGCATTTGCTGGTGTGTTTTGGTAAATTCCGAATACTTGGCATAGGAAAAATAATTATCGAAATTAATGGCCTAAACAGAGTGAAAAAATGACCGTGGGAGTGCCTAAATTCGCCACCCCTCTTCCAAATGCTTGAAAATAATACATTTTTTTTATTAAATCCGTTTTTAAAAGCAACTTTATTTTGAGTTTAAAACAAAAAAACACATTTATTTATTTGGAGTTCATTTTCGAGTGGTATTAAAAAATCATAGTGATCCGAAAACGCTTGGTGAAAAATCGTATATCAGTAACCGTGTCATGCTTATCCAACATTTGACAATTGTACTAATTCAAACTGTAATACTTGGCAGTTCTTGTTTGATGTTGATGGTGTTTCAATTTCGTGAAATACATCTTAATATTTCTAAAATTAGATGATTTGGAAAGATGTGAAACCAGAGCTCTTTTAACAAACATATTTATTGATAGATCTTTGGCGAAACTGAGGCGAATGTAATGCGCTTTTACAGTACAAATAAATAAAAAAATACAGTACGTGTATTTCAACGTCATTTTTCTTGGTTTTCTACGCTTATGCGTATTGCATTTGTATTGGGTTTAACGCTTAATATCGTTGAATAACATACAATTCGTCTGTACTTAACACGATAATTCAATTTTATCATGAACACCAAGCAGGGCCTCAAAATTGCGCATGCGCAGAATTCCCCGCGTGCTGTTTGTTTACATTTAGGAGTTACGGACAAAGCAATTGGATTAAATATTGAATTTCTCACCAGATCAAGAAGAAAATTCGTCAGGGTTGTTAAGAAAAGTGTCTGTATTGATTGAGATGAACAAAAATGTAATCGCCGTTATACAAATGCTTATTCGGATGGGGTGGCGACTTTAGGACAGTAGCGGATTTAGGCACTGCGCCAGTACAGACTTTACCCAATATTAAAGTAAGTTCATTTTATGCAGTGCAAGACCTAATATAATTATGTTGCACAAAGCTAAATTTGCATTTCACATTCATGTGTTGTAGTCTTAATTTTGACAAAACGCGTGCGACCTTGAATGTTGAAAATACAATTATGCATTCAGTACGTCTAAAGCGTGGGTGAAAATCATTTAAAACACGCATCATTGCGTAATTTTAACACATAAGCCTTACACGTTCGCAATTAACAGTGTTAAATTGATTGCATTTGTTGTTATTTCTGTATATAATGTACGACGAGAAAATATCCAGTTATTTAATACATCGTGGACTGTTGATAGCACTAACAAGGTGTCAGACGTTAAACTGAATATTTAAAGTTTAATGTTGCGACAAAAAACACATACAATAATGCATTCTGAGCTACAAACTTATAAATATTTCCATAATAAATATTTCCATAAAATAAATGGTATTTGAACAGTTTGAAGTTCAGTTTAGTGTTTACATTTTCAACACTACGAAACTAGCCGAAGTTGCACGTGCTTTATGTAAAATATCGTGCAGCTCACCGAATGTTAACGGTGATTTGTTGGATTTGATCAGCGTGGCAACGATATTCGGCAGTAAATTAAGCTAGTGTTTATAAACCAAATGCATCGCAGCGGTTACCTCCCCTATCGGTAACGGTAACCACTGCCATCACAAATAAAATCCTTCAAGATGTGGAAGGATTACCTGTTTGAAAATTTTACTTATTTAAAGACATTGGGTGTCCTAGTTTCCCGTTAAATGAATGTTAATCCCATGCATGATTTTTGCATGGAGAAATCCCGTTATGTGGTCAGTGAAGTGTTTCAAGTCGTCTCATAAATCTATAATAGTATCCAAAATTGAACAAAAAGATTGTTACAGCAAATGGAGAAAAATAAAATAGGTAAATAAATTGGCGTGGTTTTTCCATGCAAATTTACTTATTGGTGGACAAAAAATTACCAAGTGATTTTTTGTTCGTAAATTGTTGAATTTATTATATATTGTAAACTTGTAAGAATGTTCATTATGTTTTATACACGGCCCTTAAAAGGACTTGTCCATTTGATGTCAGTTACTTTTACCGCTAGAAGTACAGTTATTCATGAAAAGCATGAAACATGAGAAAATCAACACAGTGTTTTTGTGTCGCCTGACTAGGCGACAGATAGGGGTTACTTATGTCGGCGGCGGCGGCGTCGCCTTTCGCTTGTCCGAAGCATAACTCTTAGACTATTAAAGCGTTACTCTGTATCTCATACTTTTGGAGTTTTTGCCATGAGTTTATTTTCATATTTAATTTTTGTCTGGAGCATAACTCTAAGACTTTGAAAGCTATGAACTTGAAACTTCATAGGTAGATAGATCTCATTGAGGAGAAGTGCAGTGCACAAGAATCGTTACAATGCATAACATACTTTTGGAGTTATTGCACTTTGTTTATTTTCATACTTAATTTTTGTCCGGAGCATAACTCTAATACTATGAAAGCTATCAACTTGAAACTTCATAGGTAGATAGATCTCGTTGAGGAAAAGCGCAATGCACAAAATCCGTTACTCTGCACCTCATACTTTCGGAGTTATTGCCCTTTGTAAATTTCTATATTAATTTTTGTGTCGCATTTTTTGGTTTTAATAAGTCTTTTCTTTGCAATTAGCCAGAGTGCAGTGCTTTTGAAGATTTCAATAAATCTGTTTAAAACAAATTGAGCATTAACCTTAAGTGCTTCTTCATTTGGATTCACGTAAGCTATCCGGCGTCAGGCGACACATCCGACTCGCGGAGTTCTACGAGGGTTGTTCAGGAAGTTCGCAGAATAGCCCAGTAAATTTTAAAATGGTGTGTATATTTAAGTGAGCATTAAACATAATGCACCTTTATTTATGCCCAAAACATCGCAAACAATCGATTAACTAGAATTATTTTCACCAATGCATTATTCGTATCCATAGTAACAGACACTTACGTATCCGCCCCGCGCCATTTTTTAAATTTTATTTCTACATAAATACCTGCCCTTACTAACGCTATTTGGATTAAGTCCTTAACGTTAAATTCGCGCGAAAACGTGTGATAAAATTGCAACGTTCTGACGCCATTTCCGTGTACTTTGTTTTGTGTGCACGCTGTTGTTTGGAAACCTTAAACGACATGACGTCGACGGGCGATGTCGAGTTTCGCAGTATTGTGAAGTTTTGTGTTGGACTCGGAAAATCGCCGGCAGAAACTTTGCAGTGGATAAAAAAAGTTGAACCTCGTTCAAACATGCGGAAAAACATTTGTGTATAAATGGCATGCGCGTTTTCGAAATGATTGAAAGTCTATTATAGAAGATGATGGACCGGCACGGGATGATTCTGCAGCACAGAGTTCGGGAAGGTCGGACAGTCAATGCAGCCTATTACTCACAGGTAAGTCGATAAACAAGCTAATAGCTTATAATAATGTCGCATAATAATTGTTCATGTTTAAAAAAATTGTAATAATGTGATCTGAAAGCTAAAATATTTGTTGATTTCCGTTACAGAACCTGTAACGGGATTTGATTCGTGCTCTTCGTAAGAAGCAACCTGACATAGACCACGACGGAATCATCCTTCACCAGGACAATGCACCAGCATACAGGGCACACTCCGCTCTCTTAGACATATCCTTGCTAGGATTCGAGTTGCTGGAACATCCGCTGCACAGTCCCGAATTGCGCCTATGGATTTCCGTGTGTTTCCTGAACTGAAGGCGCAAGGGGGACAACGGTTTGAAACCGCCACACAACTGTTTCTACTTCCAATACTGCGTGGTATGTAGAAACCTGGCTGTACAGACACCGGAAGTGTGTAGCGATCAATGGCGATTTAATCGAGAAGGTGCGAGTTTCATTGAAGTTCGACAACACATGACGTTGTAAAATTCGACCGTGGGCTGGACAACGATCATTGATTTTTTTTTTAAATTTGCAATGACGTGTATGTTTGTTTATATATACTTTTGATAGTTTAATATATTCCGTAAATAAGATTGAGCTTTCATACGGTATTTGCTTTGTTTCAATATTCCTATTCTAACGAAAGTACATGACATTTTCCTCGAACTTCCCGAACAACCCTCGTATAGACGTAACGTCAAAAGTTGGGTGTCAGTGAAAATAAAGCTGACATCTTAACGTAATTCTTATATACGTATGTCGCTTTTACATTAGCATACTTATGTTTGGTATGAAATTAAAGGGAATAGATTATACTTAATGTTTTCCAGATAATCTGTTGCATAAGTGAAATAAAATGTTAAATATATAGATGTTGTTTATGAAAAACTACGCAAAAATTGTACTGAAATTTGTAACAAAATTATCCAGGCATAAATACAGAAATTTGCTTATTATTTACAATTTTCGCGTAAATCGCGGGAAACTTCGTTGAATAACGCGCATGACGTCAGGCCGAACCTGACGTAAGTTTGATGGCAAATCTTTCTACCGAACGCAAAATGGCCGGCGTAACGGAAGAAGGTAAATTGTGAAATATAACCAAAATTAATAGCAAAAAATGGGATACCCCTTTTTTATGTGTGTGAAATACATGTTTTTATTCACGAAATTTCAATTATTTTTAGATATGAAATACATCCGAGCTAAAATTTATTTCCCGAAAGTTAAAACTTCTTCTGATAGAATGTTAAGTGTTTATTATTGATAATACCAGGTCTTAAAAATTGTTCCCTTTTGCATATAAGCGTTGCGTGCGCAATTAGTGTTGAAATGTAAATGCGATATAGTTAAAAGTATACGAAAATAATTCAAATTATAATTTATTTCCGAAATACATCTAGAATATTGTTTGTAAAACTCAGAATTTATTTTTGAGATATTGAAAAATATAAATTATACACTATGCTTTATCGCGTCTGAAAAAAAATGTCCCCTTGACGTTATTACGACGTTTTTAAACGTTTCAAGACACACTTCTTTTATGATTTTGCAGCTGCCAACCCAAGGTACCTTTGCATATTATCGCTGGATTAAGCAATCAAAAAGGCGAAAAATAAATCAAAGGCACTATGAAAAGAAGCAAATTTCAAGATCTGACAAAAGGACAGAATTATCACAAAGTAAAGCCGCGATAAAGAAAAGCAACCAAAGATTGAAGAAACACGATGAACTCGCCAAAAAACTACAACAAAAAAAGCAACAGAAAGAAAATCTACATCGGTTCCGTGAAAAACAAAAGTCACAAGATACATGTACTCTACAAGAATTCAAACACGGGATGGAAAAATACTCTACAAGAATTCAAACACGGGATGGAAAAAACACGGGCGATGAAGATATTAAAATCATCGATGCCGCAAACACCGGGGCGTGGGGTTTCGTTGTTGAAGACATATCTGCAGAAAAACTCACCGACTGTCAAGACTCTTGAAAAGATGAAGATCGTGAGATCACCTGAAGGTTAAAACAGACTGTGCCGCCGAAAGTGTTATTAAAGACATTAAGACCATGCTAGATGCCACCAAAGAACAGCGATCTAGTGAATCACTTTTATCAAGAAAGCTCATTTTTGCGGCAATTAGTGGAGAAAATGTGCAAGAACAGAAACAAAGGAAAGAACTGGCGAAGGCAATTGGAGTAAAACGGGACAACATGACAGCCGGTAGCCGGATACGCACTCGTATATTGAAAAGCGAAACATCATGTTGGAAGCTGACAGAAAAGAAAACACGAAATAACAACATTTCAGATGAGCACAAGAAGCAAGCGTATGAGTTCTGGCTAAGATCTGGAATATCATGACCAACAGGAAACAAAAAAGACATCAAGCGCGAGAGACTTGGAACCCGTGAATTTGTAAGCCACATGATTCACATCCTTGAAAAAAGTCAAACTGAAGTTTATAACGAATTCCGTGCTACAAATCCAGAAATAAAAATTTCACAGAGAACATTTGAACGACTGAAACCGTTTTTTGTTCGCTCTGTAAGGCCAGGAGATCGCAACACGTGTATATGCCGCTACCACGTGGAACTCAAATCGGTACTTGAATGCTGCATGAAGGAGCGTAAGAAAATATTGGATTGTGAAAAGCATCATACACGGAACTCTGAATATCCCATATTTCGGAACGCAAGCGAAGCGGTTGCATCAACCTTATGTTCGAAGTTAGATTCGGATGACTATCATAAAATCGCATGTTAAAAGAGAGAGTGCGATTTTTGTGGTGTGCAGAATTCCAAATTCATGGAAGAGGAAAGAGGAGATAAAATGGTTGACTGGGAAAGATTTGAGTACGTAACTGTTCACAGCAAAGGCAGTCAGGTCCGGAAAAAACTTATTCTTGTGAAAAAAAAGACATGCGCCAAAGAACTGTTATCCTACTTTCTTGATATACTGTCTTCATTTCCGGTACACCAGTTTCGAGCAACATGGCAGAGACAACAACTTAAATATTTAACAACAAATCTAGCCCAGAATTACTGTGCAGTAATTCACGACTTCTCAGAAAACTACAGAATTGCTGGGAAAGACGAACTGCAGTCGTCATACTTTCAAAGAACGGAAGTGACACTACATGTCAGCATCCTATACCGCCATGCAGTGTTAGAGGTTGATGGGAGGGGTAGCTCCACGGAGAATCCACATATCGTAACGGAGCAGTTCCTTGTGTTCAGCAATGATGATAGACATGATCACCACTTCGTACACAAGTAAGATTTACTTTCTATACATTATATACAATTATACAATTTTCTCAGCCGCTCATTCCCGGTAAAAGTATACATTTACCGTCAGACTAAAATACTTCATGAACATGACAATAAAATCGATAATGCACATTATATTTCCAATGTCTTAGCTTTATATACATGTTTGTTTGTACCACATGAGACACACTAACTACGAATTCTGAATAGCATGTACTGTAAAAAAAAACTTATAACACAATGTATTTATAACATTTATTAAACAGAAAATGCAAAAAGTGTCAGACTGAAAATGTCTGTCGGATCCAAAGCGCTTTCCAGACATTCTGACTGACAGAATTGTTTCAAGTTTTATTCATTTCACAGAGTGCGTCTGACTTTCAATCTAGTTGTCTGACATAATGTTGAAGGCTGTCAGACATAGTGTCGCGATGTCTGATTTATATGTTGCGATGACAAAAATAATTACAAAACATTATCATTATGTAATCAATCAGAGGACAAAATATACAGTGGAATAATTATCTCTACATTATAAAATGTATTTATTATCTTTGTAATTAAAAAAACACACACGCCATATATGATCATAAAATAAAACTACATTTGAATACATGTACATGCCTATGTATTATATATAATATTTGTAGAGTGCAGGACATGATTAGAGACTATCTAACGTCCATCTCGTATCAAGTGGACACTATGCATGAGTTCACGGACGAATGTCAGGCACAGTATAAATCTCGACACTGCATGGGTGAAGTGAGTTATAGCTGCGGAGACTTCGGCTACAGACAAGTGATACGAAATTACTTTGAGACGTCACACGCAAAGGGTATTTAAGTTCATTTTGAATTGTTTTATAACACATTGAATTACATAATTGTACGTTGTTATTATGTTATAATTATACCATTACAAGCAAAGTTGTTTGTTGTTGTTGTTTTTGTTGTTTTGTGTGTGGGGGGGTGGGTGGGCGGGGGGGGGGGGTATATAGACGTGAGCTTGTCGGTCTGTTGGTTTTCATGCTTTCCGGGCGATAACTGAAGAAAGGCTTGCCTTTTTCAAATAATGTTGGTACACAAGTGTAACATACTAAAATACAGGTCAAGTTCGACTTTGGTTACAAACCACTAAATGTTGACAGAGTTATGGCCCCTTTTCGACTTTATTCCCATAATTCATTGAATAAAGCATTTAATAATTTTACATTAATTTATATAAATTCATACCGGATATTTGTATATTAAGGCCAACAGGATGCCGCAGGCGGATACGTAAAGAGGCAGCTCGACTTATCCATACTGCGAGGGAATGCAGTAATTAATACGGCAAGGACGCGTACCAATACGCACGTGACAATCTCGAGGCCACGAAGGATAAATATGGATCAGCACGACGCATCTTTCGTTACCTAGATACATCCCATGTGGAACGAAATCGAGATCGTTATTTTAAACCCGTGTTGAACAATAGGGACATTCATCAAATTATTACATAACAGGATGGAACTCTTACATTGCGAAATGTGTCATGCTACTCGTGTGGCAAATGTGCAGATGGGTTATATGACAGATGTACCAATTCAGAAACGACAGCACCAAGGAATTTGCATTTAGACGTGACGAAGTCCGTGCCCAGGAACGAGCCTGTGATCGACAATTCTAACTGCGTTGCAGAGTGTGTCAAAAAAGGCGATCTAGTCGCTGTATATACAGACGACATCGAAGAAGACTATTACATTATAAAGGCAACGCTTGATTTCTGTTAATTAAAAAACAATGAAAGTGACGATTGGAACAACTTCTTCTAAAAAAAATACACCAGTCACTACTACAACAAAACTGGGCCGTTGTCATACAGCATTATTAAGAAACGTACAATTATTAGCGCAAACTCGGTGCTTTGTGTTCTCTCTGATATTGAAGCAAAATGTAAATTTGTCATGCCTGAAAAAAATTCACGAAAGTCTTGTTAGTTTGGTCGAAGAATGCTCCAACTAGTCTTTATGTTATAGACGATACTACTTTATGTAGTGTTATATGTTTATAGATGTATCGTGTGTTTCACATATAACTGTAATCGTTCTTTTCATATGATGAGATTGTATATTCTTCTTTGTTGTTCAATCATTGTGTTTCAATGTAACATTATTATCGTTGTTAGTATGTTAGATTGTACGCATGATTCTTACTTGTGTATATACATGTACAAGAGAGACAAGACGAGAACGCACTATAAAGCACAACAAAGACTATTTGTGTTAATGAACCCCTCGAACAAGTGCCGGCTAAAATTACAATTTATAAAACATTAATATTAAACATTCTTACAATATATGTGTAATGCAATGAGTAGCCGTCAAAATGTATAAATATTCATTTTCACGACGTTAAAACGGACGTCATAATTGTTACAGTCGTGACACCCAACTTTTGACGTTACGTCACAGTGACATTTGTCTTTAATGCAACTCAGTGCAATTTCGTACATAATTGGACTTTTTATATATCGTTTGATGTCAAAAATGAAAACAGAAAAAGAAAATAACTAATTAAAACCATAAATAATATATAGACGATTTAAATCGATCATCATCACGTGGTTTGTTATGACGGCATGGATTTGATTAGAACTATGCTCGGAACCAGTCAAATCTCTGCGCGGAGGTTGTCTATAAACAGTTTTACTTGGAGGATCATTGTTAAAGCAATAACGAATATCCAGCAAAACATATGAGGCGTGTCGTTGGAAAACCGGGCTTAATGCATGTGCGTAAAGTGTCGTCCCGGATTAGTATGTGCAGTCCGCACAGCATAAAAGCGGATAGTACGTTCCCGGATTAGCCGGTGCGCACATGCATTAAGCCCGGTTTTCCCGCGACATGCCTCATATGTTTATGGTGTGATTATATACATCAACGAAAACGCATACTTAAACGGATAATTAGATAACCGTTTGCTTGTAGAGTCCGAATTTAACCATTTTCACATTTTGTGAAGCTTTTAGTAATCGAGGTATTGCAGTCTTTCCCAATTCCCATGATAGTATTTGGTTCTCTTGTTGTTGTAAATGGACATTTATATAAACTTTTTTGTAAGAACCTAAAAGTGAACGAAGCAATTTGACATTTCATTAGATTGTATTTTGCAAATAAGACGAAAATATAAATATGAACTGGATAAAATATAGACTTAAAAGACGATTTCGGTAGTTTTTTCTGCGCATCTTTTCGCGCATCAGTTGAGTTTAGTTTAATCTTCAAAATGTGAAGTGTCTTGACATTAATAATATTTATTAAATATTGTGTACACTGGAATTATCAACTAGAATCAATATATTCATAATAATTGCCATGATTATGGTAAGAGTGTCTTGTGACTCGATTATTTTTGAAAGTTTGTTAATACAATGAAAACGAAAGTAGAAACACGCAGCCTGAATATCGATCTCGCATATAGCTGTGAACTTGCTAGCGATTTATGCGGAAGTGTTTTGGCTGTAATAACTTTTTTGTAATCAACTGCTGTTACTAAAATAATTATATATAATATATATCCATTAACTTTTATAAGTGTATTGTTATAAATAATGACTGTCATTCCATCATGTTTTAACAGAAAAATATCCAATACGCACATTTAAACTTGTTTTTCTCGAAAATAAGCACGGTGACCACCTGTTTTCTTTTTACCAGTCTATTATGCATATAATTATGTATTGAATACAGAGAATTCAGGACTTTTCATGGAAGTTATTTTTTTCTATAGTCACAAGCAAGCTTTAATATCATTACAAAATGTAAATTTTATTCGCAAGAAAATGGATTGAAAAGCATTGTTGGCAAATATAGTGTTTTTTTTTCACCATGTAACGCATTGATTTCTTACAATAAGCCATTTCAACCAATAGAATGTCGCCATGTTTGTACCAATCAATTGTCAATACTTTTTTTTTCTAAAATAAAAGCAAAAAACGACTTATTTCTGAAATGCATTTACGGGTATGTCATTTACATACATTTTCCAAAAATTCTAATTCGGTGACCCTCATTTTTATGATTTCTTTGTATTAGGCATTGAAAGATCTACAAAATATATGAAAATGAAAAATTTTCATGGAAGGGAAAACAATGAAGAAATCGTATTTAACCGAAACTCGGGGAAATTGCTGCTAAATAGCTTTTTGACTACCGTAAATGGGAATGTCTTTCAATTCAAGCAGTAGAGCTATGATTCCTAAGGCTCGTGTTTAATCAGCTGAGTTTCCATACTAAATTGAAGAAATTTGAGATTAAAAGTACGATTTGATAGGACAATTCATTCGTATAATCAGTTACATGTGTTACCGGTAGTTAATATTTCGACGCGTCGACTCGTTTTCTGATAACGTTTAGCATTGAATTTGGAGACATGAAAATGAATGATAACCCTTCGAAACGTGCAACATATGTCTACTGACATAGACAGTATATGTCTATGTCAGTATTGTTATTTCACTCCTTTATATGCACTATTCTGTTATTTAGGGAATCTGTGACAAAAAAGATTGAAATTGTCAATTCGTCAATCTGTGAAAGGGTCCCTTTAACTGATAAAATTGATATTACTTTTACTGATAGGAAATTAAATATTTTCTCATATTTATCTATGATTTAATGCAAAAAGATATATTTTCTCATTCTCCATTCTAACTCATTAGTACATGTCTCTGTTGTAATATTGTGTCACTTACATATATTGCCGTTAATTCTCATTTTGCATTGTTGTCACATGCCCATATGGGCCATGACTTATCAATTAAGGTTCAAAGTTCAAGGACGCTGACCCATGAAAGCATGAATACAAGTGTTAAGGTGGTAACTGATCGTTATATCTATGGGGTTTCTTTCCTTTATAGCCGGGATCATCAAACTAATTCATGCGTTGGGTTAAGTATTATCTTCACGCGCATTAGGAAGCACTGCCACAATCTCTTTAGTTTCGTTTTATTGTCTTAAAGGATTTTTTTCTACGAAAAGAGCCTCACGGGAGTAATTTATAAAAAAAAATTCTCAAATTTAGTTCTTAATAATGACATATAATATTGGTTAAAATAAGGTATATATAATGGGTAAATAGCTTTCGCATTCTGAGATAAAAATCATTTTTATAATATGGGTCGTGTTTGTTTGGCTCTTTTCATATATATTTTTTATATGTTACAGATAGACAGAACATTTTACTTATGCACACATTTCAATAAATTGTTAAATATAAACATGTATTGAGTATAATGATTCCATAGCAATAACTTGATGTTTTGGTTTACTCAATTTGCATCGTATTATATTTATTCATTTGTAACATACTTTTCATCATATGTATTTACTCTGTCATCATGTTTCCATTTTGTTGTTTGGCTTTGTACAATAGTATATGCCGAATAAAATTGACTTGACTTGACTGTCATTTTTTAGTATGGATCCTAAGCCGTGAGTTCGATATCTTATTGGGGTGTTAATGTTTTTGTATCTAATATCTCATTTTGAATTATATTACTTATTCTTTATGTAAGGTACATGTCTAATTATAGCGCATTTCTATAACCTTATAATCTCTAGTGCAAAAGGAAACACAGTTTTCGTTAACATAGTCTCTTTAAGTATCGAATGCTTTAAGCCATTAAACACGACCTGTGTTAACTCACGTGTGTGCTGATTTGTTTCAATGTTAGATTCAGGTTTGTTTAATAAATCAAATTGGTAAATATTTTCCTAACGTTGTGACAATGACTTGCATCAAAGCTTTATTTTAATTATTATCGCACGATATTGCATGTACATGTATGAAGATTTTCAAGCTTTAAAGCGTTAAATGAGCTTCTCACTGCTCGCAGTTTCGCAAATGCATCCAAATCTTTTGTTTATTTAAATAGCCTGTTGTGGAAGAAAATATTATTTTCTTCCCTAGCAGGATATTGGTTAGTAAAGACAAGAACTGAACGGGAACATACCACACGAGGGGGTTAGTCCTAACTCAATTGTGTGCACAACATAATGGTGCCATCCAAATAAACATAGCTAACATAAAGGCAGTTATACTTTTTATAGTTTGAACTTGCTTACAAAGCAACAACGCTTAACCATTTAACAAAAGCCTTTGTAAAATAGTCCATAACTTTAGTAAGATTCATAAATTATATTAATACCCCACACGTAATGCACAATAATTATTTTATGTGTACTCTTTAGCTCAGATCGTTCTTTCATATACATGTTACATATTAGTCTGTAGCTCCATAAATCACATAACTGAACAAAGGGTGAACTAAGTGTTAAACTCTATAATTTGAATAAACACCATCTAAAATTACCACACTCTTCGATATTGATACTCTATTAACCGTAAAACATTGAAATGTATTATAACGCTTCTATAAAACATTAAGCATGGATAATCACAAGACGTACTCAATTTGGAGATTGTTCGGTACAAATTGCTGCTTAAACAAATCGTTTACAATGTGTTGCATTGAAAGGTAGTCTCTGTTTATTTCAGTTTAACTGTGAAATATCAGCTGCCATTCAGTCAACCGTGTTTAATGACATATTATAATTTAATAATACATAGTGTTACTAAAAATAGTAACATTTTGACGTCGATTACGGGCCGTTACGCGGCTCCGCTGAGCCGATATAATTATAATTGGCCGCGGCCGATTTTTCGATAATCGAAGAGAATCCGATCGCGCGAGGTCAACGACCACGACTGTAAAGTTGTAGTTAACTTGATTAAATATATATACGATCTATAGCCTATGCATCTTTTAGTTTGAGAAAAAGAATCACTGAACAAAATTGAACAGATCGGAAACTTTTACTGTACCTCAATTTCAATCCATTGCTTCCAACAATAAAAATCCAACAATACTGTAAGCAATTCCATTGTCTTGTATCCATAAGCCTTAATTGTTAACAATCATGATATTAATTTCATGTGATTCATTCTGACCAGAAACACGATTTACGAAATCGCAATGACTGGTCAGAACGTTTGATTTTATTCGATTCAAAGTCTCAAAATATATTATTTATCCAACTGACACATTCATCATTCAGAATTCGTCCATGCATGATTTATTAAACTAATAGTAATGTATTTTACTAAAAATAAAAGCAAACACGACATAATCGTTGTCACAACAAAACTCGAGTCCAGCGAAAACTGGTTTGTTTCGTCACTGTTTTTGTTTATAAATTACGTCATTCGTTAGAATTGCGTCACGTATTGCGTAATTAGTTGAATGTTAAGTAAAAGTACGGAAAGTTTGTTTGGTCTTTTTGTTAACATGTTGTGTAATAAAGAAAGTAACATGATTCTTTCTTGTGACAGGATAATATGTATTATAAACGATAATATACGGCAGAGCTGGGCCGGGCGTCTATAATCGGCCCTAGCCGTATAACGGCCCTCGGGCCAAAGGCCCTCGGCAGCGGGCCGATTATAGATGCCCGGCCCAGCTCTGCCGTATATTATTGTCTAAATATTGTCAACAATGAAAATTTCCCCATTCGAAATGTTCACGGATGTGGAATTGACATCCTAGATTTAAGATAGTTCATGACTTTCTTTCTAGATTTCTGATAGATTATAACCATGAGTGTTCAATTAAAACTAGTTGTTGTATACTTAAAATTTCCCTTGTTTAATAAGAATTAAATATGGTTTCGCCTATTGATTTAACTGAATCGAAGTGAATTCTTAACTTAACTTAAAGGGACTACCGTAAAATATCTATATTTTCGGATACTGTAAATTTTCGGACACCCTCTTTTATAGCCAAAATAAATATTTTTTGGTCACTGTATATTTTTGGACATCCTGATTTTAAACCATAATTAATGAATCTTAATTTTCGGACATTTGATATGACAGTGGTATTTTAGCAGAATTCTAACCTGTTTGCGTTAATCCGGTGACACATCGCACATGTGTTTTTACAACCGGATGAAGGTCATAAAACCTGGCAGAGGAATGAGTGGAGGCGGGGGACCGTTACATCAGCGTCATTGGGTTCAGAGCCATGTGCAATAAATAATGGGTTTACACTATTGTGTATACCGGTATTGATATCGTATATTAAATATGATGTTGAAATTATCCTATTAAGGAACCAGTCTTAACTAGTCTTAATTATTTACCAATAAATGCTGCTTAATTTATTCATCTTTGAACTCGGTCGACAAAAATGCAGTCTTGGCATAATTTTCTGTAAAACAAAATCAAACAATATGAAATGATTTAAAATGAATTGCAATCATCGCTAAAAATTAATAATACTATACGGCGTGGTATTTACAAGCACGCGAAATCATTAATCGATACTATCCGTGTATATTCGGCGAAAAACGTTATACACCGGACATATCCGAACGTAATTGCAATATTGTCATAGTGTCTATAAATTTTCAGACATCTGTACTATAGGAATATTTTTGTGTATCCAAATTATCGGACACGAAGTTTTTTAATTATTTTTAAGTGTCCGAAAATATAGATATTCTACGGTATGTCACCGAAAAAGTAATCTCCTTCAGCATGTATAATGTTTATATGTTCAAGAAATGAACAATGCAAAGGCGTATACATAGAGAATATTAGGTTAGTGTCTTTGTGTACTTGAATTTATCCGACGAGTTAAAGAAAGGTTTACACGGCGAGGCTTGCCGAGCCGTGTAAGCCTTTCGGAGACGAGTCGGATAAATTTATCCTACCATATTTTTATTTATTTATTTTATGTTTAACAAACACACTATTAACGTTAAGTATTTGAAACAATACTAAAAAAACGCATTAAATTTACTGATTCTAACCTTGCGTAGTAATATGGAATATATATGGAATATATTAACGATGTTTCCGCCACTCGAAATAGTCAATTCAATGCAAAACGCAGTGTAACAAGATAAAATATCGCCATATGCTTCGTTTAAAATATGTTCACCGTGCCAAATGCTACACACTACATTAGATAAAAGAAGGTTTTATTCAAATGCAAGTCCGTGTTTCGACCAAACTGTTCAACAACAAAAGACCAAAATGTAGTGAGGACAAACTATTTTTTAAATTACAATAAAGTATAAATTGCTATACATCGTTGGAAAGGTCTTTTGAAAAGATGAGTAATGCTTTTTATTTCATCTTGATAGCATGTGTCATAACCGAGTTATGGCCCTTTGAAATATCGGGGTTTTTTTATTTTTCCGGACGACAGTGTTTTACATGATTTTTACTCATAAGCTATAAATATGAATTGCTAAAATGAGCAAAATTCTTTGGAAAACCATTGAACATTTATTAAAATTGATATAAATGATCCAATAGATTGTATATGTTATATACAGACAATAAAACGACAACTGACGACCACATTTGTCTGTATAAGCTAGGGCTGAAATAAGCGTGTGTATGTTGCATAATATGAACTCACCAAATAACTTCTAAACAAGTATTTCCAGGTCCAAAGAATCCACATCCGAATCCAGACGATGATATGTGTAGACTGCGGGGTCTTGGTCGTACACAATATTAAACCAGTCTGGGAAACTGGGCACCTGCAAGCAATACACTATTGTTAAAATATTTGCATAAAAAGAACTGTAAATAATTAACTACTTTAGTATCAAATTATTATGGATATTGTTAAGTATCTTCAATGATCAAGTTTTATCTTTTATTGCTATTGTTACTGTCTTCAATGAAAGATAACACTTTAGGGTCGAAGTGGTGTAATGGATATGGCGACCGCCTTGTGACTGGGAGGTCAGGGGTTCGATCCCCACTCGGGGAGCGTTCTCAAGATCTTTCCAAAGACACTAAAGAGCGTTCTCCAGATCTTTCCAAATACACTAAGTACTGGTTCTTCCCAGGAAACGGACTCGAGAGTGTCTCTATAAGCCAAAGGCTTTCGATGCAATTGAGCTAAAATAAATAGGTTTAAATTAAAAATAGCACTTAAAAATTGAATCATATTATTTTCTGATTAGAGTGTATTAAAATTTGTGTAATTAATATGAAAATCAATGTTAATAATGCTTCGGTGTAAGGGTTAAGTTTGTTGGTTTAAATAATAGCAGACACAAACATATAAAATAAAAAGATAAACACATGCAAAGCTATTAGTATTATAGACCAGCACACCTGTGAAATGACTTTCCCTGTGAACCATTTCTTGATTTTGGACTCTCCGACTTCCAGTCTGTGTCTTACACGTCTTCCTACCAGGATATGTTTTTCGGTTAGATTTCCACTATCACGTACAACAGCTTGTTTGACTAAGTTTTTGAGGTTTAATTTCAGTTCATCAATGTTTAAGGTTTTTCTTGCTTTTTTCCCTTCAACGGATTTAGTGAAATTAAATGTTGTTTTATCGTCTGCAATTTGCAGAATTACTTCTTTCCTGAATTTGATTTGCGCTTTCAACACTTCAATTTTTTCTTTTGTTGTGGAGTAGCTATCCAACATATTGTCCACTTCAGTTTCTGATTGCCACAGACCATGTAACACTATATTATTTGTATATTCCGTCTGTTTTTTCAATTTCTCTTGTTCTTGTTTCTCTTTTTTTCTGATATTTTCTTGCATTTTTTCTCGCCTTTTTTCTTCAATCTCTCTTACTCTTATTTTAAAATTCAATTTATATTTTTTTACATGAGCAGATGCTTCAAATATCAATCTGTTTTTCTCATTTAAGTCTTTTGAATTCAACCAGTCCATGGTTTTGTTATTTAAAAATATCAAGTAGGACTCAGCTGCTAATGTACTCAAATTGGGTTTTGTCCTCATTAATTGGTCAAGTTGACCAAAGACACTTTCAGCAAAACATGACGTCTTTGGAGTTCCTTTTGTACTGTCACTGTCAATTAGAGTTAATTTTCCTCCTGGTAGATGCTCTTTATACAGTTTTTTACACAACTGACACAAAGTTGCCAAAATTACTTGCAAAAAGCCTTCAACAATGTTATCGTATGTTTGTGAAACAAGTAAAGATTCTAACATGGCATCTTTTTGAACTGATTCATTAAAAAGAAGCATATTGCCTGACATGAAATTAGCAATATCAGTTGAGGCATCTTCAAGGTAGGTAACAAGCTGCAAGTACCTGTTGTTCATATCAAACATTGAAACTTGTTTATTTTCTAATTCACACCACAAAGGACAAGTAACAAATTTACTTATAAGTGCTAGAGCCTTCACACCAGCAAGAAACTCTGGAACTTTTAAATAAAAAAGAATTGACTTTTGTAGTTTGTTTGTAGAACCAACAGTTTCAAGAAATGATAACATTTTTTGATGCAAAAAAAACACGGAACATGCATTACTGAAAAGAATATTAAAACGTGAGCCTTTATATGCACGAAGTGGCACTGCTTGCAAATGATGTTCACGCATAAATTCTGATATGTAAGTTCTGAATGGGCCCTGACAACCGCTTTTTTCATCTCCGCCACTTCCTTGGCCAAAACATTTAGTGGCAGTTCTTATCAACCTGCAGGCAACTGGTTCGGCAGTGTTGTAAGTTGGATCAAATGTAGGTATTTTTCCATCAAATAGTTTACTTTCCACTTCTTGAATAGATTTTTGGGCCGCCTCAGCATAGTTGACTAAAGCATGCAATCCACAAAAAAATTTATTTAGAACACCTAATTTGTTTTTTTCTTCTTCGGTAAATTCATTATAGTTACCATATGTTAAGGGAAGTATTTCTTTTCTGTAGGTTTCCAGTAATTCATTGAATTTAACTTCAGTTGCTGCCCTGTCAGACATTGTAGATGAAATATGTGTGATTATGTCTTTTGATACAGAATTAGTACATGAAATATCGTCAATGTCCATAAGAATTTCCCTAAAAATGTTCAATGTATCATCTGCACTTTTTGTTTCAATTTCACGTAAACCCAAAACCCACAAATTTCCACTTGAATCTGAAGCTTCATAGCCCATAAATTTACTTCCAAACTTTGATGTCTCATCAGTCATTAAACATGTGTTTTTTTCTTGTGAGAAGACTTCAGCTAATTGTTGATGTGAAAGAAAAAGACGTTGTAAATTCATACTTAAAACTGTTGATTTGGCTGGAACTCTATCAGGCTCTTTATTAACAAGTTTTAATACACTTTTGATGACATCACCAACTTTCGATGCACTTACATTAAGTGTCAAGAGTTCATATACACACTGCTTTAACTGTGGCAAATATCTCTTACTGGTGTCATCAAACAAGTTCACTAGAGTACCATTATCATTTAATATGTCATTCAAATACTGTAAACTTTCGTTAAGTTCGTTTATCTGCCTGTCTTTCTCTTTCAGAGCAGCTTGTAATTGCTTAATTTTTTCCTCTTTGTCACTACAGGAGCCTTTGTTAACTTTTTCTTCCAATTTTTGTACTTTTTTATTAGAATATGTTTCACGTGATGCAGTTCTTTTAAGATTTATTTTAAGACTATTTATTTTGTCTGATGACAGATGTAACTTTTCAGTGGTGGTGTTGAGTTCTGAATCTTTACTACTTACTAAATGTTCTGCTTTCTCTAGTTTCTCTGTTAATATCTGAGTTTTTGACTTTTCTGAAACCTGAAGACCGCGTTCTCTTACATCAGCCTTCGGAAATACAAAGTCACTTATTAATAAAATATTTATTTCATCTGTGGTTTGTTTGCGAGATTGACTTTTGTTGAGTTTTTCAATTTTTTCAGTTAGTTTTTTCACAGAATATTCGAAAGCTTTATCAGTTGGTGGAACATCATTTTGATTAACTTTATTAAACTGTTCTTTTACAAAGTTTACACACTCTTTAAAGCCATGGCTTTTAAAAAAGTCAAACACAGCCTGGTTACTAAATGTAGACATTTTCTCAAGTTTTCAAATTAAATTTTCAATTGCTCATTTTCAAAAAGTCAAAGACAGTCTGGTTACTTAATGTACACATTTTCTCAAGTTTTAAATTTCAATTTTCAATTGTTCATTTTCAGCTTTTACGTTTGTGAGTTCTTGTTTTAGATTCTTATTTTCTGCCATTAAATCATCATATGACTGATCATTACTTGTTTGCGATTGGGTTACTGGGAATTCGTTATAATCACCTCTTTGGCCACGCATGAAAATATAAGCTTCAAACATTCTATCATAACTTTCATGGGATGCATTGGTCTGTGCCGATGATTCACATATGTCGGTGTCAGAATGGATTTCAATTGGAGCGTTACTGTTAGTTTCAGACTGACACGGAGAATCAAAGAGATCAATTTGGGTATTTATTTCGTCTTTGGGAGGAGTGTTAGTACTACTACAAGCACTATAAGCTTGTTGTTGGTTAGCAGGAGCCTGAGGAGGATATATCTGTAAGAAGCAGAAAATCAGAGCACTAGGGAACTATGTTTAGTTGGGTTAGTCGCATGCACAAAGTTAAAATAAAATTGTTTAATGTTATGAGACTTGTCCATTTCCCATTTTGATTAAAACAAACTGGGTGAAATAATTTTTAATCACCTATTCTGTTTTGTAACAACACTTTTTTTTTAATGTGTTAAATTTGTATACAAATGGACAAATCTTTTAACAACAGGTAGATGTTAACATTCAGCCACACACAGGTTATATGGAAGGCACAAGCAGGTTATATGGTAACTAGATTACATACACAATGGTTAATATAGAATCTAGACTAAGGTCATGCAACTATGATCTAGTACTCAACTACAAGCTTTAGAGTTACAAGCAATGAAGTATGTTGTATCGATATACAGCTTACAATTAGAAGCTCTTGTTTTACTACCCTTAGTGGCCTTACCTCTGCTAATCTCTGTGAATCTGGCCTGGGAGAACGCCTTTTACGCTGTCTAAACACAGGGCTCCGGCTTGGTGATTCTGATTGCTCATCAATATTCATCTCTAAAACATTGACAGACATCCTTTTTACACATAAAATAAATGTTAATTATCATCCACATAAACTTCAGAACTCAAAATGAGTATTTACTTCAAAATACAATATATATCTTCATATTGTAAGTCTTTTTTATCGTCATCTTTCACTTTGTTTGTTACTTCCGGGTCACGAAATTATGTGACACGGTAAACAAATATGGCGGCTGGCTAGGACATGGAACGTTTCGACGGACTGCGCAAAAATGCGCAAGCTTTGTAACCTGAACCAAGCACATCATCTGATCAATTAAATAATAATTATTCCTATGATATATCTTCCGTGATCTTCTATTAGCGTTTAACTGTAAAAGTACCTTCCCGAAAATTTGCCTTGTTTCTACTTCCAATAGGCGCCTGAATTACAACATGTTCTTGAAATTTTTCATATTCTGTAGCAAGGCCAACCATTCCCCTCCAAAACGATACCATAAGGTTAGGAATAAGACGAGAGAAACGCGAGAAAATGGATATTAAAAACACCACATCAAGGAGGTCACATGTCAAATGTTCAACTTCATAAAGAAAAATTGCCAGTTTTTGCTATGTTTCTAGGACAATTACTAAGTCATAAAATCGACTTTTCAGCCGATTTTTTTCACTAAATGCAAGATAAATCATTTATTTAGTAAAAACACTTACGTTTATTAATAAATCCTTTAACAATAATCCTGTTTTGACACAAAGTTTCAACCACATGTTTACATTAGGTCAGAAGGGAAATCCAATATGGCGGCTATCGCTGACCTCACTACAAAATGGCTGGCAATTTTAACTTTCCAAAAGTGTATATGCATGATTTATCTTCGTCGAGATGTTTACTATGTACCATTTCTATTATTTTTCAAAATATACACACAAATCGTGTGACTCAATTATTCCAGAATAACACAGCATAAAATTAAAAATGAAATACACCCTACTCATCCGATTATTTCATTGATATAAACGTCGTGTAGTCTAGTTTTACAGAGGTTTTAGCTTCCACAGTGAGTTGTTAATCCGCACATGGCATGATCGATAAAGGTGCAAAAACATAATCCTTCTATTCCTTTTAAAACAGTTGGTGTAAGCGGGTAATTCTTTGTGGATAGACTTTCTTTGATCAACCAACACAGATACGGTTTATTCATCAAAGAAATAACTCTTTATGTAAATTTCCTTTCAAAAGTAAACTAATCGAAGACTGCATCCAAATTACTAGATCTAACACCTTATGATGGCAACTCTGTTCTCCACCCACAACAATCCAGCTCGGGATGCACTCGACTGATAGAAAATTGAAATGGAATTAATCTCACCCGTTCCATTCGAGCCATATATTCCATGAATACACTTTTTGATATAAATCTTATTATCATAATCCATAAAAAAAACAACAGACACACTAAAGATTGTAATCTGATTTCTCTTTTGAAATTCCAACACTGTGTAAACTTAAAACTCAACTGAATGACGTAAAACATTTGATTTCGTCATTACGCGCGCACGCGAATTTTGGCGAGTTATTTTAAACCGAAACTACCTGTATTGTGTCGATAGCTAACTGTTATTGATTCTTTTTCCTCTACAAATGTGTTACTATTTAATTTATTGTAATGTAGTATTTATTGTAAGGTATATAATAAAATGTAATTATTGAATGTTTAGTGTCTTATTTCCACCAATAGATGAACTGTTAAATATCGCCCCATTTCGTAACCTTTAAAATTACTTGTTTATGACGTCACTGACATTCCTGGAAAAAGTAGTCCGTCAAAAGTATATACATGAGGGTGTCAGATAAACCTTGCCTGTCGGATAAAGCAAAAGTTTATCTGACAGGTAGAGTTTCCTTCTATAATATCATTTAGTGGTAGGATAAAATAAATAACGCATGAATAATTTACTACATTATGATTATTTTGATAAAAAAAAAAAAAAAAATACTTGACAAAATAACTCACGACGACGGAGCCGTAAGAACAAATGACAGTAGACAGCGCTGTAACCAAATGCGCTATTTTCACTTGTGAATGAATGTGCATAGTATGGTTATATAACAGACCCACAAATCTGACGTCAAATTGTAAACAATAAAAGGGCCAAACAAACAAGATAGAACTTTTATAACGATTTTGTTCTCAGTATGCATAAACTATTTTTCCATTATATGTACATTATTGTCACCTGTATTATATGCCAATATTAATATGGGACCCTTTTGGTTGACCTAGTCCCTTTAAAGTGTGTGTGTACGCTTTTCGTTACAACCAATATTTTACAAAATAAGCATATGATAGTTTAGTTCAAAGTAGCTTAAAATAAACCGAACACTATTTTTGACAATACAGCTTTCCAATTTTGCGTTTTACAGCAATGGTCCTTATAAAACTGTATTCCATTTTAAATAGATATGTAGTAATCCACTTTATTATGTTATATAATTATTTATGCCACTTTATATATTGTAAGTATGTACAAACAAATTTTAACACTATGTATTGTAAATAAATTTCATTCTGAATTACTGAACCTGGAGTGAATGCGGGGCTTTTGGTGTACAATGGCATTTTAAATGGGCGAAACCTATTTTATTTTACTCACAATTATTGTTGGGGTATACACAAACAAACACAGCAACAAACATACAGATACGCGAATAGTGCACCGAAAACATTACTCGTGGTTTAGCTTAATAAATACGACAAGTAAATACCCGTAGATTTTTAAAGTGTGCATGTATGATCGTACAACAGATATAGTTGCATAAATACAATTAACCAGATAAAGTAAATTAAACATATATTTCTATTTAAAATGGAATATAAAGTTAAGAACAAATATTACTTTTCAACGCACAATAAGCTTGTTTTTAATCACCGAATAGTGTTCGTCTGTACAGACGGAAACTCAAATACATGTATATACGCTAACTTGACAGTTGGGTTAGGTTACACAACACTAATAAACGATGCAAAAACTCGACACTAATACTTGTTCATTTATTCCATTTGAATTGTGTCCTACGTCAGTTTCATGGTTTTCCGTTTGCTTTCAAGTTTTATTGTCAGTTTTATCTGCTTTCTTTTTGAAAATAATCAATTTGAAAGATCGCACATACACACTTTAAGAGGTACACCATTAACATTATCATTGTTAACACATAAACTATAATATAGATGTTTAATATTACGCACATAAAAGTAATATATTTTGAATAAGTGTAATAAAATGCTAATTAAATCGGGAGCTGTAAGACATATTCTTTATTGAAGGGTTTGCTTTTTTTAACTATACGCTTATCGGTGATTTGAAAAAAAGACCCACAAGTCAGGTCGTCATATTGATTCTTAGGTTCTGACAGCAAAGTGTGCACACATATGTGTTTCTTTAGCAAGTTTAGTTTGTACGTTTAATATGTATTCACCAATATAACATCTCAACCAGATGAACGGAAACAAAATGTATGCATATCATCATCCTCCGTTTCCATATGTGTGTATTACCGGTTACGATATCTAAAAATCTCACCTACTAGGAAGCTGTATAAATTAAAATGTTATATGTGGGTCTTGCATCATTGACGTATTCACTGATTTTGACAGCATACTACTAAACGATTCCTGTTGATAAGCCGAACAGATCCTGTTACAAACCCGGATTTCATCGGCCACATTAATTTCATTCTTTAAACGTTTGTCCTTGAATGTTTTATACAAAGACACTATTGTTTGGAAGATATAAAAAATATGTAAAACGTAGTGAATTAACGTATGCACCATTAACATCTACGCCAATATTACGTGTATCAGGATTTTGGGAGATGATAACACGTATATAATAAGTTGATGTTATCTTAACAATTGAGCGAATACATTTAATGTCCCGACTGTCGACTGAAGTCAACGCAAAAATAGTGACTTAAAAGGACATGTTGACACATTTTCATTTTTCTTTTTAATTTTATGATGAATCGAAACTGCAAACATTAACACAGTTGGACCAATGTCTCAAACATTACATTGTATAACAATGACAGCATTAAAAAGTAGTGCTCCACTGTGGATTGTGTCTACGTCCACCAGATCAAATGTTAATGTCTCGATATTTTCTGAGCTAGATGATTGTATATACATCGACGTTACATCAAAAATATCAGGGGCGGTGCAGGATTTTTGGGTTACGGGGGTGTGCGAAAACTGTTGATCATTTTAATATGCAGTTATGAACTTTGTATGATGTATATGGTTCTGCGCTGATCAGATGGCAGTTTTAAACTGTCCGTTTACCTTGCTAAGTATACAATTTTGCTATAATTTATCCACTTATATAATTATGTTCAATAAGTATCAAGCGAGAGGAAGTTGTTATTTAAAGTAATATTTATTTAAAAAATGGGTTTATTAGTGACGAGAATAGTGTCAGTCGTGTATATCAAATTAAATGTCTCTGTAAATTAACATTAGCAATAAAATGGTCCTTGCCTTTTGTGCTCCTTTTGATTTCTTAAATAATTTCAAAGAGAATTTCGACAATTCCATAATTTTGTCAACAAATCGTTTAGTTTCCAAAACTCAAAAGCGACAGTCTTTTGTCCAAATATGTTTAATGTTTATATGAAAGTTGTAGTGCGTTAAAGGGTTGTAGTGCATCAATTCCCAGCGGTTTCATATTTGTCCTGGGACCATTAGTAATCGAAAGTATTCACGAAACTTGGTGTTTGACAAATGCTTAATAAAAAATTAGTACCTAAAATCTCTTATCTAAGATATGAAGGTCGATGGAACAATGCTGTAGAATGTAGCCTTAGAGACAATAGTAGAAAAGAAGTAGTTGTACCAGCAGTTGTACTGCTAGGAGGAGGAGAACCTCTCGTCGTGTTCCTGATTAACTCAGTATTTGCCTGCACTGAAAATAACTAGTTCCTAGCAAATAACGCTTCTTAATCCTGTCTTAAATGATGACACTTGACATGATATTTGTGTAATAAATTATTTAAAATAAATAAATATGGGTATCAGACTGCTGATATTGTTATGGATTAAAATAAAACTCATAACTTCGAGGTAAATCTCAACTTTTTAAACATCGCACACGATACAGTTATAATCTGTACGCGTAATGAGCTGCTACATATGTCTGCTAATGAAAATTATTTTGTCGAATTAGTATGAATGCTTTCAAAAATGGAAAACAGAATAATCCGTGCAATTAACAATATTAAATGCTAAAAAGTACACGTGCAAATAACATGCATAAATGTACGACATTGCAGATTAACCATTTTGCATTGTATATATGCTTAAGTAATTTTTTAATGTATCATATACACGTTAAATAACAATTTTTCGGAGACATACTGTACAAAGGATAAATCCCAGACTATGATAAAGGCCAAACTAAATTTTAAAGTGAATTGGATCATAACCAAACCATTCATAGATTTGGTTTGGAAAACCTGTATATTGTATTATGTATTAAACCCCTTTTGAGCAACATGGCATTGCAGACCTTACACGTTTCACTATAACATTCAGTAGATATTGTATGAAAGTACAGTACACGCCACGCGAAACCCGCAAACATTGCGATATGCGACGAGCCGATTTTATCGCGAAGCGCAGAGCGCTCGCTCGCGATGACACGAATCTTCGCTAATTCTCGCAACGCGACAATATTTCGTGACATATTCGTCGCGAAATCTTTTGCGCCCGCTATCTTTTGCGAATCGTCAAGGTCAAGGTCACAATTCAAGGTCAAAGTTCAAATATAAGAAATCAAACATTACCACTTTGTCCGGAGCATATCTTTGTCAAGCATGGATGGATTTTCAAATAACTTGGCAGAAGTGATAAGTATTGTAAGACGGAGTGTCCCGCGCAAGAAAAACGTACCTAGGTCCAAGGTCAAGGTCACAATTCAAGGTCAAATGTCAAATATATGAAATCAATCCTTTTCACTTTGTCCAGAGCATATCTTTGTCAAGCATGGATGGATTTTCAAATAACTTGGCAGAAGTGATAAGCATGGTAAGACGGAGTGTTGCACGCAAAACCAGCTCCCTAGGTTCAAGGTCAAGGTCAGAATTCAAGGTCAAAGGTAAAACAAAAGAAATTAATACTTACCTCTTAGTCTGGAGTATATCTTTGTCAAACATAGTGGATTTTGTCTCTTTAGTCGTTGAGTCTTTACCCCTCAAAATACTCCTTTGAAGGGCATATCTTTGTGACAGTGGCACTCTTGTTACTCTATCATTTTAAGCTCACCTCAACACGAAGTGCTCAAGGGCAAGCTATTCTGGTCAGTCACAGACGGTCGTTGTCGGCGTCCGTCGTTGTAAAGAATTTTACTTAAACATTTTCTTCCCTGAAACCGCTTGGTGGATTTTAACCAAAGTTGGCAGAAATGTTCTTGGGATTGTCCTTTAACAAAATCCTTCAATTTATCTGAGTATTTGGAAAACTCTGGTTGCCAACCAAAAACTTAAAAAAACATCATATAGTTGTCCTCTACAGAGATTGTTCAAATTATGCCCCTGGGGTCAAAATTGGCCACGCCCCGGGGGTAACATAGTTTATATAAACTTAAATAGCAAAATGTCTTTAATAATCTCCTGAAACCGCAAGGCCCAAAGGTTTCTTATTTGGAATGTGACATCCTATAGTGGTCCTCTACAAAGATTGTTCAAATGATGCCCCATGGGTCAAAACTTAACACACCCCCAGGGATCACATGGTTTATATAAACTTATACAGCAAAATGACTTTAAAATTCTTCTCCTCTGAAACCGCAAGGCCTAGAGGTTTATTGGTATTTATATGTGGTCCTCTACAAATATTGTTCAAATTACGCTCCTGGGGTCAAAACTGGTCACGCCCCGGTGGTCACATTGTTTATACAGACTTAAATAGCAAATTGACTTTAAATATCTTCTCTTCTGAAACGGCAAGGCCCACAGCTTTCCTGTATTTGGTATGTAACATTGCATAGTGGTCATCTCCAAAGATTGTTCAAATTATGCCCCTGGGGTCAAATCTGGCCGCACCCAAATGGTCACATGGTTTATATAGACTTAAATAGCAATATGACTTTAAAAATCTTCACCTGAAACCGCAAGGCCCAGAGGTTTGTTCAAGGTTGTTCAAATTATGCCCCTGGGAAAAAAATAGGCCACGCCTCGGGATGCAAATTCCAACTGGGTTACAAAGTCTCAGGTGAGCGTCCTAGGGCCCTCAGAGCCCTCTTGTTCAGAATTGTCTCTGACTGAATAAAAAAGGTTCAGGCAAGAATATCGAGAAAAATGATTTGAGAACCATTAGCAAAAAAACGCACATCCACTACCCAACTGGTACTTTAATTAGCCCATAGCACTTAACCGATGTTTTAAATCAAAATTGATCCTATCCCACTTTGCGTAATGTTCAGATACCTTAATTTTCAAACGTGTCACAACAGTATGGTCTTCATCTGTACCAGTTCTCAGGTGAGCGCTTTGAGACATCATGGCCCTCTTGTTCGACGATCGCGCCCGCGTTTTAAAGTAGCAGTCAAGAAATATGTTAATTAAAATAAAACTTTGCAGAAAGCGTTTCTATTGGCATGTTACCGAACAAAATACAAAAACTACGCATTGAAATATGTGAATTATTAACATTTTGATGGCTTGTCGTCCCCATGGTAACAAAACATGTTCAGATGTGTCCATATCACAATAATTCCATTTAACCAGTATGCAAGTATATGTTTTAACGAATAAAAATATAGAAGGAAAAATTAAACACTCAAATGCGTACAAGTCTTTATGTTACTAAGGGTTTCTCTCCTGGTGATGTCTTTGGAGTTTCATTATTCAGTATACTCTCTGGATCTTAATTTTGCGCTGCAACATTTTATATCTGTATATTTAAAAGTATGAGTATATTAAATTCCGGCAATGAAATATAATAACTTCATTTAATTTACATCACTTCACAACACACATGTTCAGGAAACTGGCTTACATAGATTTTCGTAGAATGCGCAAAATGTGATTTCCTGTTTATTATTTCGTTCTTTTGACCAGGTGGTCGTCTCTCTGGCTGACATATCGAACGACTGACAGACGTAACTTATTTAATTACATAAATATAAAAATAAATATATTAGTTTGAGTTTAAAGCTATTCCTTATTGTTTATTTTGTCGAAAGCCTGAAGCTAACAGTGAAATATACCATTCCAGTTCCTGGAAAGAACTGGTACTTGATAGCTGTTGAGTAGGGATGGTCTATGAGTATGGATGGTATTCTGGCTTACCATTAGGTCCCAAATTGATAGGATTTGACCAGGTCGTACCTAAGGTAGGGGCTGGTAATACCTATTCGAAGCAGGTACAACCTAGTCGGACATCGTTTGTGACATGTATGACCCTCCAGTACACCGCTACTGTTTACGGCTTCTGATGTTATATATAAGGTCCCAACTTGGTAGGACCTGGCCGTATCTAGTAGAAGCAGGTCCGACCATGTCGTTCCTGAGTTAAGGGTAGGTCCTACCTCTAAATGAATACCGACCATTCTGTACGAATTGGTAGGACCTCTATAGAGCCTGGTTTTGTACGTTTGATATTCTAAACAATCAAAAAGCTAATTGCATAATTTAAACGAAATGATCCAACCATGCAGGTCCTACTTCCTAATGAAGTCCTAATCAATGTTGCAAAACGCTAAATCAATTGAGTACCATTATGTCCTAAATTAGTAAGACCTGGGCCGGTATTCACAAAGCTCCTAAGGGGAATCTTAACTTAAGTTGTAATTAAGTAAAAAATTCAGATCTAATTGTCCATGTAAAATCCAATGTTTTCTGTACAAAGAAAGATGCAGTGCTAAACATATAAGCAATATTAATTAGTTGACAACATTTTAGTGTTAAAAGACCTATATATGGAACAGCCAGAGACTTACAGAATTTTTGGAATTTAAGGAATTTACTTAACTTTTCCCCTAGCTTTGTGAATACGGGCCCAAATCCGACCAGGTTTCACATCCTAATGAATTAATAATAAATGTTGCAAAACGCTAATTGTTAGACAATCATTACTGAATATAGTGACATGATTTCTAATATCATACAGAAATAAGATCAAATTATATTTGTGGTGCATGACCCTAAATTTTCTATAAAAATAAATCATTTACTGGTGATTTTATAAACCACATAGTGTTAAAATATTTACAACATAATTATACACTTCCAGGAGTTGCACTTGTTTACAGTATATACAATAATGGATACCAACTGTCAACCGCTTTATGCTGATCTTTGTTGCATTGTCATAAACGGGATTTTACGTCGTTTAATGATCTAGAGATTTTAAGTGAAATGTAGTGCCTTGTTTTCACGAAAGTAGTCGGTATATTGATGATATATTAAAATAAAGGTAACCCATTTTTTCATCGAATACAGACGCAGCATTGTTAAGACTAAAGAATTCTGTCAATAATATTTCAGTAACAATTAGTCTCTGTGTCGATCTTGGTTATTTTAATTTTGATAGTGTTAATTTCCTTTCTTACATGAATTCCTTCTAATGGCTTATATATCGCAATTTTGCAATAAGTTTGAAATGCATGCGGTTGCTCATGAGTAAATTATGTCAATGACCGTAAACTTTCAAAAACAAGGTTCTATTAACGGGATCTGCGTTATACGTCTGCTTAATTCTATATTAAATATATGCGTTTTAGTTTCTTATTATAATTATTCTTGAATTGCTTTGCATTGACCGTTCCAAGGCGGTGACCCAAGTATTATTCATGTGTGTTTTAAGTTTGTTTTGTGTTTTTGTAATATCCTTTGTATTGCTTTTGGCAATTGGTCACTTGCCATAAATAAAAGACCTCGGGCTGGCTGCTAATAAGAGTTCTTTTCCTGCTGTCGCAACCTGAGTTTCGCTGTGTTTATATTGAAAGTAATCATTGACTCACTGAATATCCCATCCCTCTTTTGACAGTGATGTTTAAAAACGTTCTCAGAAGTATAAATATGTTGAAGTAAATGCTAAACTATTCCCTTCTAATATAGTACACTCATTCTTATCTAAAGGATCAAATCAAAAGTACGGAGTAATATAATAAGTTCAAATTTTCCTGCGTAAAACGCCAATACCACAATTCAATATAATTCAAACCTTGATACAATCTTTGCGGAATGAACTTGATTAGCAATGTAAATCCGTGCTCGACATGCGATAAAGTGTGTATGTACAATCTTAAAACAGATATAATGGCATAAATACATTAATAATATAAGGTTAATTAACAGTCTTTTAAAATGGAATAAAAGTAAAGAACAAACATTGCCTTTGAACGCACAATAAGCTAGTGTTAAAAGACCAAATAGTTTTCGTCTGAACAATCCGAAACTCAAATACATGTATATACGTTGATTTGGCAGTTGGTTTAGGTAACACAACACTAATAATATTTACACACAACTTAAGTGGGGGTTGGTCATGAAATTATTTCTACGGCCATTCTCCCCCTACCTTTGATTTAAGTAGGGCAGTTACTGGCATAGGTATGTGCATTTAGTACTGGTAAACCGCTCAGATCGTCTAAGCTTGCCCAGGAAAAGTGTGAGTAGGTTAACTGACCGCCGTAAACGGCGAAAAATCCAAACAAACAAACAAACAAAACAACACTAATAAACGATGCAACAGTCGACACTAGTACTTGTTGATTTATTTCCTAATAATTAAAAATAATTGACGTAAAAGAGTGTATATATACACTTTAAAGCAAATTATAGTTTGCATAAGCAAATCTATTACTCTAGAATGACATATCTGTGAGGTCGTACATTAGAAGACATTATCAGTAGAGTACGTTTTTTAATTTTTGTTTTATTTGCTGATTTTACATTTTCAACAGAATGTACAATAATTCAGCCAACTTATTTTTAAAACAGACAGTCGGAACAGCAGATCAAGAATACACAACAATGTATCTAATTGATATTTTAAATAATTAATCTTTGAAACTTGAAACTACCGAACATATTTTAGCCTGACTTTTGGTTGTATATTTCTAGTCGGCAAAACCGACGTACCGGGGGTGGACACTTTTCAATTAGTTTGATAACACACCGGGGTTTGAACGTTAGTTCCTAAAGCCCATGTGTTGTGTATTATGTCAGATATTTATTGTCAGGTTGTATGACTCTTAAGAAGTTTAATTAACGTTTACAAAAGCAAACTGCCAACCGATTGAACAAGAACTCTTTCAAAACACCACGTCATTTATACTTGCAGGCGTTAGCACACATGTTTCATGATAATGTGCACTGCAGTATATTCAAAACCATTGTCGATCATGCCTTTAAAGAGTATGGCGTAATTTGGGTTCACCAATTCGATATGTTTCGTTAGTTTTTAACATATATTACCAATTTACTACGCATTATTGCTAAATTATTTTCGAATACACAACGATTTTTTTCCATTTTATTTGTCAGTTTCTCCAATTTAATCCGTTACTTTCTGTTTCAAATGGAAAACCTTAAAATACACGTGACTTCACTCTATACTATTGATATGGAGTTATCAGCAATGTTCGATGCTACTTAATAATTCTGTGTTACCTGGCGCAATTCAATTTGTGCTGGATTGTCGTATTCTATTTTAAGACCACTTCAAAATTCATGTGATAAAAAATCGTCAATGCCCACCCTGTGTAAACTATTATTTAATCTAAGGTCCATGTCTCAATTCATTATCCACATGGGTAAACTTTGCTAATCCAAGAGCCAGCCAACTCATGTACATTACTTCCGGTGGGGCAGACGTTTACATGGAAAATGATACTTTTACATGTGCAAAATATATACCCGAAAGTACTTGAACTTTCATGTCGTTACATGTCGCTGTTTGCCAATACACAATCACACGGTTATCCGTTATCTTCGAATCAATAAAGTGTCCGGCCTTGACATGTGGATCCAAACCGCTTTTCCACATACATATCCGCGCTATTAACAGAAGCGGCTTCAGCTTCGCTTTCATCCGTCCATATAAATACTCTGCAAAATTTACATTTGCACAGTGTAGGGCAGTATTCACGGGAGAAATGGCTGCAGAATACACACAGGTACGCGAAAGCTTCTGAAATCGTGTTAACGTAACATTTCAAAATTAGTTATATTTTGTTTTTACACCTATTTGCCATGGATTACAAATATAAAAAATACAAATATTATATATAGAAGCAAATAACACTTCTTAGATATATTCATGTATATATAATTTAAATTAACGATTGATTAATTAATACTCAGGATAAAGTTATCATTTGCGAAAAAGGGGTATTGTTTGTCTTCTCTTGATTTTTAATGTCTCTTACAAAACGTTAAAAAATACACACAACATATCATTACTGTTTTCGAGTGGTTAGCATAATGCATTATGTACTTCTGTACCATAGATCGTACTTTTTGAGACCCAGTGGCACCATTTCCTCATTTTGTATGCTTTTAAATCGATATATAAGTCGCGTTTGTTAACTCCAGTTATTCCTTTCAGCTAAGATAATAATTAACATTTTGTGAACAAGTCATGTTTAACACGGCACTGCGTTGTAATTCAATGCATTGCAATCCCGGACTCGTTTATGTCGGATGCTAGTGTTTTTTCCGCGGAGTTTTTGAGCTTTCCTTTTTATCCGATTTTAATAAGTTTGGAAACATCGCTAAGTATTTTAATTGCAGACGTTATAAATTAAAATAAATTACAATGAATGCACGTAAATGTTGTTAGAGATACACATATTTATAAGTGATTATAATATATTGAAATGAATACATGTGGTCAGAAATAGTAAACTATGAATCAAAGTAATATTTTTTTCTGCGGAGTATAATTATTAAAAGTATGTAACACCATACCTAATTTGCACTTTATTTTCATGTTTTTATATTGCAAGTTTTGACCAATATGTGCGACCTTGAATGGTGATAATATAATAACTGATGGAGTACATCTTATTCGTAAATACAATGTATGCTAGAAAACGCCTTATTGCGTGGGTGTTACATATAAGTCGGACACTTATTTTACTAAGTGTTAAATCGAGCACATTTAATTAGTGTTGCGTTGTTGCTTTGTTTTAAGTATGTATGAACATTCAATATTTAATAATGCATTTGTGGTTGAAGTTTACTCGGTACCTCATGTAATCTATGTATTTAGGTCTTTCTCTATATCCTTCTTTTAAATTGGAAGATTTGTCTCAATCATGTTCCTTTCTTTTGCTAGATCATGAAAGCACTGTCAGCAAATTTGTCTTCCTTTAGAATTTATTTTGCAAATACAAAGAAAATATAAATATGTACTGAAAAATGAATATGTAGTGTGAATGAAACCGGAACAATAGCTGTAAAACCGTCTCTTGACTTTATTGGATGTCTTTAGATTCATCTAAAGACGTTGAACAGTTGTTCCTGATGTTTGTATTTTATCATCAACTCGACTATTCGAAAAATTAGACTTTTCTTACTCTCCCTGGCAGTGACGTCCGCGTCTGCGCCTGAAAAGCGGTTCAAGTTTTGGTTCAAAAGTCATTTTACTTCAAAACTGGAAAAGTTCTTCGCTTGGAACTTGTAATATACCTTTGTCATCATTTTGAGAATCAGGTGCAACAATCCCCATAACAATTTTGTATTTTCACAGAGCTATATCCTCTTTACATTTTGATTTACAGGGCAATATTTTAGTGAAAAAACAACAACAATGTAAAACGTTAAAGTTGTTCATTTTGGGAATCACGTCGTCAAAATATGACAACTCACACAGAAAATGGCTGCGTTGGTTGATGGAATTTTTACAAAAACCAATAAAGATCAGGTAATTTATTTAAGAATTGAATAGTATTTTTCTGCAATTCATCGCTGTGTGAACTGTCTGGAAAATTACGACAGCGTTCATGCATAAATTAAGCGCAATATTCCCGACAGTTCATACACCGATCAATTGCAGAAAAATACTATTCCATTCTTATAATTACAACAAAAAGTTGATATTAACTTTACTTTTAACTGTCTTAGAGCCGCACCTGACGTGTAGCCTTTGGCGTAGGAATTCCTATTTTGGTTTCGGTTTCATTTTCGTCGATCTGCATTTCTTTATCTCGTCAGACATTTCAAATCGCTGTGGATCATTTAAGAGTGGACTTTCTGGTAAAAACAATTCACATTTCTCAGTATGCGTTAACAATTTTATCGTCTTCAAAACAGACAACCGATATATCAGTTATTTTGTTTAAGAACGAAAGTGTATACATCATAAACGTTCGCGCAAAACAATGACGTCATTTCACAAATAGCGAATGATAGAAAGTATTATAAAGGTTCGCGCAAAACAATGACGTCATTACGCAAATAGACAATGAAATAGTAGTTCGGTCATAAATAATAACCAAGTAATATGCATACCTAGCCGGTTCATCGGGGTTATGGACGACAGGTCACGTGGGCGGATTATCCAATCATAATGCAGCGTTTACGTGAAAATGCAAACAGTTGTAATTATTTTATTTTATGTTTGGCACATAGCCTAATAAGCCTATCTTATGCCCGGAATCGAGAGCTGTTTAGCGGTATATCCAATGTTATACTTATATTCCTACGTTTAGAGAAAGCCACAACACTTCTTAGCTCGACTTTTCGCAAAGGCAAGATATTCTGCTCGCCTCGGCTTCGGCGTCCGTTAAAGTTTTTTCAATAAGGTAGTCTATCAGACATGGTTTAAGGGATTTCATTCAAACTTAACACATCTATTCGCCTTATAAAATGAATACCAGTTTGGTAGCTCTACTTTGAAATTTGTTAAAATTATGGGTATTTTAACATTCTTTTCTGATAATAACTGCCTTTTACAATTAGAAAACTTCAATTCAAAGCGGACAAGGTGGTGGCGTCATCTTTTGGTAGCCACTCTCTTACTCGAGACCGACATAGACTTCATACATAGATGCCTAATAGCCTTCACTTGGGATTGCGTATAGAGGTAGGGTCAATAGTAAGGTCACTGTTTGTACAAATAGAAACACAGGATTTGCTCAATTATTCGAGAAAGAATGAAGTATTGTAATGAAACTTACATTATAGATACCTTATATTCAGACCTCGCTTAGTATTGCAAATGGGGTGGCTGGGGTGAATGTCATTGATACTAAAAATAGAAATAACTGTTTCTGCTCTAAAACTCGAGAACGAATTGAGTTATTGTATTAAACCTTCATTTATAGATATCGTATATCGAGTCATAACTTGGGATTGCACATGCATTAAGCCAAGTTTTGCCACCACACGCCTCATATTTGCTTTGACATTGATACATAACAAAGTTTTCAAACATTGTGTTGTTGTTGGTTTCTTATTGAACTATATATATATATATATATATAGGATAAACGTGCTGTTTAGTGTATACACATGTATAGACAGAGTATCTTTAAATGATCACCTTTTAATACACGATTAACAGATAAAAAAATAACAATATAATCGGCAATAACAAAGTGAGATATGTAGTTCATTTAATTATCAATAGTATTGACCATTGATAATAACCGAATTGCGTATTCAAACTCATTTTCACATTGTATTTCAGGAATCACAAATCAAACAAAATGCACATTCCAATTCGCCAGAGAATGAAATACAGACCACACACAACCATATCAGCACCCACCCTGCTGACATACGTTTTCAAGATGATACTTTGTGTTCATGTGCAAATATTTTACTGAATAAAAACGCATCTGTGTATGTTCATCACATTTTTAATCATTAAATCATTATCAGTGGTTGCAAAACCTACAACACGATATATCCATTTAAATAATATGCAATACACGTACGAACAGTGGACAATTCTAAAAGGAAACAATAATCTATATGTTGTATGATATTGTATGCTTAATAAACATTAATCAAATTTAATAATGCTTTTTAATGTCAAATTCTAATGAAATTAACTGCACACAAAAAAGCTACGCGCAGTGAAAACCATTATCCTTGTCTAAGTCAACATAATGTCATGAAAATGCACAAAATGTCACATACATCACAACCAAACAGAATGTCAAAGACTAGAAACACAATCAGTGTACACAGACTTAAATCATTGTATAAGAAACTCGATTAGGACATACAAGTTTTAGAAGTCTGTCTTTAATTTGTTTCGATAGTGATCAAGAAATTTCCAAAGTATCAGTTTTTCATATAAATATTGAATTGTTAAATAAACATGATCTGAGTATTGAAAATCATTCGTTGGTGTTAAAAATTGTATGACTTTGACATATAAAATGTATGGATCTGCCGCGTGATTTTTGCCATTACAGGTTGAATGTCATTTCTTGTTTGAGTTTCAATCCTAGATGTCCTGACCGAGATTTAAATTACGAGTGTATAGGACCAAACATTTGTTTTATCAGTTACATGTTTAAACGGTATTTACTAATCCGGCACGTGTTTTCTTTTACTGATAACCTTTTACGATGACCTTGAAAGATGATCATAAATTTAACCCTTCGAAAAGCGTATTGCACGTCCATGATTTGTCACAAATCCATCGATATTTTTGTCACTGGTTCATTTCAGTGCTAGATGAATGAAAGTAGGTCACATGGTAAATTGACATAACATCTCGGATAAATTATGCAACGTGCCCATATTCTGATCGTTACCCCTGTGGGTTTTCTTTCTAAATACATTATATTTCCCTATGATTTAAAGCATATCCGAACATATGCTGCAAGAAAATCGCAAACTTTAGTCTGACTGAAGTAATCTTCAAACGAATAAGGAACCGGTGTCCCCAAAAAATGTTTTATTTTGCATTTTATGTTCTTAAGTATCGAATTCCTTTTTAACACGGCGTTCTTGTGTTGACTTACGTTTACCTTCATATTTTTAAACTGTTTCACTGTTTGTAGAGTTAGTCCTCTTGGTAAACATGTTCCAACCCCAGATAAATTGATTTAATCAGATTGAAATCCTTAGCATATTGTCTAACGATTGTTGATCGACAATTTTATACAAAATCAATTTACAATGTGGTAAACATTACAACACTCACTAGATTAACTGTTGATGCATTAGTATCAGTGTTAAATAACTTTGGTATGTGTTTAACAACTTTATTAAACGAATTTTACGAAACAGTATTCTATGAAAATAATTATTATAAAGGTGGTTGCAATCACACTACAAAATTAGTTGCTATACAAAATTGCAAAACAATTACTAGCCAATAAGTTTTTGTATTAAAAATGAGAACTGTAATAAACATGTCTACACTACGGCAAATCAGTATGTAACTTAACACAGGGCATGCCAAAGAATAAACATTAATAAATTGAAATTATGGGGATTTCATCATGTTACTAAATATACATATCAAGTATTAAGTGTTGTTGCGCTCTAAATTCTTATTTAAATTAAAGCTTTTTAGCGATGAATTGCAGAAAAAAGAAGCACGTCGTGGTATACCTTGCGATGAAAATTTTACAGTTGAACATATGCTTATTATTTGCAAAGACCTCGATGATATTCGCGATAGATATTTCAAAGTAAATTAATTCAAAGAACTTTTCCGAACAGTGTCATCTTGTACATTAATCCGGTACTTGAAAGAGATCAATACATATAACAAAATTTAGTTAACATTGCCTAATCTATATCGAAATGAACATACGTAAACGGCAAGATATGACCATAATGTGTTGAGTTGCCGTAAAACCCAAATATAGAAACAAACCTCCCCGTTCCCGCAAGGCCATTTAATTCTATATTAGTAGACAGTACACAGTTTGGTAAACATGCTTGTACATAGACATTTTATTATGATTGTTCGTTATGAATTTTAGACAATCTTTTTAGAGTATTGATATTCCGAAAGAGTATTCAGAGACTTAAATTGTATCTTTTAAAACAGTTTGTGCCTGCCTCTTTTTAAATACTCTGCTATCGGTAATTTTTCGTAGCAAATGCCAAGAACTTATTTAATTTTAAACATGTCTACGTCCGAACATAATCCGATAAAAGTAGAATGTTTTACAAAGTAAAAGCTTATACTTACTGATTGCAGGTTTTCTATTTTCAACCAACAGACATCCTCGAAAGTCATCAAGTAACATTGTCTTGACACCTTCAATGAGGTGGCAGACAAATATAATAATAATACCATACATGGCCCCAGAATCTGTTGTGGTATCAGTAATATATTTACAGACGTCACCAAAAAATTTGGTTTTGCCACAAAGTAGTGGTTATGTTCTGATCCTGTCTAGCTAGGTAACAAATCGATCAGTCAGTCAACGCTTCAAATCGCACGACCCCTCAGTCCTGTTTTTAAAAAGGTTTATGAATGTAAAATAATATTTTTAACTAAAGAAACTTTTTGTTTCCGCTCTCTAACTCGAGCACGGATTGATCTATTGTAATTAAGCTTCATACATAGATACCTTATAGCGAGACCTCGCTTGGGATTGCATATGGGGTGGGTGGGGTCATGGTCAAGGTCGCTGGTACTATAAAAAGAAAAAACGGTTTCTGCTCAATAACTTGAAATAGAAAAACGGTTACCACTCAATAACTTGAGAACACATTGAGATATTTTCGTAACACTTCATACATAGATACCTTATATTGAGACCTCGCTTGGGATTGTACGTGAGCTTAATGAGATCAAGGTCAAGGTCACTTTTACTAAAAATAGAAAAAAACTGTTTCTTCTCAATATCTTGAGGAAACATTGAGATATTTTAATGAAAATTCGTTCATTGATATATTATGTCTACACCTATTGGGATTGCTAATGAAGTGGGTGGAGTCAAGGTCAAGGTCACCATTACTAAAATAGATAAACAGTTTCCGCTCAATAGCTTGAGAAGACATTGAGATATTGTAATGAAACTTCATATGTAGATAACTTATATCTAGACTTTGGAATACGTATGGGGTTGGTGGAGTCAAGATCAAGGTCGCCTTTACTTTTATTTTTGTGCTGACTATAATGTATTTCGTTCGAAAAATTTGGTTTTCGTGGAATTTACACGTTTCTTGTTATTTGTTTGCTTTCCAGGGAGCCGTTTCTTAGAAATACTTACGTTCAGAAACCATGCGTAAGTGCAAAACTTAAACGTAGTAGCGTTTCTATAAAATTCGTATACTTACGATCTTCTTATTTTTGCACGTAAATTTACGCTTGCTCTTAGGCTTGCGTAACTCAACATCTTCGTAAATATGGCGGCTTACATCCCGATGTTTCGCAGGCGAGAGCGATTGCCGCGTATTTATCGCGAACGACTGCTGCCAATAAATGATCTTAGAGATACTGAAGTGATAGAAAGATATAGGCTTTCGCGTGAAGATGTAGTGTACATAAATGATTTGATTAAAGACGATATTTCGCCCTATACTATGCGTAATCACGCTGTGGATCCTTTGACGAATGTATTGTAAAGACATTCATGTAACTTATATCACATTATCTAGGATAAATCTACATAGATCTACACATATTTTTAGTTGTTTTAAACCTTCAAACTAAATCTATATTTAGAACTGTACTGTAGGGTATCGGAAATGAATATAAGCGGCAATAACAATGTTGATAACAACAACATTGATGTGAATCAAATGTGGAATGTAATTTTACTGAAATATGAATTTAAGGCAAATTAAGCATGTCTGATGCGATTGTTGATATGATTTGTTCGAATTAAATACTGACAATTCATTCAACGTTCGTTTTAACATGCTTACTTCCAACAGACGTTTGCAAACTGTATTGGAACTTGGAATTTTTTTGACAAATGTGACAAGAACTGAATCAGTAACTGAACATGCTGGTGGGGTGAACCAAAAATTTCCAACACGAGTGTAAATGCAAACAGGTTAACTCCTTTTTTAGTAATAATTCATGGTATTATTGAGAGATATGTCAATATTTGTATTTCCAAAGTTAATGTTATGGCTATCAATTATCTGCTCATGTTATGCTTGTGATTGTTTTTGTGTTTGTATATATCGTGATACAGGTGTTGGTGACACTGAGATACCTTGTATATATCGTGATACAGTGTTGGTGACACTGAGATACCTTGCCAAAGGTGATTTCTACAGCGAAGTCGGTGATCTCCACGGAATTTAACAGAAGTTCAGTATCACGATCTAATTCTGCGGTATGAACAAGAGTAAAAAAATCTCGTCAATGAAATCCATAAAAAATTATACTGTATTAGCTTCTGCACCAGTTTAGTTAGTGGATGTCATGCATTCGAGTCTGCGACAAACAAATTATGCAACTGACGCAATGTAATCAACGCATTTAAAGAAAATGGCTTGTCAATTTACTATTTCATGTATCAAAACTTAACATGTTCTGATAAATAAGTATCTTGTGGAAAAATAAATGTGACCCCTACAGCATCTGTAACTTGCTCTTATTACTTCATCTTTCAAGTTGTGGCAAGACCACGTTATTGATTTTATTTTTATATATCAAATGTTTTATTTTTTTCATGTATTCTGATATAACTTTTCTATACACAATGTGATTTAAATAAATATAAAATGACATTTTACACTAATTAATAAAACAAATTAATAGTTGTGTTATAATGATTACTTGATATGTCATTAGTATAAAAAGAAAAGTGACCCATTCTTTAACCATATACTATTGTATATATTTTTCAAAGTTGATAATTATTACCACCATAATAATAATTAAATTTTAATAAATATTGTTCTCCCATATTCATGTGTTTTTATGACATATATGTTTTTGATCATACTATTTATTGGTATTTGTTGCATTCACATGTTATGCATATTGTATAATATGTATTGTAATTACATTCATAAGAACAAAATATGGTGGTTGAAAAGAAAATCAGTTGGACTTATAAATATGAGACTTAAACTGTAAGGAATGACGAGTAGTAAGGATTGTTTAAGCCATAAAAATGCCAGTATAATCTTACATGTTACACCTCTTTTGCTGTTACTGCTTCCTGTTGAATTTCTTGCATTTTTTCTGAATGCAATGGAATTGTATACAATTAATGGTTTTGATTCATACATATTGGTCAGTAATTATGTCACAAATCAAAGCAATGTGTGTTATAAATACACCAGTAATGCTGTGTTTGATAGCGGGTATCAACAGTATGCAGGGCTCACCCTGGCTTAAAATTTTCTTTAGCCAAATTTACCATTTGATATTGAATTTCTACTCATTTGAGGCATGTTATAGGGTTTTATGAAAAAAAGTTGTAGCCAATTGAAAATTTCGTTAGCCAAATAATGAAATTTGTAGCCATTGGCTAATTTGGATAATGGCAGTGTGAGCCCTGGTGTGCAGGTTCTATCTAAATTGAAAGCCAACATGTCAATATCTTGAAAAATTTTAATGTAATTTATTAGTTATCATTAATTCAACAGAATTGAGTAAATGTTATTCAAATGTCTCTTTCATGCTACATATCAAACTATGCATTTACCTTTGCCTGTTGCATGTTCTATTTCAGTTTCTGGGGCCTGCCTTTTTTTCAATGGACTGACACCATTTGTTGATTCTGTTATTAATGACATATACAATATATAAATATAAAGTTTGGCAAAATAATTTGTATAATTTTAACTTATTTGTATCACTAACATAACATTAAAAATCACCACTATAATCAATTCAGAATTTTGTTTTCATGTGAATCACACACATAGCGGCCGAGTGGTTAAATGCACGAAATTTTGATCCTGGCGGTCATATGTTTGAGTCACAGCGAAGGCAATTTTTTTAATGTTTCACTCTCTCTATATATATATTTGTTTTTATTAGTCCAGCTGCTTTGTTTTTTTTGTAATTTACACATTACATTGCTTTTTCAAGGAAACACAACTATGTAAACAAATGTAGTAAAGTAAAAATGCTTACCAACATGCACTGCATGCACTGTACTGATGACTTCTGATGTGCAGGTGTTTGCAAATTTGGTGTTTGTACATTGTGGTTCTGTAAAAAGTGTAAGAAAACTCTTGTATGTATGTTTTGGGGGAATTATACATTAAAACAATACAATAATAAACAAACAAAAAAACAATTATAACTTACTACCAATACACTTTTTACTTTGGATATGTTCAACATTTGCAAATATCACACTATTATTGTTGTTGTTGTTGTTAATCAATACTGACTCTCTTCACTAATCTGCTATGTTTGCTCGCTAACTTGAGAATGGAAATTAAAAAGCAAGCGTGTACTATTAAAGAGTAACAACATAATAGGAAAGTCTATTAGTTAGAGTGAGATTAACCTATAGGTAATTACAGTTACCTTCAAAGACTTCATGTACTACAGCACTACTCGTCTGAACTGAAACAGTGTTTAATTTTCACTCAATAATGTGAAACAAGATATCCAACTTAGGTGTAACAACTTACTTGGATAACGAACATTATCAGTCTGCACTCTTTGGATTAAGGCCTTGTAATGTATTTATTTAATAAAAAAGCTTAGGGCAAAGTTTTATGACTTCATATTTGTTTTGTCCTCAATTGCACATTTTAATGATGTATATAATATATATATTTTATATTCACTTTAATAGTATTTGTTTCACCCTAAATGTTTTCCTAATTGTTACTTTAATTTAGAATATTTTACCTTTGAAGTTGTCTACACCTTGGAATCCTTCCACTGACACTTTAGGCAGTGCACTCAGTAACTAAAATGTTGACATGAAGTTTGTTTTATCATACTTCCAAGTGCAAAGTGGAATACAATATGTTCGCATAAAAATAACATACATTCAAATTAAATCATTTAATAAAAGTACCATCTAATATGAAATAATGTATCCTGTACACACATTCAGACAACGCAAAACCTGTCAGACATGTCCGACAAAAATGTTGATGACCAAAATGTATAACACATAATATACATAGTTTATACTATTTTGATTATTGTGTTAATTATTGCTTTAACATAAAGTTGTAATTGTCCTGCATTTGTCATGGTATATCAAATAATTCAAGAACAATGAATAATTGTTCAATGTAAATCTACAAGTATATCATGTTTTGTATATGATAGGGTATATATGTTACTTATCATGGTGCCTGATTTAGAGGTTTGGTTCAGTCTGAAGATTTTATTATCTTCAAATGAACAATGTGTACCTTTTCCTGTCAATCTTTAAGAACAACAAGAGATGATCCCCATGGCCAGTGCATCCCGCACTCTCTACCGTTCCATCTTCCTAACATCTGTCTTGATATCTGACAGCTTCTTCTTTACCTCATCAACTGTGCGGCTTGTCAGCGACTTACTGTTGATGCTGTAAGAATGTAAAAAAAAAAGCAAGTCTATATTGCAGTATTAATAAACTTAATTAGGTTGTTATACGTTTGACATGGTGACAATTGCATTGGCAATTTAATTTCATCACTCAGGCGTTGTCTGATTGGGCATTTTCAGGGTAGAGCTAGATTTTGTTTTGTTTTTGTTTATTGTTTATTTATTTTTTACGACGTGTGACACTCATAGTTAGGGTCGAGTTAATAAAAAGACTAATAAATTGCATGCTATTGTAGAATAATCTTTGCAACATGTAAACAACACAGAGTTGGGGAAAATGTCTAGATCTAGCTAAGTAGCTACTGAAAAATTTACCTCTCGGTAATCTGGGCATAGGTGTCAATCTTGTCTCTGTTTGTTAGCCGGGTCGAAAATTGTCCGTCTAAAATAGTTCTATTGTCGCAAAAGGCGTCCACGAGTACTTGTATTTCTTGCGCCGACCAGTTATCTTTTTCACAGTTTCCATTTTGCTTATGTTTTTTTTTGTAAGCTAAAACAAGGTTTTGCAGACGATATTTACTATGTGCTCTCTGTTAGGTCCGCGCTTTACCATACTCCATTTTAGAGAGTATTCGAACAACTAAGATTAAGGTTACGTTCGGTTTATAGAAACGCACTTTACGCATCGTTAAAAATGTTCGTAACTGTATACTTACGTTACTGTTTGTTCGTAAACTTACGCATTGTACCAGAAACGGCTCCCAGGGAACAGTTGTTCCAAACAACTATTTCTCGGCGGAGAGGGCTGCAGAGCAGCTACGCAAGGCGATGAAGGGGCTAGGTATGTAACTGGTTTGTGTATTGTTATTGTACAAGACTGAGTTATGCACACATTTTGATATCAACTAGACACATAATTTTATACTCATGAAACTATGTACATCTTCCTAAGCCGAGTTCGATCAAACTGAAGTGTTTGCATGTGCATGAACCTGATAGTTAGCCGACGGGTGTGGACGTGAAACTGCCGAATTAGGTGAGTCAGCCAAGTACTTGCATTTAGAGCGAGAAGGCCACAATGGCCCTGTGGCATTTGGTAATTAAACGAATTCTAGAGCAAACTCACTCACCTATTGATGCAGCATAACACTTTTTAATGACATATTACCCGACAGGCACTGACCAGAAGTCGATTATTGAGGTCAAGGCGTCCCACACCAATCGTCAGCGTCAGGAAATCGCACTGACCTTCAAAACGCAGTATGGCGGCAAGGTATGCATGTCAAACAAACACAAACGATAACCGTCAACTAACCGGAGAAATATTTGTTCTCTTGTACATTTATTGCTACTAGTGCAACTACATATTTGTAAATACCGATATTGTGAAGATTATCCGATATTGTGATATTGTGATGATTATCCGTCGATCAAACCTCAGCCGAATTTCATATCTGACGTATACGCGACGTTTATCATTTGGGTGTAAAGCATAGGTCATCGTCTTTTATTGAACAATATTTTTAAATAGCTTTCAAGCTTTATTTCTTTTCAGTTTGACTTCATATCAGTATAGTTCTTATTTATGAGTATTTGTATTTTGTGTCAGATTTTTTGGCGTGTATTTAAGGTTTTGTACAATATTAACTTCATTGTGGTCTATTTTTCATCATCCTAAATCTTTTTTTATTAGGAGCCTTTAGACGTTTACGGACTTATCGAGATACAACATATATAAGACAAAACTTTGCAGTCAACCAGTGTGGCCGTGACTGGTCGTAATATTTAATAGAGTTTGACATTGGTACACGCTTTCGTTAGTATGCATCTACAATAGGTATTTCCTGGATTTGATACGAACAGTTTAAATTCCTCCCCGGTATAGTCAGCGAATTATCTCCATTTGTAAAATATCTCAACACATGACCATCTTTTCTGCGTCTAATAGATTAACCGTGTAACATTGGTATCCGAATGATTTGATACAATTTTATGGCCGGTTGTTTAGCTAAACCCGTTATTAATCTCGGTTTATCTTATAAATATGCCGTCTCAAATCGAGTTGCTCACCTGTGTTATAAAAAAAAAAATGGCCGGTTGTTTTGCTAGACCCGTTATTAATCTCAGTTTATCCAATAAATAAGCCCACTTAAATCGTGTTGCTCACCTGCAATATCAAAAAATGTATATAAAATATTACTCGTGCCATTGATTAATAGTGGTTTATTTTCTGTGAATAATTCTCTAGTTGGACTATGTTAAACAAGCCGAGGAAATCATTTAAAAAAATTAACAATTGGTCAGTGTTTGGACATCTGTCAGTTGATGTAGCATGACCCGTTTCGTTTCTGTACATATTATTTTATATAACGTATTTGTTATGATTACAAGCAAATATATGCTAATTAAGTATGGGTTGGCATGTAAGAAACAACACAATACTATGGTGTACCTTGAATTTTTTATTTACACTCAGTACCAAAGAAAGCGGACATAACGCATTCCTATGATCAACCGGTATAATGTTATTTTACCATTGATGTTCTTATAATAATGTTATACTACTACTACTTCTACTACTACTACTACTACTACTACTACTACTACTACTACTACTACTACTACTACTACTACTACTACTACTACTACTACCACTACTACTACTACCACTACTACTATTACTACTACTTCCACTGCTACTACTACTACTACTACTACTACTACCACCACCACCACCACCACCACCACCACTACTACTACTACTACCCCATACTACAACCCAATTACTACTACTAATGATGAAAGCGCTGAACAACCGGCCACTATGTCGAAACATCTGTTTCGTAAAGGATCGGCACTGTTCTAGATATTTCTAATGTATTGTTTTGTAAAAGTCGCATAAAATAACTTTGTCACTGTTTTCAAGGACCTTCGTGCGGAGTTAAAGTCCGAAATAAGCGGCAATTTCGAGGACCTGGTTCTGGCCCTTCTGGAGACACCTGCCAATTTCGACGCAAAGCAAATCAGAGCCGCCATTCAGGTACAAGAATTGATGTTATTAGACACTAAATTGGTATTTAAATATGTATCATCATTATAAGAATAAAGGTTTAAGAAACATATAAATATGCATCCAAACATCCGAAAGAGAATAGCAGGTTTGTGTGTGGTCGTGATACAAATATAATATGTAAAATGAGGTTTTGAGTAATATAAATATACACTGACAAAAGAAATAACTCACTAATTGCGTTCGTGTATTTCAGGGCGCGGGCACGGACGAGGGAGCCCTGATAGAAATCCTGAGTTCGCGATCCAACATGGAGATTCAGGCCATAAAACAGGCTTACAAAACACGCAGCTCTTTCGTAACGATCCATTGATCCACGACATTTGTGTTTACTTAAAAAACCCAAAACGAAACTGTCAGATGGCTTTAATTAGTACATGATTGCTAGTAAGTATTATCAAGCCGGAAATGTACTTCATAGCTGTTGGATTACATGAAATAGTTATTCTCTAGTATCTGACTGAAAATGACCTCGTATGAAAGTGACTCATCTCCTATGAGATACTGTGATAAACATTCAGTTAATGAATTACATTTTGCTGTGCCACAAAACGTAAAACTGGAACAACATTTCCAAATACCGTCGAAGACATTTAAAACAGGTTTTAAAATGACTGCATTACATAATTCGTTCTAACCATGTTGGTTAAAACGCACTATTCAGTCTTATCATTGTCAAGTGTTTAGGAGTGACATTGAGAAGGACATAGTTAGTGACACAAGCGGATATTTCAAGCGCTTCTTGGTATCTCAGCTGGCCGCCAACCGCAATGAAGACATTGGAGTTGACGAATACCTGGCTGAACTGGAGGCCGAGAAATTGTTTGAGGTAAGATTTCCGACGCGTTTAATGTATTCATGGGCATTTTATGGGAATGTTTCATAATGATAGTTTTGGAAAAATGGACAAAAATGTATGGTCACTTAAAAGTATTATCTGCCTTTAAAACTTCGAAACACTTTTGAGCAGACAAGGGTTTTGTGTCTTTTTTGAACTGGTAACATGACACAACATAGAAACTATTCGATTCAAGTCATCTAAAGATTACCTTATAAATGTATCAACTAATAGGTCAACATTTGAATTGAACACAATTAAGTTTCGAAAGTTTAACAATTAAAACAACTCGACTGCTATTCAGTTAAGTAAGGATTTGATTGTGCTTTTTAAAGATGAAGAGCCCAATCGAGGTGATGTAGGTCCGTTTTAACAACATTAGACAGACACAGTTAGTTTCATCCAATCATGTTTGTGCTTTTGACTCCCAATCCACTTCTCATCTAGGTCTAGTTTTGAACATTCCGCATGATATGTGGTTTCTTTAACAGGCAGGCACAATCAAAGCGAGCAAGGAGGTAACGTTCAACCGCATCCTGTCCATCCGGAGTTACCCGCAGCTGTTGGCTACTTTCAACGCCTTCCTTGATAAACATCGCAGAGAGATAGACGAAATCATCAAGCGCGAGGCCAGTGGCTATCTGCAGGATGCATACCTGTCCGTTGGTAATCCAAAGGCCTTGTCTGAAACAGTGTTAACTCAGGAATTAATAGTAAGATCCGAGTACGTTAAATCCGTTGTTCATTGTTTGATACGTATGTAGGTAATAATGTTACATATTAATAATGAATTTACGATGAAAGTTGTGTTTTAGGGAAACCGAAAGAAATGTTGCCTTTTATAATCCTATTGATTAATGCTTGCCCCATCACGGTCATACGAGTATAAATAACGTTATGTAAAAAATGCAATTTTATTATATTTAAGACATCATTAACATTAAATTTCAGTGACATTGGTCCGGAACACTCCGGCCTGTTTTGCCGAACGTCTATACAACTGCATGAACGGAGCGGGGATCGAAGACAGCACTCTGATCAGAGTGATTGTGTCCAGAAGCGAGGTATGCTCGCATTTGAAGTAAAATATTAAAATACATCTGGGCCCGTTTTTTATAGGGGTTACTTTGGTGGATGCGGCGGCGTCCGCTTTAGTTTGTGCAGACAATAACTTGAGAAGTTTTTGTGCAATCATTATGAAACTTAAGGGAATTGTTAGTAGGCATCAAAGGAAGGTTAAGTTCGGTTTTCGGCAAAATTGCTCTTATCGAACCTGTTTTATACCCCATCAAGCGACACATTCGACTCGCGCAGTTTTAGTACTTATATGGCTTTATTGAAAATATTTAAATCTTTTCATCTCAAATTAATTGCTAGATGTGAACGGTGTTTACAGAAATGTCCTTTGTCTGATATCCGACCACATTCATTCCGATAATTTTAATTCTTAAAAACAGGGCCATAATGCGCCGGGATTTGTTTTTACATTCTTAAACTAAAAATGTAAAACTTTTCTTATCAAAACCCAATCAGTGGAGTTTCATTTTTTTTCTAGAGATGTTCTTGAGTGACCCTCTAGCAAACTTCTCAAATAATTTTACGTCGTTTATATAGCTCGAACGAATTAACCTGACACTGACCTTTATGTATGAATATAATTCGAATCTGTTATGATGAATAAATTACTTTCCGTATGAGAATTGAGTAGAATCAGTAAAAGAGTATCCAACTGAAAATACAGTTATAGTATCATTAAACTTGATTAACTCGTACTCCAACAAACCTGAGTATGAATATAGCAGACAATTCAAGTATGTATGTTATGGCAATGGAGTTCATGGGTGTCAGGTTCATGTGTGCGAGCTATAACATGGCATCCAAGGTAGGGTAGGTTTTCATATATGGCTATATCGAACATTTCATCTGAAACCACTTGCTGGATTTGGTGACCCTATCGAAAATTCCTTTAATATTTGATTCAACAGGCATGGCGAGCTTGTGTCCCTTATGAAGGCTATACGAAAACTTTTTTATTATTGTCTTAAACCACCGATTTGATTTCAAAATAATTTCAAACAAAGGTTCATTTTTGTTACTAAAGCACAATACACACAAGTCTGTTTTGATTTTACAAAGAAACATTATATCGTCTGTAGATGTTGTCTTATGGTAATGCTTCACTTCAAATTTCTCTGAACACGCTATTCAGTTTGTGCTAGCCACATAGTTTCTGTAAACTCAAGTAAGCGACCTATGGTAATCTTTACTCTCTTGTTTTCTATTCCAGGTTGATATGGTTGAGATAAAGTCCGAGGTTATGAGTATTTATGGCAAATCTCTGGCAAGCTTAATCAACGGAGACACGAGTGGGGACTACAGACGGATGCTACTGGCTCTTATTAGGAAGGCATAAAAAAGGAGATATAATGGAACAGTGTGTTTTTGATGTAGTGACATTCGAATTCTCAAAATGCCAAAGAGTTTCGCTTCATTATTTATTTAATCGTAATTTATTTAGAAAGTGCAAACTAACAGATTATCGGATTGTGCTCGTATTAAAAACTGTGTTCAAAAATGGTTGTGGTCCGTCTCGAAAGAAGGTAAATTGGAACAAGAAACATTTCACACTATAAGTTAATTGCACGTGGTCAGCTTTGAATAAGCTAAATCGAACATAATGCAGTCCGATTTGTATTCAGAATTATAGGTTATTTACAAAACATAGCATTCCGTGCCATTGTCTGAAAATGATAAGACAGTTCCGCATTAATAAACACATATTAGATATGTATTCAGAATTTGTGTTGATTAACATTTTACATATTTTGCACTTCTTATTGTAGAGTAAAGAAAACATTGTTTATTCTATTGTCATATAATTGGTTTATCAATAAGTAAAGTTGTTTTACGCATATTCTTACTTTGCAACAAAGCAATTTGTATGTCCAGTATGGAATTGGAGGCTTTAATATAATGATTAGAACATAACAACGTTCTTCCATACTAGTCGATTTGTATTACCTAATTAATAATTTCATAGTAGTTGAAGGATTTGATGTGATAACTTAATCGTATGCCTACGAGTATTTTGTATTCATATATTTATTAACATGTTATAATATTGTCATGCATATAGGGTGATCGAAATGCTTGATATTCACATTTGATAACACACTAACATAAACACCACAATATCCAAGATAAGGCATGTCACATGAACCAGTCTCTTTTCAGCTGACAATTACGGCAACATCATTTGTGCGATTCCATTCAATTCAGTTTTACCAATGATCAAAAGTTTTACCAATTATCAAATGTTTTACCAATTACTAAAAGTTTTACCAGTTACCAAAAGTGTTACCAATTACCAAAAGCATCATAATCATAACGCTGACAACAAATATAACAGCTCCGAATTAGGCGGGAGAGTGGTGAAAGAATCCCAGATGAACCCGTTTGCAAGTGATTCCAAAAATTGGAATCTATAATAGCAGCCTCATCTAGCATGGATACCACCTAATCCAGTGTTTTGACTAACACTGAGTTTGCATAACATTTTAAACCTTTAGTTACATGATGTAAGTGTGATTGGTATCTGAATTTCTGTCCTTAGAAAAGTCATGGCAATTCGATAGTCAATGGATTAAATCATTATCCCAATTTTTTTAACTTAATGACTACAAATTTTGCCAGAATATCTGAGATTTATGCTTGTTTTCCGCAACTTGACTGGACACAATACCTGACTCAGCATTAACCTCTCTTCACACTTTTCAAAGTTGACTGTGAAGTTTCCTGTCCTCCTGCTCACCCAACGTACGACATTGATCCAAAGCCTGTTCTTTTTCTTTTCATGAGGTCTTTAACTCATATTTTATACAATATAATCTTATCTCTTTTACAAGTCTCACTGTATCTAATCATTCATACAAATATTTTAAAACTTAACCAGGCAGCATTAATAAATTTACAGGTTCAAACATATTAAGTACTGAAAGATCCAAATAGTCAAATTGTTGTAATAAAATTACCACCGTTTAGTACTGCTATTAAGTACAAAGAGTCAGGCATGAGCAATAGCACGAAGAATCATATATCATCGTATGTCCATTTCTGTAACACTAACAAACACATAAACACATTACACTCAGGGCTTGCATTAAGAGAAGTTTGGGAATAATTTACTCCCAGTTTTTGTCACAGGACTTCCAAAATTCGCAGATGGGATAGTTTATATTTTAAATAGCGGATTGTTTCTAAATTTCTAATCGCAGAAAGTTTTTACGCTGAAGCACAGAGTGCGATATGTTGTCCCTACTTCTATGCCTCCTTTATCAAAGTTTATACTTATTGACATAGTATTCTTATAAAAGGTTTTATATCCAATACATTATAAGTGTGCATATATTTTATTATAATAAATAAATAAGTAGGATATAAAGTGCTGTTGAGGAAAAAGAAAACAAAAATTCATGTGGCAGTGTTTAAACATGTTTAATATTAGATGCGTAACTCTTTTATTTCAGATTGAAAATTAATCGTTGAAGAGTTCATCCTGAGAAGCGGATTAACTCCCATAGTGTTCATGATGAATCTTGTTAATGTGAAGATGTTTTAAACGATGTATGCCGTTTCCGTTTTGATGGGAATGATTATTTCGGTACGTTCAAAGGACATTGACCACGCATTTGAAGGCAATATATGTCCCGTCCATGTAAATCCGGAAGAAAAGGTGAAGTTGAAGTGGAAACACACAAATGACGTTGCAGTACTTGTAAACGGAGAGGAAGTTGGTTCATGTGACATGTTTTCGTTTGGTATTCTTGACAAAGAATTCAGTTCTTTGTACTCAGTAGACGTAGTAAATGACCAGTGTCATTTACAAATTTTCAAGGCATTTTGCGAAGACAGAAACGTCACTATAAAAGTCACAGGTGGTAATGAAAGTATAACATGTGAACTCAATGTGTCCTGGATTTTATGTGAACTCAATTGGTGGTTCATCGGATCAACAATGGTCGTTATGTTTTTCCTGATAACTACAGCCCCAGTCCTTTTTGTTCTCGACCCAGAAAATGGATACGACACCTGTACAAGATTATTGCTCGGGGAATCATATTATTGAAGAAAGTTTTTTCGTGGAACGAACTCCTGAACCACAAACATAGAATAGATGTCGCAGTGTGTCCCTATGCTGACTGTAAACAAAGAATATTGAATCTTGTTTATATCCAACCATTGAGTAATTAAATGGAAATTAAATTGAAGTAGTATTCTCTTTTAATTGAATTGCAATGCTATGAGGTTAAACTTTATTTACATTTACATGTATTGTAAATAATTCTGGGCTAAGTGTGAGGTTCGAGCGCCCGTAGACCGGTTTTAACCATAAACGCTTTGCATTGTCCGTTCCTAGGCGATAACCCCAGTTTTATTCATTTTTGTTTTGTGTTTGTTATGGGTGTTTTAGTGTGGTGTCTTGTTTTGATAATTGGTCACTTGCCTTAAATAAAGGACCTTGTGCTGCTAATAAGCGTTCTCTCCTGCTGCTGCAGCTGATGTTTGGCTTTCTTTATATTTACTAGTTATGACCAATATGCATATTACCCAATAAAAGTCCTTGTAATATGTAAATGTATGTATTTTTATTACTGCCGGTGCAATTATTGCAATACTTGTAGTCAATATTTGCAACATAGCAATTATAGATACTCGCGCCCTTGCCACGTTGCCGATTACAAAACAATTTACAAGTAATACGACTTTGTTAATATGAATGTTTATTTTTAACCTATTGGGGCTACAGAAAAAAGAGATAACGTATCATGCAAATATGTAAACGTACAAACAATATAGTCTAGCAGAATTTCACAAATGCTTCAAATGTGTCGTACATATAAAAATGGCAGAGCCTAAATCAGATGTGCGACAACATAAAATTTGGTGTATTGGCTAAATCGCTTATAATAATACAAGATTATTTTCGATAGTTATGTTTCAATTCTGTGTAGGGACATTTTATAAACTATTTTTTATAAATAGAAATATATATTATTTGTAAAAAAAAATGCACTCTGGTAAATACAAATATATATTTTTGTACAAAATACACTCATATATATGTGGCTATGGTGTAAATGGATACATAGAAAAGAACACAAGCATAACATGAAATAAATGCACCAAACCAGAAAGTAATGCGATAAAATTTTACTAGGAAAAAAGAATTTGAATATTTCTGATAGTTTCTTATAGTATTCAATGTTAAAATTATTGTCAGTGGTCTGTTGGCAAATGGGCCATTATTTATAAGACATCGTTTTAAAAGTCATTTCATATCGACATATCCACTTCATTTTAAGTTTTTAACAGACACTTTTGGTTTTACTTTATTAGACAAAACCTTGATTTGCACTAACTAAACATTGCACTATATAATAAAAATAAGAAACATTTTTGTCACATGTCCCAATAAATATACTCTGTTTTATAACACAAAGAATCGCTGAAGCACAGAGTGCAATATATTGTCCCCTACGTCTACGCATCCTTTATCAGCGCCAGTAGCATCTTCTCATAGTCCCCACTCGCGTCGTCTTTGATGAAGCTTGCCAAAGATTTGCCATACAATCGCTGAAACTCGGATTTTATCTGTACCATATCAATCTGAAAAGAGAGAGAAAAGAATTCAATTGGATACTACCAGACGTTATGAATACGTTGGGTCCAAAAAGTAGTGTAATATTCAAGATGTTCGCGCTAAATGCTACTGCAACGCCTTATATATTTTTGTTCGACTCCTCTAAAAGAATCAATGTTTGTTAATATAGCCTTGTATACGTGTAGCTTACGTTGTGAACCGTAAATCGAATTTTGTTGCAAGCGGATGGATGTACTGCTATTTTGCAATGTTTGGTGTTATCGATATTCTTTACTCTTTTCCACTCAATTAATATATACTGTTCTGATTTATTATCAAATAAGTACTCTGGACATGTTGTTGAACAATGTGTGGTATGTGTACAATTATATCTCGACAAAACCCTAATTAGTAAATATGTGATGTGTAATATTAAACATGTTACCAGAAATCTAATGGCTATGTTCATTGTATATATCATAAACAAAAGCTAGTTTCTAGTTAAGTCTGGTATTTTAAATTGCTTTGTTGTAAATGGGATAAAAAGCATTGTTAACACAGGTCAATATGACCCCAGTGCACTGCTTGAAGGAATGCGTAGCTTATTGTTGGATAGTATGCATGAAATGCATCGATACATTTACTTTTAATAGTTTCATCATCGCATTGGGGTTTAATGATTGATATATATCTATACATTATACTTTAAAACGGAGATCCTACCTCGCTTCTGGAAACGATCTCTCTGATCAGTGTACTGTCTTTAATCCCCGCTTCTTTCATGCAGTTGTACAGACGTTCGGCGAAATAGACCGGACAGTTGCGTGCTAACTTCACTAAAATATTCAAACATCAATAATAATTAGATTGAAAACGTGTATATTTGTATATATTGTATTGAGTTACTGGCATTTTTTTTCTAAAACAAACTGCATAGATACTAGGGACCAATTAAGCGAAGTTGATTTTGTTTTCGAGTTACTGAGTGGAAAGCATTTGTCTAATTTTGAAACAGTGACCTTGACCCCTCCCACTTCATATGCAATCTCAGGCGATGTCTAGCTATATGATATCTATAAATTAAGTTATTATTATTATTATTTCAATTTGTTCTCGAGTAATTCAGTTGTGTTTTTCAGCAAATCCTGTGTTTCTATTTGTACAAACAGTGACCTTACTATTGACCCTACCTCTATACGCAATCCCAAGTGAAGGCTATTAGGTATCTATGTATGAAGTCTATGTCGGTCTCGAGTAAGAGAGTGGATACCAAAAGATGACGCCACCACCTTGTCCGCTTTGATTTGAACTCTTCTAATTGTAAAAGGCAGTTATTATCAGAAAAGAATGTTAAAATACCCATATTTTTAAAAAATTTCAAAGTAGAGCTACCAAACTGGTATTCATTATATAAGGCGAATAGATGTTTTAAGTTTGAATGGGATCCCTTAAACCATGTCTGATAGACTAGCTTATTAAAAAACTTTAACGGACGCCGTAGCCGAGCAGAATATCTTGCCTATGCGAAAAGTCGAGCTAAGAAGTGTTGTGGCTTTCTCTAAAAGTAAGAATATAAGTATAGGATTGGATATACCGTTAAACAGCTCTCGATTCCGAGCATAAGATAGGCTTATTAGGCGATGTGCCACAAATAAAATGCATGTAAATGGCATTATTTTTAATACTCTATTATGATTTTTTTTCTCAGATAAGAATAATCTTATTCGCAAACTTTCTGTTTAAGTATATGCCTGTGTATGCTTTATGTACTTGAATACGCACATAAATTAAACAATCCAATTTTATTTTAGCGCTTAGGATATATACTGATACTTTCTACCACGCATGTAACAAACATTTATTGCTAACACTTTATAAGTACTATTTTTCTGTTTTGTTTGTTTTATGTTCAGAAGTACATGTATTTTTCTGTGTGTATATAAACCTACATACAAAAATATTAGAAATAGTAACATGCTTGTCGAATGTTTACTCTCTTCTGTATGTTTATATAATAAGATTTAGGCTACAAATTAATTGATTAGTTACAAAAATATTAGATATAGTAACATGCTTGTCGAATGTTTACTCTCTTCTGTATGTTTATATAATAAGATTTAGGCTACAAATTAAAACTTATTAATGTGTTTATATACTTATATTAATGCAACAAAATTATCACTGCTATACTTTTTATGCTTCTAATTAAACTCTTTCAGTAGAAAGCTTAAATTATGATGCTTCTAACCACCTCTATAAATAGCATGAGTACTTTTATTACATAAGTCAAAACTAAAATAGATGTTGTCATTTCTGCCTTAGTGTTTTTGACCAAAATGAAACTCTTTAGTATTCTTTTTAGTATAGTGACATGCTTATCAAACTTATGTCTGTCCTGCGTGTATCTGTTATGCAACATAATCAAAACTACTTACCGGCTTCTGATAAACAACTGCTGTCTATATTAACTTGTGCAAAGCTTAAAACTACATGCATGGTACCAGTTTTATCAATTTTATTTAAGTTAACTGATTTGCATATGCTATTTTATCTTTTGTTATGTTTAGCCAAGCTGCCACAACATATATTGTTATGTCTTCCTTTTTTCTATGCCAATGTACTTATTTTGTCTTCTCACCTTTCACAAATCTACAGGTCTTGCGTACACGTGTCACTTCGTCGTGTAACCCTACTTTTTGTAATATAGAGCATATACTATACATGTTAACTCATTTATGTATGATTGTTATTTTAAATGACTGACAAACTAAAAATTGTATCTTTAAATTGTAGAGGTCTAAATGGTTTCAAAAAACGTGTAAAGGTTTTCAACTTTCTGCAAGAGCTCAAGTCTAATATTTACTGCTTGCAAGATACACATTTTACAGAAGACATGTACAACGTCATCCATGCTGAATGGGATTGTGAACTTTTTTTAAGCTATTGTACATCACAATCTAGGGGTGCTGCAATTTTTATAGCAAAAAACTTTGAATATAAAGTTCATAATACTGTCACCGATGAAAATGGAAATTTTGTAGCGATTGACATAACCGTCACGGGAACACGGTTTACCATATTATGTATTTATGGTCCTAATTGTGACACTCCGTCTTTTTACACAAATATTTTTAAATTAATAGAGGACATTGGAAATGACTCTTTAATAATGTGTGGAGATTTCAACCTGGTATTAAATACAGAACTTGACTATAGTAATTATAAAAATATCAATAATCCTAAGGCTCGGAATATACTGTTGGAAAATATAAATAATTACAATCTCATTGATCCTTTCCGCGAAAAATATCCGTCTTTAAAGAGGTACACGTGGCGAAAATCTAATCCATTGCAACAAGCTAGACTTGATTTTTTTCTTATGTCTTCTAATATGTTTGCAAGTTTTGAGTCAACGTCAATACAACCTAGCCTACAGTCTGATCACTCATTGATATTGTTAGAATTGGCACTTTCCAATTTTTCGCACGCATCAGGCTTATGGAAGCATAACAATTCACTTTTATATGACTTAAACTATGTAAATGAAATTAATCACAAGATTGATCAGATAAAAGAACAATATGCTGTTCCAGTGTATAATTTGGTACAATTAGGGACTATTCCTGATAGTGAATTACATCTCACAATAAGTGATCAACTCTTTCTTGAAACTCTTCTTATGGAGATAAGGGGGAAATCTATCTCTTATGGTTCATATAAAAAGAAATTAAACACCTTAAAAGAAAAAGAATTATTGGAAAAAATAAATACTTTAGAACAAAACCTCTCACAGGAAAACATTGAGGACTTACAAAAGTTAAAACAAGAACTTGAAATAATACACGAGCATAAGTTAAAGGGGTATTTAACACGAGCAAAAACAAAATGGATTATAGAGGGTGAAAAGCCATCTCGCTATTTTTGTAATTTAGAAAAACAATGTGTTACAAGCAAAACTATTTACCAACTGCAAGATGATGATGGGGTTGTTTTAACTAATCAAAAAGAGATTTTAAAGAAAACTGCATCATTTTATGAAAATCTTTATTGTAAGAAAAGCGAATGTAATGATTCGGATTTTTTAAATTTTGTTCAAAATGTTAATTGTCCAAAACTAAGTGACAAGGAAGCACAATGTCTTGAAGGTAATATTACATTATCTGAAGCATCCATTGTATTAAAAAAAATGTCTAACAACAAAAGCCCAGGTAGTTCTGGATTTACTGCCGAATTTTATAAAATGTTCTGGAATAGAATTGGTACTTTTGTGGTAAGATCTCTTAATGAATCTTTTGCCCTGGGGGAATTTATCCGTAACTCAAACACACGGAATCATTACATGTATCCCAAAAGGCGATAAATCAAGACTTATCATAACAAACTGGAGGCCAATTACTCTTCTAAATACCGTTTATAAAATAGGCTCAGGTGTTATTGCAAACAGAATGAAACATTGCATGAATAAACTTATACACAATGACCAAACTGGCTTTATCAAAGGACGCTATATTGGAGAAAATACTCGACTGATTTTTGATATTATGCACATTACAGAAGAACAGGATATTCCTGGTCTGCTGCTACTAATTGACTTTGAGAAAGCATTCGATTCGTTATCTTGGTCCTTTGTGCAGAAAACACTTTCATTTTTTAACTTTGGACCTGACATTAAACGTTGGTTTGACATTCTTTATAAGGATGCAAAATCAGCTATAATTCAATGTGGCTACCTGTCTAATTTTTTTCCCATTCTGCGTGGATGCCGCCAGGGTGACCCACTTTCCTGTTACATTTTTATTCTATGTGCTGAAGTACTATCTCTTAAAATTAGAAATAACACACATATAAAAGGTATTACTCTTAAAGAAGTAGAACATAAACTTACACAATTTGCAGATGATACAACTATTATATTGGATGGAACAGAACAATCCTTACATGAAACACTGCATACTTTAAGCAAATTTTCTGCCATTTCTGGATTGAGCGTTAATTTTGACAAAACCAAAGTAGTATGGATTGGGAAAAAAAAGTTCAGCTCAGAAAGCATAAAAACAAAATGGAAACTCCAGTGGAACCAAGATGCCAAAGATCATACAACTTAACTATAGTGACAGGCTTACCAAATTGGAGAATATACTTACAAGTTGGAAAAAAAGATTTTTGACACCTATTGGCAAAATAACTGTAATGAAAACTCTTTTGATTTCTTTGTTCAACCACTTGTTTATATCACTTCCAAACCCACCACATTCTTTTATTAAACACTTAAATACCATTTTTACTAACTACATATGGAATGGGCAGAGTAGAATCAAATTATGCGTTTTAACCAACGAATACTGTGATGGTGGCTTAAAAATGATAAACATTGAAGCTTTTATCCAATCTTTGAAATTAACTTGGCTTAAACGCGCTTACAGCACAGCTGGGAAATGGCTGAGTATAGCAAATATATATGTTGATTTTAGCAAACTTTTCAATTGTGGAAATCATTATCCTAAAATATTATCAAATATGATTACAAATCCCTTTTGGAAAGATGTTTTACTCAGTCTGGTACATTTCCAAAAGCAATTGCCTTTTAATGCAAAAGATATTCTGCATCAGCCACTGTTTTATAATGAAAACCTTTCCATAGGAAATACAAGTATATTTTTCAAAGCCTGGTATAAGGCAGGCTTACACTATGTATGTGACCTATTTGATAAAAATGGAGACTTCTTAAACATGCATATAATCAATGAAAACTATAATCTTAAAATTGACTTCCTCTTGTATAACGGTATTAAAAAGGCTATCTTTGCAATGTTTAAGAAATTAAATGTTGAAGGAAATTACCAACAGTATGCAAACATACAAAGGCCTTTCATACCTCCTTCACACAGAACACTATTTATGCCTGTTTCCGGAGCAAAGCCAATGTATACAATATTAAATAAGACCGAAAAATGCTTACCAATAAAACAAAAATGGTCAGGTAAATTAAATATTGAAATTACTGACAATGTTTGGAAGGATATTTTTCGTGAACCATTTTCTATAACTAAAGATGTGAAAATGCAATGGTTTCAATACAGAATTATACACAGAATACTTGGAACAAATAGTCTACTTTTTAAAATGAATCTGAAAGATTCTCCCAAATGTACCTTTTGCAAAAGTTGTGAGGAAACGATTGAACATTTTTTCTGGGAATGTCCTATTTCAAAAATTATTATTGAAAACCTTTTCCCCAAACAGTTGTTTCCATTTTGTAACATATATACTTTTCTTCTGGGATATATAGAAAAGAATAGTGATGCTGTCAACAATGCTTTTATTTATGCCAAGTTTTATCTGTATAAATGCAAGATGTCTTCAACACAACCAACGGTTGAAAATGGAAGACACTTTATGAAATCACAATATGACAGTCTTAAAGATGTAGCAATATATGAAAAGAAAGTTGAGAGTTTACTTGCTTGGAAAGATATTTTGAATGTCAATGTAACACTTCATAGCACTATCTAGAGTATTTACGTACGTTTTTTTTCTCTATACATATACGTGCTTGTTTTGTAGAAACGCTTTCCATAACAGTTCAACCTTACTCAATAATACATTTTCTATGTGTGTTACACGAATATAGCCCTGCATTTATCCACCATGCGTTCCTAAATACTAAAAAACCTCTACAAACTACAAACTTTATCCAAACATATCATATGTCCAGTGCTCAATAGACCCAAGTCAAAGCAAGACCTGTTACCTTTCCCTTCCCCCCTTCCCACACTTATTATTTGATTCTTTAATCCTATGTTTTTTCTTCCTTGTGCATGTGTGCATCTCTAAAAAGCGTACTTTATTTACCTTATGATGTCTACTTTATGTGTGTGCACTTACATGAAATAAAGGTATAATTTTGAAAAAAAAAAAAAAAAAAAAAAAAAAAAAACATGTACTTGCATACTGGTTAAATGGACGTTATTGTAATATGGGCAAAACTTAACCTGAACTTTGGTTTACACATTTTCACGTCCGTGTTTTGTTACCATGGGGACGCTATCTGCAAGAACACCTTTTAGCGCATTCTCAGAAAGTAAAAGTTGATCGACGCAATTTATTAACGTGGATAATAATTATAGACGTTAAAGTTGAGAACTGAAAGAGAGAGAAGAAGCGTTGCGCCCCGTGGCTGCATTTTTATAATAATATTTACGACAACTGTCGCATGTGTAACTTTGTAAATAAATATAAGACCGATATTTTACTAGAGGTTTGTCTATGGGAATGACTTATTTGTGTTAAGTTTTAACAACCATAAACCTAACACAGTTTCGAGTTATCACAAGCATATAGAGAGGTAACAAATACTGTTTAACAACATAACTATAAGGAATAACAATGCCTATTTCAAACAAAAGATATTAATCAAATTTTGCATAAGGTGTTATATTGTCATAAATTTACTCGTCGTCATACCTGTCACTGTCGACTTTGTAGTTTCCACAGCTCATATGTTATCTTAAAATGTTCATTGTCACATATTCACATACACAAGTTTTTTTGTAGGGATTTAACATCTCAAACATAAGTGTAGCCTTGAGTGTACTCATCAGGCTCCAAAATTATATATAAAAAAACAACATATATTTGTATCAACTAAATAAGACTATTACAATACAAGTCTAGCATAAACAGTTGATATCAATATGCGTATATTTATAATTAAATATGCAATAAACTTGTTGAATTGACACAAACATAAGTTCATCAATACAATTCATTTACCAAATTCTTCTACGCACTTGCTGGATTTGACGGCGAAATCATGAAAAAAAATCGAGAACGGATGGGATTCGTACCCTAAATCGGTATTCGGATATCCGTATCATTTGAATGCGTTTATTTATGACAAAAGTTGTCACAAAGCCATATGCATAGAATGGTTACGTAGTGTTTGTTAACAAGATAATGATACACAAGTTCTTAAACATTATTTCGTTATTAAAAGATTTACAAGCAAGAAATGAAATGTAAATAATTAGCAGAGTACGTCATTTACACTTTAAATACATACCAAAAACAAATAATTACTAGCCAACTGCAATATATACATATTAAATACATCCTGGAAATTAGCATACATACGGTGTGCACACTGAAAAAGTTCGTTATACAGCACTAATTATACATTTCTGAAAGCACATACATATATACGCACATGCGCAAACACAATTAATTATTCGCTTCCACGTGGTGATAGGGTACGGTCAAAGGCTCCCGCTCCCCATGATGCAAACAACCAATTAACGGATTAATGTCAGTCTGTCAACGATGTGCGGATTAACGTCTGAAGAAACAGGGCTTGACGGTGATGAACACGTGATGCATTACAACTGGAGTATTGTCGTTCATTCAATAAGATATTCGGATCCTTTTAAAGTATCCGGATATCTAACCGGTATTCGGATCTCCGGATATTCGTTAGCATCACTAAAATTAATTATTAAATATGCACTAAACTTGTTGAGTTGAAACAAATACAAGTTCATCAACACTAAATCCTTCTACACGCTTGCCGGATTCGACGGTTACATCGGTGATAAACATCCAACAATATTCTTCTATAGGTAATGTTCTCTGGATTTAAAAGATAGAGAGCTGGAGCTATAGTTGTCAGTATAATCATGATGGCCACTGCTGATCCGATGAACCACCAATTGAGTTTACATAAAACCCAGGATATATTAAGTTGGCATGTTGTAGTTGCATCAACACCCGTTGCCTTGAGGGTTACATTTCTGTCTTCGCAGGATGCCTTGAAAATTTGAAGTTGGCACTGGTCATTTACCACATCAACTGTGAACATCGAACTGAATTCTTTATCAACCGTACCAGACGAAAGCATGTCACATGCACCAACATGTATTCCGTTTACAAGTACTGCAACGTCATGTCTGTGGTTCCATTTCAAACTAATTCTTTCTCCCGGATTTGCATAGACGGGACATGCATTGTCGTCAAATGCAAGATCAACGTTTTTTGAAAGTACCGACATCATAATAATCATTCCGATGACAACAAACATAACAAACGACTTGGACAATGACCTCATATTTATAACTTATGTTAGGAATATTGCTTTTCACTGCTGTCTTTTTACTGCTTTTCTTGTTTGAGATCAAAGTAAATTCCGCCTTCAATAGATAAGTAAGTGCAGAGGTATTAAATCTAAAACGAAACGATATAAAATTTTTATAACTTACATAAAGATGTCTGGTACAAACACAACATTTCAAATTCGAGATAAAGGTCTAATAAAACATAATTGTTCACGTTACAGCATGACACTTAAAAATAACATCATTCCATAATGAACACGCTCTACAAACATTGGGATAGGTATTGTCACCGACTTTAAAACGACCATTTAACAACACTGTGATAGGAATAGTCATTGTTCACGTTACAGTATTACACTTAAAAATAACATCATTCCATAATGAACACGCTATACAAACATTGGGATAGGTATTGTCACCGACTTTTAAACGACCATTTAACAACACTGTGATAGGAATAGGTGTGTGGAGGGTAGGTAAAATAAAATACTAGTATTTGCAAAATAAAGTTAATTTACAGAGAATAGATATTAAAGCATTTTTCATTACCATAGCCATGTTTCTTTGAACGTTTGATAAACGTCTTTATTTCATGCTATGAGGCGAATGAGTGGAGAGTGCCAAGGAAAGATAACCCCATCATTTCACTCTGGGTCTACTGAAAAAATAACATTTGATCATTTCAACGTGGGTTGTATGCTTATACTTTTCACGTTCATTTGTATTAGTGTTTAAATTTATGAAAGTAAACTAATCGAAAGTGTAAACAAATGCTTTTGAAAACAGAAAACGCATAATAAATTTCAACAAAAATTTTTATTAAGTGACAAGGGCGCAAAAAGTATGGCACTATTTCCCACCACAACAATTTTGTGACAAACTTACATGCCGTTTCAGCATATCTCGCGAAGTTTTTATGCATCGTTCACAAACATAAAGAACAACAATGTTGTTGATTTTGGTGTAAAATCGTATTTTATTTCATTTGTGGTCATAGAAAACTGATATTTTCTAATATGTTTTATATTACTACTCATGAAACAAAATACGATCTCACACTGAAACCAACAAATATCCTCTATATCGTTTTATAGTATTAACAGTGGTCATATGTGACACTTTCGTGGACTCGGCAAAACTAGTTAGTAGTTGTAAATCGCTATGAATGAGATGTACATATATATAATGTACCGACACACGCATGCACGCCATCGATAAAAGTAGCGTAGGGAATTTTCATTGAAATGCGCAATTTTGTACCGTGTATACCGCAAATATTTTTGTCGTTTAAGAATATTCATATATATACTCTTTTTTTAAAGAATCATTCAAAAAATTGTTGCTACTCAAAAATATACTCGTGAAAAATTAGGAAATGTATAGTGGCATAGAACTACCTTACGATAACTACTTAAGGCTCGCGAACACATTCGTATTATCTAATTGGCGTTCGCGAACTGATTCGTGTTACAGCTTTTTCGGCGTAGCTGTCTAAGATCACTTTTGACCTAGATTTCTTGCGTTAATTATGCAGCGGGAAAATTGAACGCCAATAGAATTGGGGAAATTTTCTAATTTTAGGGAATGCAAACTTCAACTAATGGTTTAACGTATCCCAATAATTGTTGCATAGTTTTGGGGATTAACAATTTACATAACTGTTTACATAAGCGGTTAAATTAAAGTTATAAACATATCTTCGACATACACTCTAGAAATGAACATAATTATGACCAATTTTACTCATCGTATGTCATGATCAGAATGTTATATTCATTCACATAATGAAATAACTATATTGTTTAGCTTACATAATCGGCGCGCTCTATTAATAGCAATTACAATGCTACAATTCACGGGGACGACAGTCGGTCACAACGTACTATGTTGCCTGTTGAGCTCGCAATCACAAACTATAAAGTGGTAAATATATGGTATTTTTCTGATAAATAATAAAACAAATATTAGCAAATTTGATTGAGATTATATTTCCAATTATTTTATCATTGTGTAAAAATATTATTGTACGCTGTAACCTCGTCCTCGTGAATTAATTTTAGCGAGTACAACTATAGCAGGAGAATCATTCTAAAAATAGCGCGCGGTAAAGCTGTGTTAATACACACGCATCAATTAGCGTCTAGAGAATCCTAAACCCGAGAATTGCAATAAATAAGGAATTCATAAACTTACTGCTCATTCATTCCGCTATTATTTTCTGACAATGTTAATTTGTTTAAATTTGCCTGACAAATTCATGTATCAATTATGTTTACGTAAATTACTAGTATTCAGCTTATTCATTTATCACTGGTGAAAACATGGGACGGTATATGATTGGTTTATTCTAGGTACAGATATTAATAATTATTGAGTTTATCTCAAATAAATTTTGGTGGCCGAAAAATCTAGTGTCTTCTTAGTAAGGAAAAATATGGGGTCCGTAAAGTCACAGCTTGGTCCTCTTGTATTATATTTAGGGCAAAAAAATGACATCTCAATACAAACTTCTACGCCGATTGTCTTTCATACAGACATTTCTTGTTTATTATCATATTTATCTGGATATTAAGATAGCATTTGCGAGTATTTTTCTGCAAGATATTTTATTATTACACTATCAGTGCCTAAAAGTCCTAAAAGTGAACAGAAGTGACATTAGATGCATTTTCTTAGAGTTGCGAGGGCTTCCGAATTATCTTACTAACACGAATATTATCATGATAATTATCTGACAACGCAAATCTTATTTAGTTAATATTCGTGATACCAGACAGTTTGTGCGCGAGGTCTTCCGAATTATCTTACTAACACGAATATTATCATAATAATCTGACAACGCAAATCTTAACTAGTTAATATTCGTGATACCATTTAACTTGTGCACGAGGTCTTCCGCATTATCTTACTAACACGAATATTATCATTATAATTATCTTACAAGGCAGATCTTAACTGGTTTATATTCGTAATAACACTTAATTTGTGCGCGAGGTCTTCCGCATTATCGTACTAACACGAATATTGTCATGGTAATTATCTAACAATTCCAATCTTAACTAGTTAATATGCGTGATACCAAATACGTTTTTATTAACGGAAATTCTGATGTCAGTTCTGGGTTCCTTCAGTAGAAAAAATATCGCAAACGCTATTAAGATATAAAATAAATGAAATGAACCTTAAAATGGTAAAATGAATGTGTTCGCGAACCCTAAGTGGTTATCGTATGGCCGTTCTATGCCACCATAGAAATTAAATTCTTCTAATATATGCCTTTTAATCATATTTTTGAGAAATACCGTCGATATGCATCATTTATAGATGTAGTAAAAATGGTATCTCACAAAACAGAGCCACATGTTAATATGAAAACTATTAGATAAAATATTTAAGAAACAAAAACAACACAAGAATATCGGTAGAACCGATGGATGCTCCCCGATGCCACTTTGATCTTTAATTGTGGCCTTGACCTTAAACTTTAGAACCTGATTAATAGGTGAGACACGTTGTCATGTTAAGGCTAGCATTCGTGTAAAATCCATTCAACAAATTAAAATTGAGGACAAGCAAACGGTCAAGTTCGACTTTGGACCTTTAAGTATGACATTGAACTTTGACTTTCAGAACTTGTTCATATGCGTAACATGGCGTCTCATTTAGACAAACATTTTTACCATGTAATTGGAAAATAGCACAATCTATGACCCAAGTTATAGTCCGGACAAGAGAAAAGCTGATTCTTCTGATTTTGACCTTTGACCTCTAAGTGTGAGCTTGACGTTTGACATATGGACCTGGTTTATATGCAATTCATGTTGTCTCACTGATAGAGGTTGACACTGGTACCAGGTAGTTTTTAAAATCCTTGGCAAAGTATCAATTTTGCCCTTTGACTTCTAGGTGTGACCTTGACCTTTGAGCTAGTGACATAATATTTCATTTAAATGTATTATTACTAATATAAATAGGGCAATAACTCCCTGAAAAATTATCAGACAGGAACGTTTAATTACGTAGCGTTGCGTGGAAGAAAGCATTGTATCCCACTTTACAGCAAAATCGGTTGGATAACAGCTCGTGGTGTAAACTTCAGTTTTATTCAACATGTAGGGTTTACACAACGTTTATTCTTAGAAACAGACCGGACTACTTTTTACGACCTGTTACACTCAATGTCAGTTGTGTTTACTCTTGGGTGAAATAAGAACAATTTGCATTTTCTGTAAATTTTTATGAAAATATAGAATAAAATTTAGTGATATATGAGTTGTTTTCAAAATTTTGCTCAAATTACACGCATTGTTTACGACATACATTAAGGAAAACACACATTTATCGATACTTCAAAAACATTATTTTGTTGCGTACAACAACTGCATGGACACCTGCTGTCGGAATGTCTGCATATTCAAATCTCAAGATCACACTCAGTTCCGACAACCGACAATCAGTTCTAGCAGAGAATCGATCGACCTCGTCCCAGCTGCAGTCTTCAAGTGGCAGCCTCTGACCTTGCCTCAAAATGTTGATCTTATGGCAACAGAAAATGCTCACTCCACCCAGTCACTTCAGCACTAGCTGGCAGCAACATTCTAACAACATTGCCTCTTCAATTTTGGCACTACATTAAATAGTTAGAACATCAAAATAAAATAATTATTTTGTGATATCCGGAGTTTCTCGTGAGGTCCACCAAAATGCAGAAAAAATGCTGGTAAAATTCCACAAAGGCCATTCTCTTTGTTGGAAACAGATAGTGAAACTGTGCGATTTGCCAGAAATGTAAAATGGTAGTTCCAACAATCAGTGTTAATACGTAAAAGTGGGACAAATAAAGTATTAGGCTCGTGCTATTCATTTTCTAAGCCTCGCATGAAATATTTGATCTTCAAACGGACCTAATATTCTCTATTTTCGATACATAGAAGAGCTTAGGGTAATAATAACGAGCGTGACGTATCGTTGATTAACGTAGCAAATATCGCAGCATACGGTTTCGACACTATGACTAGGGTATTCGTTAAACCATGATTTTGAAAACCATTAAAATTACCACAGATCGACATACAGTTTTACAGTTCCGCCCGTGTCCGCCATCTATCCATTGTCCACACTTAACCAATCCAAAATATAAAAAAACACATACTAATGAATACGTTTACAGCAACACAGCTTATGCAATGTTCTAAAATCCAGTTTATGTTTTACAGCATAAGTAAACAAAGCACAGAAATAATTCACAGCATACCTATGTTTTAAAACCAGACAACAAAATTATTACTGGAAATCGAGTTAAGTTAATTGCAATTGCCCGCGTTCCAATATGAAATATTTGCAATGTTCTTTCAATATTGGTATACTATTGAATAGTTGGACTTGTTGTTTTGTATACAAATATCAAAGTTTGCAAATATTTGCCGCTATACGTGCGTATTTTTTACGCGACTAAGAGTACTAACTAGTCCATGTCATTGCGGTTACGCAAAAAGTAATAATACTGATATCGAAATATCATTTAAAACGGAACTTGTACAAAGAGCTTGGTTGATGCCCAGTAACAGTGGCAAGCGGTTTCAGTTAATATATATTATTACACCTCACGTGACCACTCTGTTTATTTTGTCCATAGACCAAAAGTTATATACTAGGGTAATATTTTATCATATCACCCTGATTAAAAAGTAGATTTGCCGCTTCAGCAGTTTGTTTTCAGGGACTAAAATTAGTCTAGGCTGCAGAGCGATTTGCTAAACTTTTGCATGAAGATTTAGACAATTTAGAACTACAAAAGGATTCTGCTAGTACACAAAAAGTCGTTAAACGACGTGTAACGTTATTACGCGAATTTCTAGGGAAGGAAAATGACAAATTCGAGGAAATTAGTAAGAAAGAACTGAACAGTTCATTGCGGATGTTTTTTGCATCCATTAGAACAAAGACCGGAGAAGAATTGAAGAAATCGTCTTTCAATAAATTAAATATGGACTCTCTAAGTATTTAAAGGAACACTGTGGGGTACTTATTAAAAGCGATAATTGTGTAGGCAGCCTAAAAATCTACAAAGCCAAACTGTCGGACCTGAAGAAGAAAGGCAAAGGGGCAGTAGATCACAAGCCTGAGCTTACTGATATAAATTTAAAAACAATTATTGGACCCAAATAACATTGTGTTTAGTACAAGTACCCCTTGTTGACTGCAATACAAGGTGTGGTTCGACATAATGTTTTTCCTATGCCGTAGAGTCAAGAAAATCTAAGGCAAATGACCAAGGCAACATTCGCCGTTCAAGTGGATTCATCTGGTTGGTTGTGAATATGTGTACCAAGTAGTGGATGAAGCTGACAAGAACCTTGCAACATATACCAGTAAAATTGAATGTTGTTTGTTGTTAAAACTATGTAACAAGAAACCAGCCCGTACATATTTTCATTGCAAATTTAAATATGATTAATAAAACAAACCTTTTAATAGAAATAATGTTCATAACCACGTATTTCATTTAAATAAACGAGACATTTTTATTAGCAATGTGATGTATTATTTAAACTTGATAATTTATTCTTTAAATGGAAATTTAGACCTTTATCCCATTTGTTATGTAATAATATAATTAAAAAACAATTGTTGCATCATCATTGTTTATTGGCCAATATACCACGATTTATAATTGCATTGTTTATTGGGTAGTTTAACAATGATAATTTGTTCTTTGTCTATAGAAACAATTAGTGAGTATAATGTAATATTTTATTTTCTAGTGCTGATGCTACGCCTGATGATACTATTGGCGAGGGACGAATGTATGCACGACCAGGCAATCCTGCTTGCCCGGTAGCGAGCTTTAAGAAGTACATAAGCAATCTTGATCCTCGACAGGACGCATTATGGCAACGACCCGTTGACAGTTTTACTGATGAAAGAGCTTACTGGTATTGCAATGCTCCTCTCGGTAAAATACCCTATCTGACATGATGGCTACCATTTCAAATTTAGGCCGGTGTACTTGCTGACGTATTCAATGACAATTATGATGTTGAAACTGACCGTTTTTCAAGACGCGCTTTTGATGTTACACGCCATGAAATGCAAAATCAGCAGCAAATGAACATTATACACAATATGCCATGTATGTCTCAGACTACTGACAATTGAACATTGAGTGTTGGTTCAAAATTTAACACAAATGTTGGACATTGGTTTGTTACATGCTGTTGAAATGTTGTATTGTTTTTATTAGAGAAAGTGACCCTATGACAAGAAAACATGTTGTTATTTCATTAACGTTTTACCAGTCCATGTATGTTTCAGACTACTGACAATTTTAAATCCATGTTGAACATTCACCTCCTGTAATGATCATAGCCATAAGATCATTGCAGTATAATGGTTTTCAGTAGTTTGCAATTATTGAGTAGCTGTATTGTTTGTCTTAATTATTGCACAACTGTTGAGAACTGGGTTGTAACGTGTTGCTAAACATTGTTTTTGAACACATTTTTCTCCCAACGTTTTGTTGTGTTTGTTCTGTGTAATAATAAAAAGAACACATGGCAGCGAGGGTGACATAAAAATATCAATCCTTGAAAATAACTTTTCTTGGGTTGATATTTTTTTATGTCACCCTCGCTGCCATGTGTTATGTATAAACTATCACTTCAATACGTTATGTTCTCGTACATAACTGTTGATAAATATCGTCATTATATATTTACAAACTAAAGTTATGTGGTTTTACTTATCGTACAAGGGCATGTTCTACACCATAGTAACTATTTTTTAAAGGATTAACATGCCTTGTCATAGTTATTTAAAAAATCATTATGACCTTTGTATATATAAAAGGAGAATACATAAATCTACGAACCTTATTTTATCCGCGCTTGATATACCCAAACAACTTATGTTTCAACATATACATTTAAACCAGTTTATATTTATAAAAGAATGTCTGGTATTTCGTGTAGCCTACCATTGTGTTAAATTGATTTGTGAAACATAATATTCTACTACATGTTTGTATGGAAGTTAAGTAATGTACAACAGCGGTGTAGCTTTCTTGAGGCATTTTAGGCTACGAGCTACACATATTAAAAAAAACTGAAAACTGAAAAAAAGCAAATCTCATAAATCGGCATTAAAATCAAAAAGCTTCCAAGAAGGAGGTGCGGGGATTTAAATGGCAGTTCAGATCAATTTGACTCATTTAACTAAGTTCATGAAAATACATTTAAATGATGTGATGCTACAAAAACATTAAAAAATCATCTCAAAAACACCATGAAAACAAGAAATGCCGGGTCGACGCATTCCCCATGCACCTCGCCGGACAACATAAAAGTGGGCTACACATATTATGGGACAAGCTACGCCCCTGTCCACAACTAAGGATTTCAAATTATATCCAGGAAGACAATATGACTTCCTCGACTCCCTGCTTTCGTCCTGTTCATGCAACTATTATTCAGAAATGTTGACCCCAAATTGAAAGCAAATCGAGAGATATTTAGTTGTTTTTGTATATTTGAAATAGAAACAATATAAGTAATATAAAATTGAGTTACCCCCGAGACGTTTTAAAAATATGAAGATTATGATAAAGGTTAATGATGTTACTTTCAAACGTTAAATGTAAGAGTAAAAATATTCCAGAGACATCACCAGAGAGGAAACCTTATTAACATCCGTAGGTCTTTTACTTGAGGCAAGTGGTCAATTGCCTATACAATATAGGACAACAAACGAAAAACAACACACAACATAAAACTGATTACAACATGCTTTTTCCATCTATAATTCTGTAATGCAATCACACTTGTAAACATTTGTATTCTTTTTTTTGTAAAATCACCGTTTCGAAAAAGGAAACACCATGCATTGTGGGATCTTAACTTCGATCACAGGAATATCTACACGGGAAATGTGCTTCCCAGAAAGTGGACTTGCAAGTTTCAGTGTACGACAGGATTTTGTTCTTGTCGAATGCAAATAACATGTGTTCGCAAATGTAAACTCACATTCAATTTAAAGACAAAATCTGAATTGCAAATTATTTTATATACACTTAACATGATATCACAATTCTTAAATTACAGTAAACAGTGACTGTAGTTTCTCTTGATTTAATATACAGTTGTTAAATTCAAACATAGGATTCGATAATTGACAACTCACCGATATCAAGAGCTACTAACATGCGGAACCGTGTGTAGCTGACCATTTCTGTGTCGTTTTGATTTTGAAAAAGCGAATACTATATAAAACAGGAAGTTCCCCCACCAGTCCGAAGCGTTCGTTCTTCTATTTGCCATCAGCTTAAGAATTAGTTCGTAAAACCTCACTACACGGTGTGAATTTTAGCGGACGTCAATGTCAGGACATCGTTTTGGCAAACATGGACTAGTCCCTTTTAATTTTGGCTTTGTTTGCATTTACCTCCGTAAAGCAGACGAACGAAGCTGGGCGACGATGCAGAAAAACGGATACATAGAAAATCGGCTTAACATCCAGAGTAAATCATAAAAAACAACACTATTTAGGAATACCAAATATAAACAAGTACATGTATATATGCTTATATGATCACGGAAACAAATATGACAGGCGTACATACATTTAACAAAGAGCAAAACACTTCAATGCTTGAAAGCGCCAATAATTTTTACGCTGTACCTTTAAAATATACGGTTTGTCTATGGTGTGTCTTCCGTTCTATACTAGAACGAAGCTTGATAACGTAGGATTGCTTCATTACGTATACTACATTTATCACTTCAAATGCAGTATCCCTACCATGAGGGCATGCGCATATTGTCCGGTAATTCAGGTGTGATAATAGAGTGTATCGGCATTTTAATATATGTGGGTATTTGATGAGAACGTACATACGTATACACCACATGTCTACATCAAGTGAAATTACCGGTAAAGTATAAAATATATTTAGGCAATAGTTTATCTTCACATGAAATGATAAATGTAAACAATCAATGCAGTGGAAATATCTTAACAATCTTAACGCTTTTGAAGACTTATTGTGAAATTCAGAAGTTAATTACTGTTTTAATGTAAATACATATAAATGTATTATTTTAACATCTATATTGAACAATTAATATCAAGATTCTTTATGTTTTCTCATTTATTGACCTTAAACAGAAATACACCACTAAAATGGCGTGGGGTGCGCGTTCTACATTACGACCATTTTCACTACATTATGACGTTGCCGATATCTATTTGTAGACGTTTTACTTGCGTTTCCTAATAAATGTACACGACACATCTAACCGAGTTCAAATAACATACGACTGCTAATGAGGGAAACAATTGAGGCGTGTCGTGCGAAAACCGGGCTAAATGCATGTGCGTTAAGTGTCGTCCCGGATCAGTCTGTGCAGTCCGCACCGGCTAATCCAGGACGGCACTTTCCGCCTACAGTGGATTTACGTTTAGAAAATACTTCATTGAAACCGAAAATCCCTAAAAGCGGAAAGTGTCGTCCTGGATTAGCCTGTCCGGACTGCACATGCTAATCCTAGACGACACTTTACGCACATGCATTAGCCTGGGTTTAACACGACACTTTACACTTTTGTTTACCCAATGATATTGTTAAACCGACAATAGGGGCATAAGTTTATGATATGTATAATATGCCAGCTAGGCTACTTTCATATTGTTGGTATAAGACGTTGATATATATACAAACAAATGTATGCACATGTATAATACACTAGCTAGGCTACTTTCATATTGTTGGTATAAGATGTTTGTATATATACAAACAAATATATGCACATGGATAATATACTAGCTAGGCAACTTTATTATTGTCGGTATGAGATGTTGCTATATACATATATAATATACTAGATATACAGTGTGTGTGTGTGTGTGTGTGTGTGTGTGTGTGCGTGCGTGCGTGCGTGTGTGTGTGTGTGTGTGTATGCGTGTGTGTGTGTGCGTGTGTGTGTGTGTGTGTGTGTGTGAGTGTGTGTGTGTGTGTGTGTGTGTATATATATATGTATATATATGTATGTGTGTATGTGTGAGTGTATGTGCCTATATATGTATATGTATATATATGTATATATATGTGTGTGTATGTATATATATATATTTTTTTTTTTTGGTCTTGTTTGTTTGTTTTCTTTTTGTCTGTTTGCTTTATTTTTGTGTGTGTTAGTCTCATTATTATTTTGGAATGTGGGTTTATTTTCTCCTTTTTTAATCAATGGAATTACCTTATCCAACCATTTTCCAACAACTCTTAGCAAGATATTATGTTTCTTATCATTTAAATAGGCAAGATTCATTACAACTTAAACTAGCCATAGTAAAATTACCCAAAGTAGATAGCAATGTGTGAAACAATCTGTTCTGTTAATGTCAGAGGTTTAAACAACTGTAATAAAAGGAAAAGTGTATTTAAATGGCTTGAAGAAAATAATTACACTGTGAGTTTACTTCAAGAAACACATGTTTGTAAACTAACAAAAATTAAATGGCAATCAGAATGGAGTGGAATAAGTTTTTATAGTGGGAAAAAATCAAATAGTGAAGGGTTAGGAATTTTATTTAAAAACAAGAATAATGTAAGCATAGATGATTTTAATGAATTAATTCCAGGCAGATTATGTACACTTGATGTTAATATCAATAACCAAGAAATAACTTTAATAAATATATATGGACCAAATAATGATGATAAATGCTTTTTTGAAAAACTAGAAATGCACCTGCTGCTAAATATGGAGAAAAACTATATAATAGGTGGTGATTTTAATACAATACTGAATCCAAAACTAGACAAGAAAAATGGCAAAAAAAACACACATATAAACAATAGAAATAAAATAAACAACACGATTGATTCATGTAACTTGATTGACATATGGCGATCGCTTCACCCAGAACAAAAACGTTTCACTTGGCACTCAAATGGAAAACCGGTAATATTTTGTAGACTGGACTACTTTTTAATTTCTCAAAATATATGCAACATTATAAATATAGCCAAAATAAAGCCAGGCTACAAAACGGACCACTCTTTGATTGAAATAGTTATTGATAACACAATTCAGGAAAAAGGACATGGGTACTTTAAATTAAATAATACCATGCTTTTGAATAAAGATTATCAAAATCAAATTAAACAGTAAATACAAACATTAGTAGACAACAATCAAAACTGTAACCCCAATACATTATGGAAACTGATAAGAGGGACCATAAGAAATGTAAGTATAAAATTCTCAACAATGGCTAAAAAAAGAAATAAGGAAAAGGAACAAAAAAATCACTGAAAAAATAGAGTCACTGGAAAATAAATTAAGTACAGAAAACGACAATGACGAAACAATTATAAAATTAATAAAAGAAACAAAAGCAGAACATGATACAATTATAGAAGAGAAAATAAACGGTATGCTATTACGAGCAAGAGCTATTCACACTGAACATAATGAGAAAAATTCCAAATACTTTGCAAATCTTGAAAAAAGACATTACGAAAGTAAAACCATCCATAAGTTAAAAATAAATAACATAGAAATCACAGACTTCAAAACTATAATACATGAACAGAGAAATTTTTACTCAAACCTCTATAGTAAGAAAACTTACTTTGATAAAAATAAGTTAAACACTACAAATTTTTTTGAATTAAATATAAAAAAGCTCACAGAAACCGAGAAACAATCATGCGAAGGCTAGCTTACAGAGTATGAATGCCTAAATGCTTTAAAAGAGATGGATAATAATAAAAGCCCAGGTTCAGACGGTTTGTCAGCGGAATTTTACAAAATATTTTGGAATGTTATTAAAACGCACTACCTAAACTCTATTAACTATTCATTTTTAAATGGACACTTAACACAACTTCAAAAACAAAGTATTCTTACACTGATTCCAAAACCAGGAAAAAACATTGAATCACTAAACAACTGGAGACCTTTAAGTTTATTAAATATTGATTACAAAATAGCAACCAAAACATTAGCAAACAGAATGAAAAAAGTAATTTCGACCATAGTTGAATCAAGGCAAACTGGATTCATAAAAGGCAGATATATAGGCGAAAATGTAAGGACAATATTTGAAACTATACATTATCTTAGTAATAATAACAAACCAGGCTTGCTCTTCTTTGCAGATTATGAAAAAGTTTATGATAGTTTAGATCATGACTTTATGCTACATTGCCTTACACAATTTAATTTTGGACCAGAACTTATACAATGGATTAAATTATTCTACACTGACATATGCACTATAATTATAAATAATGGGCATCTTTCTGAACCAATCTCTATACAACGGGGCGTAAAACAAGGTTGTCCCTTGTTAACCACACTTTTCATAATAAGTATAGAAATATTGTCAAATTTTATTGAAAAAAATGATGATATTAAAGGAATAAAAATAAACAAACACGAAATAAAACAAACACTTTTTGCGGACGATACAACATATTTTATAGATGGAACGCTTAATTCGTTCTCTGCATTGATAGATGCCATTCAAGATTTCAGTGAAATATCTGGGCTGAAATTAAATATACAAAAATCAACAGTAATGCGAGTTGGTTCACTTAAAGATACGCAAACTATATTTAACAAATACAAACACTTTTTTTGGACCTCTGACGAAGCCAAAACGCTTGGCTTTTACTTTACAAATGATGAAAATCTCGATATAGCAAAAAACATTCAACCAAAATTACCAGACTTCACAAATTGCTTAAAACAGTGGCAACACAGAAAATTAACACTTCTTGGAAAAGTTACAGTAGTTAAGACATTTGCCTTACCGAAGATTATGTATGCATTGTCAATGCTTCCCACCCCCAAAATTGATACAATACAAACAATTGTCAAATCAGTATTTCAATTTGTGTGGAATGGGAAACCTGAAAAAATTAAAAGAACAACTCTTGTTAAACCAATAGAACAGGGTGGACTTAAATTCACAGATATTACTGCTTTTATACATGCAAATAAGGCCAGTTGGGTTAAAAGATTAACAGACATAAACAACAAAGGACAGTGGAAAATTTTCTACCCGAAAGAGCTCAATAAATATGGTGGAAACTTTGTTTTCGAATGTCCACTTAATGAAAAACATGTTGTTTCTAACTTTAAAAATGAATTCCCCAAAGATATTCTTTTATCGTGGAATAAAGTTAAATTTAATGAAAAAGCAGGTCAGATAAATAAAACGATTATATGGAATAACTCAATAATACAACTAAATAATCAACACACCTTTTTTTACAAATTGGTTTAATTGGGGCATTAAATTTCTAGAACATCTAAATAAACACTTATATTCACATCAGAGCCTTCGGTCATAGTATACTAGTAGATAGAGTTTTAAGACAAACTTTGTTGAACGTGCTCGCTAATAGCCAACTCCTTTCAAGAGGGTCATGACAATTGCCAATGATACAACTGACAACAATATATGTTGTGACATTGTGTTCTTAGTTCCTACAGAGTTGTGTACAGTGATCGTAGACCTTTGTGATGTATGACGTGGTATGGTGACCGTAGCCCCTTCGGAAATGTTTTGCCACACTGTGACCGTAGTCATTTCGAATTTGCGTTTTGGCAATGTGACAATAGCCATGTTAGATTTGTCCTTAGCCCCTACAGGTTTGGAATCACATCCGTCCACGACCAGAGAAGCACGTATTACACGTGCTGTGCCTGTTAGTTTGACCGCAATAGATTTATCCTCACACGATGCTCGTAAAATGTTCAGTTCGCAATGTCCATTTGTTATGTTCACTGACACACGAGATAAAATGTCAACACTTAAAACATAGCTGTGTCTCCTATACAAGTCGCAGGTTCCCACTTCGATGTTGTTAAAAAACACTGTTGTATCCATGTAATGGGGGTTTATCCATTGTATTGCTTTTGAGGCACCTACAGTCAAATCAAAACTATGTTGGTTGTTTTCGAATTCAAATGGTGTATATACACTTGCGTTAACCAGTAATGACGTTTTTAAACAAACAAAGCAAGAAAGTTTGGAGAAAACCTATCACTCATTTTGATTTAATTGAAAGAGTATTTTTTTCCATCCGTATTTGCTTTTTAAAACTGTTCTTAATCGTGTGACACAACATGACACGTCTGCTTTGTAGTACTACGGGCAACTCTGAAAGTTAAAATCATAATATATTAAGTATCAATAAACAATAAAAAGTATGCATCAAACCGTTTTGATAGGAAAAAGAACCAACATAGTTTAAACAAACAGCATTTTCTTCTAAGTGAACGATTCTTTAGCTAACAATCTATATTTATGCAAACACGGATATTAAATGATGACAGTACACACATTGAACATATTGAACATCTTCCTGACATCATATATGTTATATTCAATCTCTAGAATTAGTCATTCAGTAGAATGCCTAACGATATTGGTCAATCGGTAGACTGGTGGTTTTAGGCATCCTATAGATTGGCTAAATTTTTCAATGATTCTATACAATGACTAAATATCGCTAGTCATTATATAGATTGCCTAAGTCAATGTCTTTCATATCTTTATGAATAGAATAAAGAATTATTTACCAACACCATTTATTTCAAACATGTTTATTCACATTATGTAACATTGTCCACATATACATGTAAGCTGTCCATTGTCAGATTGAAAATGGTGGAATAATAACAAATTATCATATTTTAGTATGCATTATACTAATAAGAATTAGATTTACTGAAAACCTGCCCTATCAAACCATGTAAAAGCAGCCATGTAAAAGCATTTTCATGCAAGTACATTTAATGATGCAAAATATGTTTTGATATTCGTTGTACTGTACTTTTTGTGTCACTGCCGGCCCATGGAATACAGCATTGCACAATTTACTCGAGCGATACAAGTCATCGGAACACCAGTCATGAAGTATAGCCTTTATATAGATAATCTTTATATAGATATTACATAATATAAGATAGCATTTCACAATAATATTCACGTGAGTTATGAGTCATCGTGTACATAATTGAAGTTTAATTTCAAAAGGTCTAAACTTAAAATATTTGCCAATGAAATTCAAACCGAATATGTAACAACCAATGTCATTAGTCAATATATTAGTCAATATATGGGATCCCAGCAAACCGACACACACCGTTTTACTAGGTTTAACATATACTGTCCCACAAGGGAGTAATAGAGCTTTTTTAAGTGAAAATTATATTTTTGGCAAAATCACTGATGATATAATACAATTTGAGAATTTATATGGAAATGATGTCATTATTACTGGTGACCTCAATGTTAGAGTTGGGGCAAATGCTGATAATGTTGAAGATGAACATTCCTCTTTATCAGATATTTTACCTGATGGATATGTTTTTGATGATATTTTATCCAGAATAAGCCAGGACAATTTCTTAAATGAATATGGAAAAAAAAACGTATTGTCAACTGGTTTGAGACACTGAGTGGGTGATGTGGTGTTTATGGCAGAATTGGTAAATTTACATTTGTTAGTACTCAATGTTGTAATGTTGTTGACTGTATACTATGCAAACCAAATTTTATTAAATATATAAATAAGTTTGAAGTATTAGATCCTAATATCATGTCTGATCATTGTGCAGAATATCTTTATATCAAGGCTGTTAAAGATGATGAAAATACCACTGTTCTTGGTGATGGTGAACATTTTGTACATTACAAATATGAATGGGATGTTAACAAATAAGATACATTCATGCATGCTCTCTCTATGAATCTATAACAAGACAACTGGAGGAACTGTGGGAAATTATTGATTTATCTGATACTGGCAGTGACATGGATTGCAATCTGCAATCATTATGTGACATTTTAGAACATTTATGGAATCCACTTTAAAAAAAAAAAACGTTCAACAATAATCAGACAGAAGGAATTTAAAATGTTGAAAATAACATATACTATGATAAAGATTGTTATGATGTCAAGTAAAAATAATATAAGTGCCTAAATATTTACAGAAGTAACCCCATTATGGATACAACACAAGACATTTTGCATGCAAGGAATACTTATAAGAAAACGGTAAGGAAAAAACGGATAGGAGTATAATAAAACTGAAACACAAAAACAAGAACATGCAAAACTTGATAATGCCAAAATGTATTGGAAATTACTGAAAGGATATGTTGTAGAAAAAAAAGGTGTTCCATTAGCACACAACAATTTTTAGAAAATTTTAAATCTATTAATGACCCATAATATGTGGGGGTTTTTTCAACCAGATGAAGATATCCTTAATTTCAATGAAAGATATTTGAATGGGGAACTCCATTTTATGTTTGATGAATTGAATGTCTCCATAAATGTAGATGAAATTAAACGGACATGTGTATCTTGAAATAATGGAAAATCCGCTTGACCAGGTAAATTTTTTAATGAATTGTTCAAATGTGGGGTAGAAAAAATATTTTTCACAAATGTCTTACATAAATCGTTTAACAAACTGTTCAATCATTTTCAAGATAAATGGGCTGAAGGACTTATAGTGGTAAAAAAAAAGGGAAAAATGGAGAATATTTTGTTTTACACATTATACTTTAATCATTTGATGAACGATAGTAAGAAATTATAATGTTTTTTGTTGTTGATTTTACAAAGGCCTTTGATTATTTAGTGAGGGATGTAATTTGGTATAAATTGATTAAAATTGAAGGTAGAGGAAAAATGTTAAAGATATAATAAAGTCTATGTGAATAAGTGTTAAGTCAATAGTTAAACATAAAATCAACCTCAGCGAAGATTTTGAATGTTTTCTCGGGGTTAGGCAAGGTGAATCTCTTTCTTTATCTTTATTTTCCATGTACTTGAATACTATCGAAGAATATTTAATTACACATGACTTTGGTGGGTTAAATATAGGTACCCTAAAATTATTTTTGTTGTTGTATGCAGACGATATTGTATTGTACTCAGAGACTGAAACAGGACTTCAGAATGGACTATATTTTATATAATCTTATTAAATGGAAAGTGTGTATTAATACTAAAAAAGCTAATGCAATATAATTTAGAAAAGGTAGGTTACGAAAAAACTTACATTTTACATACATAGGAAATGTACTTGAAATTGTTGAAAAAATTTCTTTCCTAGGTATTGTTTTTACATGTGGGGTCTCTTTTAATGGTACTTTTGATTCATTAACAGGTCAAGCTATGAAGGCTGTTTATAAGTAAAAAAGTTGGTTTACCAGATACCCTACAATGTCTAACAATCACAAGATAGATTTGCTTGACAAATAAATCACACCAGTCTTGAGTTATGGTTCAGAGGTTCGGGGATTAAACAATAATACCATTCAACCAGAAAGAATACATTACACATTTTGTAAAGAATTACTTGGTGTGAGGGCTCAAACACAAAATAATTTCGTATATGGGGAATTAGAAAGAACCCCACTAAAACATAATGCTCACGTTAATGTTATTATTTACTGGTGCAAAATACTACAAATGGAACCAGTCAAATATGCAAGACAGGTTAGTGAAAACATGTTTGAAAATGCAGAATACAGTAATGATACAAAATCGTGGGCATATAAGATATTACAATCTCTTGGATTTCACCGTGTGTGGATTTATCAAGGGGCTGGAGATATCGATCTATTATAAATAACTCATATACTACATATGCCAATTTTTTATTTCAGCCATATCTTAACCAGGTTAACATTGACAGTTGTAGAATTGCTTTATCCAGGCTAAGAATGTCATCGCATAATTTGGAAATAGAAGTTGGTTGGTAGAAAAAAGCCTAGGCCCACTCCACGCGAAAACAAAATATCTTGTATATGTAACAAGTTAGAGGATTAATTTCATTTTTTTTGTTTGAATGTATATTGTACAGTGAATTAAGAAAACAATACCTAAACAAGTTTTACCACGCCAGACCAAATGTACCGAAATGTATTGAACTTCTTTAATGTAATAACACAAAAATAATTAGAAACTTAGCTATTTATGTTAAAAAAGCTTTCGATTTGAGAAATACGTATCATACATATTATATATAAAGCCTTATATACCTCTCACGGGTAAATTGTATAGGTATAAATATATATCTTAGGCATATGTTAAATATAAATAAGTCACATATTTCATACTAATTCGTACTACCTATTATTGTACTGTTTTATTGTTCTGTCTAAATATTTAGTGTGCTGAGTATCACTGTACTGTCTAAATATTTAAAGTGTGACTATATGATTACATGTACAGCAGTGACCTTGACATACAATTGATATGCATTGTATATATACTGTTACTGTACATTTCGAATATGTCTGTACGTATGGGCATTTCTGCCCCGATGTATTTGGAAAAAATCTAAACTAAACTATATTAAGCTGAGATTAAGTTTGAGATTGAGAACTTTCGAAGTCGTGGGGCCTGATCTCTCAGTCTGAAGGTTTTTGAACATATTTTATGTTAGCCTAGAGAAAAAGCACGTCTTTCAATCTACGTTTACCCAGGACTCGGTCATGAATTTAAGTCGTAGACCTGTCGTATACCTTCCAATTTTAGCTTCAGTGTGACTGTGGTTTTACTGCCGATTCCCCCTTATAGGAGCCGCTGCTACATGTTCGTTGTTCAGCAACACTGTTGTATCTTCAGGAGTACCAGAGCATCCGATTGTTTTAGACCCTTCAACAAGGTAGAATACTGCTAAGTTTATCCCTTGGGGTGTCATTTCGTCAATGCAGGCGTGATGATGGGATTAAATTGATGGGCATATCATAGTGACCTGCCTTTATCATCAACATCTGACATACAAGTGTTTTTTGTCAACAATAGTGCAAAAAACAAAAATGACAAATAACACAAAACAAACCCTCTTTTGCAAAATTAACTCATTTTATCACGCGGTTTGAGCTTTATCCGTTTTAAGTTCGGACTTAATTCACACATTTTCTTCATATAGTTAGGCTTTGTTCATGAATTAACGTATAGTTGCAAGAATATATTGATTTTAACCCCGAGGACCATATGGTATAAACTATTAAACGTAAAGTTTATCCGGTTCGGCCCGAAAACAAAAATAGGGCTAGCTAAAGGTCGCCCTATTTTCATTTTCTAAGCCACACCGGATAATGTTCTCCATCCCGGCGCCAACCATGTATTCTCTATATATATAGTGACTAAGATCGCATAAAAATCAGAATATGTACCTACCTTTCAATCGAAGACGACAAGTTTTCTCTGAAATTTCATTTATCACCTGCAAATTGGATTACCGACGTACACGGGGTGTTTTAATGTTTTGATAAATATTGTCAAATATTTTGTGGGAACCCAAATATGTCGTAATTTGAATTTAAGCAATTCAAGAGTATACATTTTGTGGGAACCCAAATAATGACTTCAAATTATTGACAAAATGTTTGTATTGTCAAGTATAAAAACAACAACAAATACAGCAAAGATTAACCTAGACAATAACATCAGATTACATGCAACAATTAAAATAACTCATCTTATATAAATTAAACACTCTAAAGTTAACATACATACATTTTCCAAATCTGTTTCATTGCGAACTGTCTTATACAAAAGGATTAGCTATGTTTGTTCGCTGACACGATATAAACATAGTTATATTATCCTGCTTCTATCGTTAGCACAAACCTATCAAGATGTTTGTCCTATATGCGATCAGATGGACGTGACTTTACAAAACGATATTATTATCCTTTTGTGTAAATTAAGACAATAGCACAAACACATATTCTGATCATTTAATATTCCTATAAGGTATTTGAACATTTTAAGGAATCTCCGATTTATTTGTCCAATTTGTGCGAAAATCCCATACTATATTATAATAATTCAATGGAAAATCCATTCTATTTTGTAATTATACGAACGCATTCGTTATGTCATGATATTAATAATACAACGTTTAACTTAATATGATTTATGTAAGCCCAATAGATTTGCGTTGACTGATTTTCGATAACGATAAATGAGTCACCTAAGTCTGGGAAAACCTCGCAAGGTTTTTTTCAATATTGAAAATAATACGGATTGTATTTTGAATTCCAGTGTGTTATAGCAGACTGAACTGTATCGTGTATACGGCGATTTTACTATAGGTACATGTAAGTGTATACCATGACAAAACTGTAGAACTGTCTGTGAAAAATGTAAACCATTGAATTTGACCGAATGTAGGCCACGACAACAGTATGTTAATGCATTTATTGGGTCTGGAACGACTAGTTGTATAGATATTCATAGTAAAAACGCTTAAAGTGAAATACGAAATAATCGAAAAGATATAACTTCAATCGGCGCATATTTTAAATGGCCACTCATGCAATGAAATACAATATAACTTCCAAAGCAACAAATGTTTTCTGTGTACGAACACGAAACCTTTACTATTTGGCACAAAGTGTTATGCTACATGCAATAGGCAGCCCCCACTCCTAATAGTTTTTGATTATATTCTTAAATTCATGCGCTCAAAATTGTATAATTCGTTGAATTTATCTCTAATAATAAATAACATATTTTCGAGAATGGACATATAAACAGAGAATTTCATTTACACATATAACAGCCCCTCTGTGAACAATGCCTTGCAATAGCAATATGTTTGCAAAAGCACAGAATCTCGCTATGTATAACATAACTGTAAATATGACAGTTAAAACTGTTAATATGACAACCAAAATATAGAATTATACAAGAGAAAACACACGTATCCCACATGAAAATGAAACAAACATTCAACCAGCAATCGTACAAACATTCGGCTATATCACAACTTATTTTATCGAGTGTCATGTACTCTTTTCTTGCATCAAGTTACAGGTCCACTGATTTCTTACCAAAGATGTCAGTTCACGTCTTACAACAAATAACACGCCTCAATATCATTACCTCGTTATCTAAGTTGACAAGTAATCATGTGAATTCCAAGGAATATGATATTATATATCTCACTCAGTTAACTTAATATGCACACAGTTATGTGATGTACATATGCAACCATTTACTTTTAAATTAAGAGAATTGTACTTTAAATCATAGGTGCAAACTTCATAACATTTTATGCAATTTCACACTTCGATACCAAATGCACCTTTCATTCAATTGACATATGACTAGAACTATCGCAAAATGCAATAATTCGCGATTTAGACGTAATACGGCCGACCAAAATACCCAGTTATATCAGTTGTGTTGGAATACTGTTGATCAAATTCAATTCGTTTGATCTTTGTAGACAATGCATCGATGCCCATTCAAATTCCCCGAAGAACGACAGGAAACCCTCTAAAGAATAAAAAACGCGACTGTTTTGAGAACAAATCATGTAAAATATACAAGTACACTTTCATTCGGAGTTTCATATTCTTGTTCAGTCTATTATTGAGGCGCGTCGTGGGAAAACCGGTCTTAAAACATTTGGGTAAAGTGTCGTCCCGGATTAGCCTGTGCAGTCCGCACAGTCTAATCCAGGACGGCACTTTCCGCCTACAGTGGATATATGTTTAGAAGAGACTTCCTTGAAACATAAAAGTTTAAGTTCGGTTTTCTCAATATTTGTAGCAGCGTTTGTACTTCTCGCAGAATTGTATTGTGTAAGTCGCTTTTCCGCAACGGAAAGATATAGTAACCCAACATACATTAATATTTCTAAAAGAACGTCTGCTCATTATATGGCTGTATACGGTCAGCAGCCATCGCCTTAGCATCATCGCTCTCTTCACCATCATCGAGGAAATTGTTGTACATTTTCCGGTATCTGTCGTTATCAACGTATACGGCTATTTTCCACAACAAAACATATCCCTTATTGTCTTCAGTGTTGTCATCGAGACTAGTATCTTCCTCGGCTATATTTATCTTTTTTGACTGAACCTGTTCGTAGTTTTCGGAACAATACCCTCTTGTAACGTGCCTCTTCACATCGTGCGGACTGTCGAACAAGAGTCCACAATGGTCGCAAGCATTTCCTTTGTCAGCCATATTTTCAGATCCTTCTGCTTGGTTATTTTCTTCTGCTGTATTGATTCCTTCTTCGATCTGCACGGTTTGAGTTTCTGGTGACGAATGACAATCTGGGTTGAAAAGCTCTTAATTTATAGCTGCGTCACGTCATGTTTTAGCCTGCTTGTGTCTGACGTAAATGGCTTTAAGACAGCTAACATATAACCGTAAGGCTACTTGGTAGCTTTCTCAAACGTTTTCATGAATTGGTCAGTGAGACCTGGGTATATTTGTCTAGCAAGTGTCATGACTGATTGTCGATCTACCTCTACCGGGTTGTTAAACAGTACTATATAATGACAATTTCTTCTTTGTGTGGAATCTTTGTTTCCAAACACGTTTTGATCGATATAAATCAATGATAACGATCTATGATGCGACCCCTCAATGAATAAATCAGTGATTCTCTTATCATTTCCGGCTAAGTAAGTTGTTGAGTGTGGCATCAAATAAATCGTCATCTTCTAAATCCACAGGGATGCCTTGAATAAACTCCACTTTAGGTATCAATGTCATTTGAAGCAATGAATATTATGGTTGCAATCGCCTGTAAGACCACACTATTCTCTGCATGTCTGGCTGTATTCTCCTGATGTGATTCTGAAGCAAGTCTTTTACAAACGTTGTTTTTCCACATGCTGAAATATAAAAAATGAAAACTGTTACGAAGAGATTTCTACTAATAAACCTCTTACAAATAATATATGAAAGCACTAACTCGTTTAATTATCCCTTTCAGTTTTGGAAGGCAATCATTGAATACAGATGCCCCCAGTGAACATGTTACTGGAATTATCTTCAAAGGTCCCGAGGCAGAGAAGATAATTTATCTTGATTATCACGATGGCCATTATGACGTTATAACCAGTATGCCTGACTTTTTCACACGTGATCATGGGTACAAGTTAGCCACATTTTTAGCTGGCTAGTTTTTTGCAGATAACTCAGTGATATCAGTGAAATAAAATATGAATTTGGTATCAAACTAAAAGGAATTAAATATATATACAGTGATGGAAAATATGGAATAAAATAATTAAGCACGCGCGAGCAATTAGTGTGAAACGGTACATTTCTTTGTCTACTGGGGAAAAACTTTCCTATCAATTAACAGTGTCACTGAGTGCAAAAGGATTACAACTGCAGTGGACATAACAATTATCGGATTATATGACAGCTCAACTGTATATACAAGGACTCTATATTTTGTATCTCCCAACGGTCAATTGACTTCAATTACATACCAAGAAATTAAAACAAACATAACATATTAAAGCTGCTACAACTTAGGTTCAAGAATTTCCAACAACATGAGTGGCAAGGATTCTTCAAAAGGGTTGAAAAGCTCTAAATATCAACCACCTGAAAAGAAGTTAGCCAAAGGAGATGATAAACCAACAAAACGCACAAATTCAGAGGTCAGCAATGATAGTACGATCGACAGCTCTATTAAACAACAGCTAGAGTCAATGGAACAATCACTGAAGCACATTACCAGTGAAATGAAATCCATCATGAAAAGAGAAGAAATTGAAAGCATGATCAAAAATACCATTTCGTCCATTATGACTGAAGTAGAAAAACGCAATGAAGAAGGCTTAATGAAAATGAAAAATGACTTGGCCAAAGCAATGGAACTACAACTGCAACAGTGTGTCCACAAACAAGTAGAGGAAAAGACTAAAGATCTTGCTGACCACATCAAATGTCTGGAATTTGAAAACGAAGCACTTAAAGAAACATTATCATCTCTAAAAGCTGAGTGCAAACAAACAACTGAGAATATTAAAGCACAAGTAAATGAAAACACCCAAAAATGTAGTGATGCCATCAAGAGCTCTAATTACAATGAGCAGTATTCCCGCAAAAACAATGTGAAAATAATGGACATTCCAGAAGATCAGCATGAATCGATTTCACACCTGACAACAAAAGTTATAGATCTACTGCAGGGAAAGGGTGTACAGATACAAACTGAACAAATACTGGCCATTCATAGAATCCCAAGTAAGAGAGGACAGACCAGACCAGTGTTGCTTAAGCTAAAATCCAACAACGACAAAACGACCATCATGCGCAAGAGGAAAGAAATGAAGGCAGCGGGTCACAGGCTAGTGGATGACGTCACGGCTCTAAACAGTGCCTTGATGAACAGACTGTCCCTTCATCCGGCAATCGAGACCACCTGGTTCTTCAACGGATCCGTGTTTGCGCTCACGAAAAATCAGGAACGCATTAAATTTGACATCCATGACAATATTAACAGTGTGATTAGTGAATTCCGTGAAAATCGCCGGAAATAATCTATTAACTAGAATGTGTTTTTAACCGATACGTGGAAAGGTTGGAAATACAAGAACTATCTCAAGTAAGGAAATTTAATTTAAACACTGTTATTATTGCAAACTTATTCCAATGTATACAGTTACTTATAAATATTTACATTATTGACGTACTAAAACATATCATCAGGTATTTGGTCTTTTTGTTGTTACATTATTAAAAAATTGGAAAGACTGCACATTTAATATAAGTGTACCTTTATGCATATCACCACTTTATTCATGTTGATTACATCATAACTGTATAAAACGGTCTTGACCTGCTTAAGCATGAGTTCTTTGGTTATCAGTCAAATTGTTCTGTTCTTGTTTAGTCACAATGCTAGATAAATGTATATCATTGTCTATCTATTTATATTATCACCGCGTACTTTTCTGCATATCACCACTATATTCAAGTTGATTACATCATAATAGTATAAAACGGTCTAGACCTGCTTAAACATCACTTCTTTGGCTATTTGTCAGACTGTTTTGTTCAGTTACGATGCTAGATAAGTGTATAGCATTGTCTATCTATTTATATTCTCACCAATTGATAGTCTTGAAACTATGCTAACTTTTGTTGTTGTTGATGTTATTTGCAACATTTTTAACAAATTGCTATTATTACACATTTACATGTATATTGCTATCAATTTTTACCATCAAGCTGTGGGTCTATTTTTGACCATATATTAATATTTGCCACCTAGCAGTTGTTCAATTATTGAAGCTATATTATATCAATATCTGCGATCTAGCAGTGGTTGTATTATTTCTTTTTGTTGGCTGTTTTCTTATAAATAATAACAAACTATGATGCTAAACAGAATACCTTGTTGAATAATCTCTGTGTGAATGCACTGCTTTAAAGTTGCCACTTGTCATTGGATTGTATTGATAATCTATTTTTAGACCAAGGTTTTTCCAATATTCATGGTGATGAGCATTGGACTGTATACACACACTCTATTTTTAGTAAAGGTGTTTTCAAATACCGACCTCATTAACTGACGCTAGGTGTTGTGAGTGTAGTATATGCTCTGTAAAATCATCATAGTTAAGTAACTAACTTTTTGTTACTGTAAGTAAGCCTCAATATACTTATTCGTTACTGGTATATGAAAATTGTTCTTAATCATTATTTTGTTATTTCTCTGTGAAGAGTACTGTATTATGACAACAACTGTTTTTACAATGCTATACTTCAGTATGCCATTTAAACCTAGAAACTGAGTTTTTTGTAAAACCAGCAAGCTTTTCTTTTTCACTCATTTCATGTTCTGTTTAATCACTGTTCAGGACACATGTGTAATGAACAACTTATTATATTCTGTATATATTTTTAATATTTATGTGCTCATCATTGACTCTTCAAGATTATTGATTACTGGGTTCTTGTGTTGTATGATAAATCAAATGAATAATCTAAAATTTTATAACAATGGCTGACTTAAAAATTGTATCTTACAACTGTCGCGGACTTAATGACAGTAAAAAAAGAAATGACATGTTTGACTATTTAAAAAAACAAAAAGCACAAGTATATTGTTTACAGGATTGTCATTTTACCCCATCTATGGAAAAACAGATTTATATGCAGTGGGATGGTGATTGTTATTTTAGTCATGGTACTTCTAACTCTAGGGGTGTGTGTATTTTATTTCAAAAAAATATATCAGTAAAAGTACATAACTCTGAAAAGGATCAGTATGGGAATTATTTAATTTTAGATTTAACATTTGAGACAACACGATTAACATTATGTACTTTGTATGGGCCTAATAATGATAATCCACTGTTTTACAATGAGATGTTTTTGAAAATAGACTCATTTGGAAATGAGATTTTTATTTTGTGTGGTGATTTCAACCTTGTCTTAGATACTAAATTAGATTATGTTAATTATAGAAGCCTGGATAATAACAAAAAGTCTAGGGATTTGTTGTCTTCTGTTATAAATGATAGGGGCTTGATAGATACATTTAGATTAATGAATGGTGATGTTAACCAATATACATGGAGAAAACCTAATACTCTACAGCAAGGCAGGCTAGATTTCTTCCTTGTCACAAGTAATCTTTTAACACATATAAGGCAATCGGATATTAAAGGAAGCTACAAATCTGACCATTCAATTATAACTTTAAATTTAAATATTTATGATGTAAACCATGGCAAGGGACTTTGGAAGTTCAATAACTCTCTATTATATGATGAAGAATACCTCCAGTGTATTAAATTAAAAATAGAAGAAATTAAAAAACAATACTGTTTGCCTGTTTACAATACTGAATCATTGAATATTATTGACAATAACTTGTTACATTTCACTATTAACGACCAATTATTTTTAGAAACCCTGCTAATGGAGATTAGAGGCAAAACAATATCTTTTTCATCTTACAAATGCAAACAGAGGAGGGATAGAGAAGATCTTCTTGTCAAAAAAATTGAACAACTAGAAAAAAACATAAATGAATCAAATTCTGAGGAGCTTAATTCATTGCATCAAGAACTTTCAGAAATACGGGATGTAAAAATGAAAGGGTCTTTTATTAGATCACGAGCCAAGTGGATCAATGAAGGTGAAAAACCTACACAATTTTTTTGCAATTTAGAAAAGCAACATTCATCTAGCAAAACAATACCTTATATAGTAAACGATGATGGCCAACACATATATGACCAAAATGAAATTTTAATAGAAGCTGCTAAATATTATAAGACATTATACACCAAAGCTGCAACAAATGAAAACAGTTACAATAGTGATATTTTTGATGATCTTAACAGAATACAGACAATAAAATTAAGTTATGACCAATCTCAAACATTGGAGGGCTTGATGACAATAGAGGAAATCTCAGCCACCTTAAAAAATATGAAACATGATAGAAGCCCAGGGTCAGATGGTTTCACAACAGAATTTTTAAAAGTTTTCTGGAACGATATTAAGTTTTTCATTTTAAGAAGTCTGAATTATGCTTTTATTTCAGGATCTTTATCTGTAACTCAAAAGGAAGGAATCATCACCTGCATACCAAAAGACAATAAACCAAGACATTTCTTACAAAATCTAAGACCATTAACACTTTTAAATGTTGTATACAAGATAGCTTCAGGAACGATTGCCAATAGATTAAAAACAGTTCTTGACAAATTAATCTCAAACGAGCAAACTGGCTTCATAAAAGGAAGATATATAGGGGAAAATACGCGACTTTTATATGATATATTAAAATATACAGAAGACAACAAAATACCAGGACTATTAATGACGCTAGACTTTGAAAAGGCCTTCGATACGTTATCATTCAATTTCATTGAGAAAACTCTATTACACTTTAAGTTTGGTACAATGTTCAGAAAATGGATCTCTCTTTTCCTTTACAACACCATGACAGCTATACAGATCAATGGGTATCTTTCGGAATTCATTAAAATTGAAAGAGGTTGCCGTCAAGGTGACCCAATCAGTTCTTATATTTTTATATTATGTGCTGAAATTCTAGCAATTAACATAAGGAACTCAAAACAAATTAAAGGAATCAGAATTGAAAATGTTGAATATAAAATTTCCCAATTTGCAGATGACACATCCCTGCTACTGGATGGATCTGACAATTCACTTAATGCTGCACTAGATTTACTCCAGACATTTGCAATAGAATCTGGTCTAAAAATTAACTATGACAAAACACATTTGATATGGATAGGATCCAAGAAATACAGTACCCACTCAATTAAAACTAAGTACAAAATTCTTTGGGGTACCACACATTTTAAAGTGTTGGGCATTATATTTGATGTAAATTTGGAAAAGATAATAGACCTAAATTTTTCTAGTAAGTTGACAAATTTACAAAATAGTATAAACTTTTGGAAAAGAAGAAATATGACACCATTAGGGAAAATTACCGTAGTAAAATCTTTGTTACTTCCTCTTTTCACACATTTGTTCATTGCTCTTCCCAGCCCAGGATCAAAAATATTAAAGCAAATACATGATTGCTTTCACAATTTCATTTGGGATGGACCTATAAAAATTAAACACAATGTTTTAATTAAACCTTATGAAGACGGTGGACTTAATATGCTTGATATTTTCTCTTTTGAAAAAAGTATGAAATTAACTTGGATAAAGAAAATTGCAACATGTACAGGTAAATGTTTTCAACTAGTATATTCCTTGTTCGATGTAAAACAAATGTTAAACATGGGGAGTGCTTATGTCGAGAAAATTGTAAATTGTTTGCGTAATTGCTTCTGGAAGGATGTTCTTACATATTATTGTATGTATATGAATAAAATGAAAGTTTGTAAATTTGATGATATATTGAACATGCCATTATTCTATAATAACAATTTTCAGATTGGCTTGAAATATATTTATGAAAAAAATATGTATGACAGAGGAATTCGATATGTAAGAGACATATTATGCTCATCTGGAGAGTTTAGGAATAAACAAGATATTGAAACCTGTACCGGGAAAAAATTGAATTTTCTATTTTACGAAGGATTTAAAAAAGCTGTGTCTGAGTTTTTTAGAAAATCTGGTTTTGCTTCCGGAGACACAAGTAAACCCAATATCAAAGGCGTATTTATTTCATTTTATTTAAATGACATTGTTTTAGCAAAAAATCATAATAAAACGGCTTATAACAAATTTATCTTAAACAATGAAAAACCTTCAAGTCAAATTAAATGGAATGGAACTTTTGATAATATAGATTGGAGGTATACGCACAGTTTTGTTTTTAGAGTCTCCAGAGACACATACATACAATGGTTGCAGACTAGAATTGTACATAGAATTTTAGGAACTAGATCTTTGTTACATAAAATGAAAATTGTAAACGACAACATGTGTATTTTTTGCAAGACACATGAGGAGACATTAATTCATCTGTTCTTGGAATGTGAACACATACAGCCAATTGTTAACCATATCAAAAATGAGATAGCCTTAAATCATATTAACTTGCCTTCACTTTCATGTCAAGACATGCTTCTTGGAATTTGTAACGAAAAAATGACTCATGTAAACATTTTGTTACTTCAAACAAAAAGGTACATTTGTATGTGTAAAAAATCAAATAGAATTCCGACCATTCAAGGACTTAAGAAAAGTCTGCAGATAGCATGGGAAATCCAAAAACACACTTGGTGTGAGAACGAGTTTCCGAATTGGTAAGTTGTAAGACTCTTGATACAATGAACCCAAAAGTATGCTAATAAGATATTAAAATATACACTAACCTTATTATATATTGTCAGTACACTGTGTTCAATTTTTTTTTTTTTTTTTTTTTTTTTTTTTTTTTTTTTTTTTTTTTTTTTTCTTTACTCTGCAAACTCAAATATTTTTGCAGCATGATTTGCTGCAAATATTTGCAGTACAGCTAATCCATTGTAAACAGTATTTACTAAGTAATAGATGTATTTTGTAATGTGTTAACTGCTACATCATATGGAATGTTTGTGTATCTACATCATTGACAATTGTTTCTAACACATAAAAATGAAACTAACACAAAAAAACTCTGTACGGTATGGAGCTGTGAAATAAATGTTAATTTCCAAAAAAAAAAAAAAAAAAAAACAACAAAGATACTGAAAAAAAAAAAGAAAAAAAAAAAGTATGCCTGCTTCTCTGTCCAGAAGTTACTACTGTTTTAAGTGCGACAAGGAAAGACATAGGTGCAACATTGTGTGCTACGCATGTCGAAAAATACATAGTCGGTCTGAGTGTAATTGTGAAATATGTCAGCGATTCTTCTACGGTCCAGATTGTTTTGATCAACATCAAAGGGTCAGTCTACATGCAACAACATTCAACGGTGCGTGGATTGTGGAAAGATAATCAACATGAACATGAGTAAAAAGGAGCACGTCTGTGGGAATACATATTGTGATGTCTGCACAGATTTCTTTGAAGAAGGGCAGTTATGCGACATGATCCTTGAGGAAGACAATGATATTGAGAACATGTCAATCGAAGAAGAAATCATAGATGAAATTGAAAATGATTCCAAGTTGATTTTCTTTGAATGCACGCAAGACACTTTAGAGCAATATACTCAGTTTTGAAGAATTGAAGAAAGGATACTCCCCGCCTTTGTTGAATAAAGCAGAGAATCAGATGTGCTTGATAAATTACGTGACATTGCATGCTAAAACCCTGATGGCGGGAAACCAAATGGCAGAGATGTATTTCTACAATGGTATAATGTCCACAAAGATGACAAATTTGATTTCCAACAAGAATAGTTAGCTTATTGTAGGTCTGACGTTGACATACTTAGACACAGTTGTTTAAAATTTAAATAAGATTATATTGCTGTCACTGGGATCGATCCCTTTATGAAGTCTATCACTATAGCGTCTACAGTAACCTTGTTTTCAAATCAAATTTTCTTCAAGCTGACACCATCGCTGTAATACCTCAGCACCCTTAACGTCCAGAGCAAAAACGGCCCATCAAAGCAATGCAGTGGATGATGTATTTATCGCACAACGAAGGTTGCAGGGTGCAACATGCAAGAAACGGAGGAGAGAAAATAATAGGTCCATACCTTGTGGACGGCTATTATGAAAACAAATGATGGGCAGAAAGTGGTGCTTGAATTCAATGGGGATTTCTGGCATGGCAATCCTACCAAGTACACTAGAGACACCATCAATGCCGTAAACAAACATACAATGGGCGAGCTGTTTGATATCTTGAAAGTCTTGGTTTAACATATCGCTCTATATGGGAGTCTGAATTCGACCAACTATGTTAGCAAAACATCGACATTGAATCACTAGAGCTTGAAACACCATTGGAACCACTATACAAAGAGGCTTTCGACGAAGAAGACATTGGCTATTACGATGTAACTCTTTACCCTTGGGTGAATAAGACAGAACAAATACGAATTGGTAATCCAGACATCATAACGGAAGACTTCTAGAGCAATTAACAAATATGAGAAACAGATTAAATGCAAGGTTCTTCCACGGAAACAATTATTCCATCCTGTCGGAGCTTGTAAAACAAATGGCAAGCTGCTATTTCATCTTTGTAAGACATTTTCCGATAGGTAACAGCAAACACTGTGCGATCATACCGATAAGGAAAGAGCGTTTGTTGGTACATGGGTTACTGACGAGGTAAAAGTGGCAATAGAGACGGAATACCAGATCCTGAAAATATATGAGGTGTGGAATTTCAAAGAGGTGTCAAGATATGATCCAGAGTCCAAGATCGGAGGTCGTTTTACTGAATATGTGAACACGTTTTTGAAGTTAAAGCAAAAAGCTAGTGGGTGGCCTGAAAGGGTCAATACTGAAGACGACAAACTTGAGTACATTGATATGGATTACCATAAGATTTGTGCAAACCCTGTGATGAGAGCTTTAGCAAAACTTATGCTCAATTCCTTTTGGGGAAAGTTCGAACAGCGGTCAAATATGGGTCAAGTTGAGATGGTAGATAATCCCACAGTCTACTTTGAAAAACTCACCAGTGACAGTATCGATGTTACAACAGTAAACTACGTTTCAGATGAGTATGTCGAAATGAGATGGAAGTACAAAGATGACTTTGTTAATGTAAATCCGAAAACAAATGTCATCCTGGCTTCCTACACAGCTGCACAGGCTCGTCTGAAGCTTTATTCTATCTGCGCCAACTTTGTCCAAGAGCACTCTACTCTGACACTGAAACAGTAGTCTTTTCAACGACACTGTGCGAAAACAAGCCATCACTCGGTGATTACCTCGGTGATTTGGTCAATGAAATCAACAAAAACCGTATGTGTACCTATAAAACGGGGGTCCAAAAAATTATGGCTACGAACTGCAACATCCAGACAAAGATGGACACCTTACACATTGTAAAATAAGAGGATTAACTCTCAACTATAAAAACCTTCTCAATGTGAACTATGGTGTACTGAAGAGATTTGTGACTTAAATACCACAGGGATCTGTGTCTGTTGTCAATGCATATAAAATATCCAGAGACAGAAACAATATGCAATTGCTTCCTACGGGTGAACGAAAGGACTACAAATTAGTGTTTAATAAAAGGGTTATTATAGAAAACTATGTATCATATCCTAGCTACTGACATGTTCATTTTCATATGTTTACACTGGTTTATTAATTTAAATGTACTTATATAACGTTCATCCGCCCATTACTTACCTGTAGTTTGTTTAGTTCATGTATGCGTTAAGGTAACTTTACTAAATGTATGTGTATTAATAAAATGAAATTATCTGATTAAATCTGAAAAACATACTTTTTGTGTTGTCTTGATTTACCAACTTGAAACTTAAATTGTGTTCGACGGTTGAACACGTCATGCGGAAATTGTCAAATTTTGAAGTAATTACACAACAAAACACAATAAAGACGGGACAGAACATTTTGAAAAATATGATAGATGTAGTACGATGTTTTCAGTGAAATGGAAATTCGTACACAATAAGACGGTCCATAAATCATTGTAGAACGTAAAAGAGGGACTGTACGCTTGTGTACGAAAGTTATAGAGTGTTCGCTTTTGTTAAGATGTTCGTGTTTTAATGAACCATGCAAATGTAAGATTTTTGTTTTTGAGATCGCCTTTTGTGTCGCGCGTCGTTCACCGTGCGTCGTCAACATTTATCTTGTGAAAACTCTATAGGGCACATGCATTGCCTAATCTTAATGAAACGTGCACATAACATTTGTCCCAGTGATATCTCAGACATAGATCATGTGGGGTCAAAACCTAGGTCACCGGGGCAAATTAAAGAATAACGTTTGAGAACACTCTAGAAGTCACATTGGTTGATATCAATGACTTCAAAACTGGGTCATGTGGGGTCGAAACATAAGGTCACAAGGACAAATTGAAGAAAAAGCTTGTGAACACTCTAGAAGTCACATTGTTACCCAATATTCTTGAAACTTGCTCAGAACATTTGTTTCAATGATATCTTAGACGAGTTTGAAGCTAGGTCACCAGGCCAATTGAAGAAAAAGCTTGGCAACACTATAGAGGCCACATTTATAGCCCAATTATAATGAAACCTGCTCAGAACAGTTGTCCAAATGATGTCTCGAACGAGTTCAAAACTGAGTAATGTGGGAATAAAACTAGGTCACCTCGCAAAATTGAAAAAAAAACTTGTGAAAACTCTAGAGGCCACATTGATAGCCCAATCATGATGAAACCTGCTCCGAACATTTGCCCAATAATATCTCGGACGAGTTTGAAACTGGGTTAGTAGGGTCATAAACTAGATCACCAGGCCAAATGGCTATTGCCATTTAACATCGATGTGTACATAACCAAACATACCCTTGGCTACTGTTTTTTTTATTCGTAATGCAATTCTCCAAACAATTGTAAATATTGTGGATATCTCAGCCTTGGACCAGATAATTAGGCTTTAAGTAATGGTTCATTTGTCACTGTCATTGAATTGTATGATTAAGATATTTTACAGATATGTTTTACATTAAATTGCAGATACACTGATTTTAAGTGGCGCAATAAGGAGCAATAATTTAATTTAAACCTATTTATTATGGCTCGATGGCATCGAAAGCCGAAAGGTTATTGAGAGACCCTCGAGTCCGTTTCCTTGGTAGAACCAGTACTTGGTGTCTTTGGGGGGGTATCTTGAGAACGCTCTCAGAGAGGGGATAGAACCCGGGACCTCCCTATCACAATTACTAGTCGTTGGACAGCTGTTAGCTTAAATTGCTGGAAGATTCAAGGCTTTATCACAATGTCACTTTAGAAACGTGCGCTATTATGGATATTTGGCGGGAAAAAAAATTGATGAGTAATGTACTTGTACACGTATTCGTATCATGTTTAAACGTTTGTATTTATTTGGGATTTACGTAAGTGTATGGTATTGCTTTGGTGACTTACATTATTGAATGTAATTCCATTGACTTATTGCTACAATGCGTTAGTACGATAAAACGATTGGCAAATGAATTGAAATTACAATACGGCAAAAAAAAAATCACAATTTGGTTGATCACGATGTGTTAGTACCGGTTATTTTGCTTGTTTCTAAAAAGACATACGATCTGCAAACCTTTTATTAAACAATGATGTCTCTTCTATCGAAGGATTGTTCGATAATTGTTAGGTACCGAGGCATTTGTTGATTTCAGTATAAGGTCGGATTTTATTTCATGCACATTCATAAGAAAAACATAGGCTTATAAAATGGAGCACTCTGAAATAAACAAAGTTTCAATGTATTTTATTGTTCAAAACATTTAGTCTGCGAGCCTCAACTGGTATGTAAGGTTAACGCAGAACTTTAATTAAAACTCAGTCTGTTTTCAAAAGTTGTATTCGTTTATTGTATTATAAATTTAAATACAGTGTCTTATATAAGATCGTATCAAATTATAAATCGTATTTCTCTTATTTCTCCACACTATCGCTCTCTATTTCACTTTTTAAGGATGGCTCATTTATATCAAGCTGACAAGCGACCGATTTACGAAAAAGTCAACTCGACAGATGTTAAAACTTTGTTTTGTTTTAAGTGTGAGAATGCACTGACAAATTATAAATATTAAGATGCTTTATTCTATAGGTTTGCCAAATGATTTTAAATGCATTTAGTATCATGACGTCCTGAATTATATCAAAAGTGTCGCTTTAAGCGTCTTGCATCCAAAAAAAGTAAAATATCACTATTTGTGACGTATATGTAGTATCTTATAACAAGTGCTTATGCACTTAAAGCACACACATTTTGATTAAGTGGCTCAAGACAATGGAAGAATATGTCTATTTTTAGATATGGAGAACAGTTGTGAAACCAACCGAAACCATTTGAGCTACAGGCGAAAACACGCACTAATGATGAATATTAACATTTTGAAAACGGATACAAACCGAATGTCTTACTTCCCTGCTTCATTTTACACAACATATATATTCCGCTATGAATGTTTTGTGACAGTTTTGCAGTTTTCCATTTGTGTTCATGAGTGTAGAATATCAGATGTAAAACAGATTTTATATCATATGAAAATTGCTTGCATACGGTGACTGCCATAGATAGTACACAGTACAGGATAGCTCATTAATGTGATGACTGTTATTGGTATAATCGATTAATACGCTTAATTTTGTGCCCTGTATTTTTCAAAGATTCCAAAACAATCCTTGTATTAAATGTTTACAATTGTTTCGAACATTTTATGATGGGCATATAAACTTACACAGTTCAAGGATGGTTGTTCGGCAGATCCAAAGTTACTTATGTAAGTTTTAATTTGTTGCTCCGCTTTATATCTAACTATTTAAGTAAATAAATTGTAATACAATTTAATTAGTATTCTCTATTATTATTGTATAATTTAAATTGCGATGTTATGAGCTCATTTTTTTATTTACATGTACATGTATTGTAAATAATTATGGGCCAAATGTGAGATTCTGGCGCCGTAAATCGGTTTAAACGCCGTATGCTTTGAATTGACAGTTCCAAGGCTTTTACCCCACTTTTATTAATATTAGGTGTTGCGTGTTCGTTACGTGTTTTTGTAAAGGGATGTACATTTATTTGGCAATTGGTATCTTGTTTAAATCAAGAACGTGTGCGATTGATAAGAGTTCTTTCTTGTTGATGCAGCTGAAGTTGCACTTTGTTTACATTTAATATTGTGTGAAAGTAAAACTAATCAAATTCTAGAACAAATCTCATTCGCCTTTAGAGAAGTATTTAAAATTAGCAGATATCAAGAAACAAACTTCACGGAATATATTTGTGGAAATGCCATGTAGTGTCAAAAATCTAAACAATGTTTTATCTGTTGATAACCATAGGCTTATGGTAGAGCGAGATACATATTGTGTGACCTTTATACATGCATTTTCATTAACTCTTATATACATTCGATATAATTATTTAGATATTTCATTGGAATTTGGGACCAGTCAAAATGTTTTCCTGCATTAGAGGTGCACCCTCTAGAGTTGCACACTTTTGAACTAATGCCCCTGGCCAACAGTTCAAAATGTTTCCTCCGGTACAGACGTATCCCAAATGCCAAAAAAAAATGTGCTTTATTACCTACTTTCACTGATAAAAAAAACAACAACAACAATTAATTGTTTTATTTTCCACGAAAACTAACAATACGACAGGTGTGACTCACAACAACCAAAAAGTAGAACAATCATTAATTAGGATCTTAGATTTTGGAATGATGGATATGAACATTGCATTTGTGCAAAAAGAAAATTAACAATACATTTTACATTGCGCAACGTTCTGTGCAGGTTGCTCCTTTTTGAATAATGATGAGGGCAACATAACGAAACAAAACCAAGAAATATCACGCAATGTTGCCTGTTAGGAGGAGCTTGTTTCAACAAAGTGGTAAACGGTTCAAAACGCTTTATTATCATTTATATAGTAAAGTAGGTAATAAAATATTATATTGTACTAATGTTTACAAACATGTGTATCGTCGTGCCACCAGTTTTCGCCGATGTAAGAAACAAAATGTCTTCGTTTGACAATGCATGCAAAAATTTTAAAAACTAAATAACTTTGTTAAAAATAAACCAATTACCTTAAATAATAAAGTGAAGTTGTTTATTTATTTGTTTGCTTTATGCATTAAAAATACTCCAATGTCAGTGCACTGTGTACACAGTCAATGACCCGTGACGTCACCTATTGTCGCCGGTTACACTCAACTGTTCAATGAGGGTTGTTCAATAAAGTATAAGGAAGTAAACAACTGTAAATTAACTAGTAAATAACTGTTAAGACAGTATGTTTATGTTTATATGTACACTTAGTGAAATATTTATTCTTCTTTGCTTGCACAACTTGGGCAAAGGAATTGATCTACACTTCTAAGCACTTTAACTAGGGTGCAAAATTTACTTCACAATATATAAGATGTAATTATATATTTTCAATTATTTTTGTCTTTAGGAAGACTGTCACTAATTAGAATTTTACAATGTTGAAAGTTATGTCAAATTAAGATGCCAAAGGGAAATAAAATACATTTTTGACAAGCGGATTGATTTATTGTATTTACCAACTGCACAAAAAAATGAAGTTAACGCATATGTCGGAATCGCGTTATTGCAAAGCAATGAATCGGTCATGGCCGACATCTCGGTATAATGTATTTCAAAGTTCATATATACAACTAACATATTTAAGCTTCAATCATCCGATTAACATTGATTAACATTGAAATATAATGTATTACTAATATTTGGACTGGGATTATTTGAAATCGGTTCGAGTATGTTTTTGAAATATAATCTATAAAAAAGCTGATTACAAATACATTACGAAATTATTAACTAGAGAGAAAAGGAATTCAACAGCTCATTACCGACTGTTGTTTCTTTGTGGTCATAACTGGCAATGCTAGGCAATGCTAGGTACTAGTATTCAATAGACAAAGATACAAGCAAAGTGGGTGGATCAAGCCTCTGCAACGGTTTCCAGTAGTTCGACATCCATTGCAACAAGGCGCGATAGGCTTTAACGAACAACACGTGTCTCTGTCCCGTTTTCCAAGGTTGGTGCAATCACAGGGATAGACATCCCCCGGAGGGATGGAACTGGTGTTTCCATTCCACCCTGCACAAATATCCACGCTTAGTAAGCAATCTCCGTTGAAACAGACCTGTATCATAACAATAAAACACAGTGTTTAATGTCTCAACACATATTTGGTTAAAAGAGGCGGTTTTGTTGGTAGCTGTATATGTGTTTGATTCAATATCGACAATTTGCTATTAAAAATCGACGTTTCGTTTATCATTTGTTCGTTTTTAATATCGTTTCAACCAATCTTTAATGCAAGGAATATGTGAAATAATCTGCGATTACTGATTAATTTAAAATACAGATGGACACATTTGCCCTGAATCGCTCGCTGGCAGTAAGTAATATAATACTGACAAATACACATATATGGAAACAAATACTTCAACCCTTAATTGCAATGTTTATACAACTCAAAATAATTGGCTTTGGGTTTTACCAATGATACGATTTGTCAAATATTGTGTTTTAATTCATCCATTGATCACAGACAAGATTATCTATAAAAAAAATGGTTGCCCGTAGCACATATCTTTTTTATATATATTTAATTGAATTGAACGAATGGGTTTAAAAAATGCAGGGACATTGGCAGCAAAATTTGTTTAAAATCCTTAAGCGGTATCAGAGAAGACATTGTTGACGTCGCACGATGAACAAGGAACGATGGACAACAGTTCGCTCTGAGCGTTAGTCATGTGCACACAAGCATCAATCAAAAACCACCAATACAAACGTAAATTAATACCATACAGACTATGATAAGTAAATGAATTACATGCCATGAACTGATTACATTTAAATACACTGCAGATATATGTTAGCATACATAGTCAACATCCGGGTCGCTTCCCTGGCACGGCGTGCCGTCACCCACGTGAAACAGGAAGGCACCAGTGCACGTGCCCGCAACGTTCTGAGAGGAGCAGGAAACCAGATTGTCATCCCAGCATGCATCAGCGGGAACCATCCTCGTCACGCCATCAACAAGTCATATCAGGTTTGTGACAGTAGCAGCAATTGTCACATATGTGTGTATATGCTCGTATAATATTCGCATGCGTTTAAAGATGAATAAACAACTTATTGTCGCAAAGCATGTGTGAATGTGAGCACTGCATTTGACATATGTAAATAGGAGCATAGCATTTAAAATACTTGAAGAGAAGCATTTCGTTTGATTTAGCTTTGGCATATTTGAATGGAAGCTTAGGATTTACTTATGTGAATATGAGCACATCATTGACATAATATTGTACATTAATAAAAGCAAATCATTTCACATGTGTGACAGGTAAGACCGCATTTGACATGTGTGAAACGGCAGGCACCAATCGGCATACGTGAATGTGAACATAGAATTTGACACATGATTAAAGAAGATCCTTGTTAATGAGCAGTATATTAATAAAAGAACATATAGACGTAAACATTTATTTGGTGAAGTTCATCGTTTGTCTTTGTGTTGATATCACATGGTTGTTTCTTTATTTGTCATATGTAAGTATTTATTAAAAGATGCATATTGAAAACCAATCATCCACCAAATCTGTAAAATAAACCAAGATACATTAAAAAAAATTAAGTCACTTCAAAGGTAACAATGGATTGCATGTTGCGTCGAATGCGTAGTTAGTCCCACTGAACTCGTAGGTATTTTGCTCATCGAGGGAGTACACGTCCCATCGTGCGCCGATGCAAAACTTGCTCCTGAAAACGTCGGCTGTGGCGGCAGTTGAACCCGGGGACAGACAGTCTCTTCCGGCGTGCTGCAAAGAAGCGGTGTTTGTGACATACAATTGAAAGTATCTTTAGACAAAACGCAATGTTAACCTTGATAGCTGGATAAACAGTTAACTTCGATTACCCAAAGTCGCCAAGAATTCCCTGCAATAGCCGGTAATCAGAGTGTTCGAACTATTCTAATCTGACTGATTTGATGTCATTTAATATTTCTAAGCTTACCTGTTTTTTTAATAACGAGTAGTCTCAGAAATAATCTGCATAATCAGCAAATGAACTTAATAAGTTGATGAAATTATAAAGATGATATTTAGTGACTGACAAATTGGTTGCATTATTATAAATATCTACGATGGCTTACATGACATGAACAATTAGCTTACCTCATGGCCGTAAGATGCGATATGAATGATTTCACGGTACACGTAGAGAATCTTCAGTATGTATCCTCAGTAGTGGCAGACGGACTGACGGCGTAGGCGGCCATGATGTACCCTGAAGTAGGACACGAGCTCAAGGCGGCGTTGCCATCGGGGCTGGAACCGAGGCTGTTGGCATAGCATTTAACATGTTTTTAAAAGATGTCCTCGCATACATTGAGCCTGGGTACGTATGACGAATCAGACAATGAGCACTATATAGTGAACTGGTTCACATTAGTTGTTATATGTTACAAAGCTTATCAATTATCCAGTCATTGTGTTGAGATATTAATCGATAAATTGTTACCATATGCTTACAACGTGGCACATGAAAATGTTTGTAATGCACTAGTCTAAAGGACAACGTGCAAAACAATACATGCGGAGTCGATTACATTATGAATGACATATGTTGAATACTTTTTTTAGACAATGTGCGATTCATGGCACTTTTAATTCTGTGCACACCATGACAACAATTGCTGATCAACCATCATGATTAGCTCAATGACATTCAGTGTTCCGTATTCAAACACCGTCGGAATTGACGTACGTCGTTTCTTACGCCAGGTTGGACATTGTGAAGCGGCGTTGAGGCCTAGAAGTATACAACCAAATGTGATCTATAATATTTAATACTTTAATTAGTTCCATTGAACTAATGTATATATATATAGAGGATATTTTTTTGTTTTCGGTGTGATAACGCGTTATATCATCATTGGAAAGGGAGACAGTTAATATTTTCACGAGCGCTTGCGCGAGTAAAAATATGTAAATTGTCTGCCTTCCCAGTGATGATATACCGTTTATCACACCGAAAACAAATTTTCTTTTTATTTTATGCTGTTGAGTATTGTTTTACATTAAAAAAAGGAGTCCAGCACAGTGAGTGATATAGGGATATATCTCACTGATATTTTCCTATATTTCACTACTTAGCATAAAATATATATATATATATATATATATATATATATATATATATATATATATATATATATATATATATATATATATATATATATATATATATATATATATAACCTTTCTACGGGTTTGTCTGTTCTCAAATATAAGTTTGTGTTATTTCAAATGTTACACATTTTGTAAAATTAATTTTCAATATAATGGTTGTTGAATGGGTTTTCGTAATTTTATTCCATGAGTGTTGTTAAAAATTATTGAAATTCTTACTTAACACTTCTTCCCAATCATTCTCTGGAACCATCAGGTCCCATGTTGTAATAGTATCATCGATGATCCAGCTTTTCTTGCCTTCCTTTTTACTGCTTCAAATCTTAGAATATAGCAATATCTTTGAAACCATTTGATACTTACATCCCAAGCGTACTAATTATTGAATGTAGCTAACATGTGCATTAGCTGTCCCTTAAAAGCCGAAATGTATCAACATATGTTTAACAGGCTGATAGCCCCATCTTGCTTCAATGGACGATATAATGGTGTTCAATATAATAATGTTAATGTAATGGTACTATAGGTTATACAAAGAATTAAGCGAAATAAAGATCATTTTATTACTTACTACTTAAGTACAAATATAACACACAACACATCTTTACCACTCTGGACTTAAATGATCCATCTGCTTTTTCTTCAACGGTCGTCATGAACGCACAGCTGTTGCCAACGTAGATTGTGGAATTAAATGATCCATCTGCTTTTTCTTCAACGGTCGTCATGAACGCACAGCTGTTGCCAACGTAGATTGTGGAATTAAATGATCCATCTGCTTTTTCTTCAACGGTCGTCATGAACGCACAGCTGTTGCCAACGTAGATTGTGGAATTAAATGATCCATCTGCTTTTTCTTCAACGGTCGTCATGAACGCACAGCTGTTGCCAACGTAGATTGTGGAATTCTTTAAAACATAGAAATGTCGGAATGAGATATACTTTATTTGTATTAATGATCTTTACTGGCATTCTGACTTTTAAACGATTTTTGTCGGACTACAAATACAGATCTTTACTGGCATTCTGACTCTTAAATGATTTTTGTCGGACTACAAATGCACGAGCATGTTTAATAATTAATTTAACCGATTTTTTATTTTTTATTGCTTGCATTGTTTAAATACTTAACAATGCCTGGCAGTAATAGAAAATAGTACATGGTCGTTTAATAATTGTTCAAAATAATCCATACCTCAATTCTTATTTCCATTTCTGTTGCATCATTGCCCAGCAAAGAAACGGAGCTTTGTGTCGCAGACACTCGTTTGGCCACTGCCTTGATTTTATGTTGGTTTGCGTCATCCGCAATGTCCAGATCAATAGTGTCGGGGAACACTATTCGCTTGCCGTCTTTTCTTGGCCCCTTTCCGATGTTGTTCACATGCACTTTATATTTTTCTTCACCGGGACGCTTGTGGTCTAGCATTGGGTGTTTATACAATTATATTATCCGAATGAGTATTACAACAATCATCAGGAACATCTCTATCTAAATAAGAAAGGGATGTGATCATTCTATGCAATCTTTCATGACACAAAAGTTGCATCTACAAAAGAAATGATTTATTTTGTACTTACAATTCAAAAGCCATTATTTTTATATGTTATTTAAGTAACTTTCAAAACACAGTATACTACACGTAAGTAAGAAACATACACGAAACAAAAAGATGATTAAAAGCAAAATTATTTCTGTTATCTCGCAACAGGCGGGTACGACAGGGGCTAATAGTCAATACATTTATAAACATACATACGTTATTAGGGAAATAAATTTACTGCAGAAACATCTATGTGCTGATATACTCACCAATACAATGTTAGTTTTAAATTGACCGCCCAACTTTCTGATATATCGACGCCGGACATTTGGAATAACATGTAACTCATATTATGTAAGCTATTAACACCAGTATACCAAACGCGCTATTTAAATCGACCCCGGATCCCTTTCCAATGCATGTATTTCTACCTGATTAAGATACGTTTCGTTTAGACATCAATAGAATCTACATGTATATACAATTTCATCTTG